>LOEQ01001379.1:165554-177376 GCA_001685075.1 Bramus lutescens
CCCACCGTCTCAGTGGGTGGGTGCACCCCTCGCAGTCCTGACTTCCTTGCTCATCATGTTCTCCCTCCTTCTGCTCTTCATCTGGGCCTTGGGGGCTCAGTCCAGTGCTCCAATGTGGGTCTCTGTCTCTATCTCCATCCATCACCAGATGAAGGTTCTATTAAATCCCATGTGGCCAGTCATGGTATAACATTTAGTGAGCCCTGCTGCTAGATCTGACCATTTGCTTTTCTCAATTCATTAACCAAGTAGTAGTCATGAAATATTTGTTGATTGTAATTTAGCATCAGATGATTCCCACATTCTTTCTTTAGACTAATCTCTCTAATAAGCTAGAATCATAACCTTCTCTAATCAACAGTCTTAATTAGAAGATAAGAGATGTAATTCAAACTTTTTGCAGTCTGTGCCTGCCATGATACTATTAAATTGTTCATCTTTCCTGTGTTACTTTTAGTTTTATATTTTTTAACTCTAAAATGATTCAACTCAGTGCTCAGGAGATAGGCAAATATAATTAGAACTTCAGATTGTGTGATTCTGGAGGTATAAGCTAGAATCCATATCCTGCCACACCCTCTATTTATGTGGTCAACACAAAACCCCTCCCACCTTCATCGTCCATGTTTACATAATGTAATAGTATTTCGTCCTAAAGATTTGTGGAAATAAAATAATGTAACCCATGAAAACATTAGTGTAATACTAGACACGTAAAGTATGGACTCAATTATTACTTATTTTACCGATGGAAAAACCATTAGGATTTTAGTTAAATTTATGGTATAAATTATTTGCTTTATTAGAATTCCTCTTTGCTTTAGATTTAACATGGAAAAATGAAAGATTTCATGAATGTGCTTTCTATTTTCCTGTATCCTTATCTCTGATAGTAACCACCAGTTCTGTAATGGATGCTAAGGACATTTGTTTTTAAAGAGGAGACTTTTCAAAATACAATTTGCGTATCATAAAGATAGCCTATTACATCTACTTGTGTGTGAAAGAAGCCATCGTGGCTATGAGATCACAGTCAAAAATTTAAGAATTACAACAGATAGTAAGAGCACCAATTGAAGTGACAGACGTATACACAGTGAGAAAGTTAGAGGAGCTGACACCGTTTTTACTGTTTTGTCTCCTCCATAGGTGTCAGTCAGCAGAGAGGGAATAAGTGGTGGATTCAGACTTAGGCCAAAAGTTTCCATGGCTGCAAGGTTTGGGTTTGGGTTTTGGTTTTTGCTTTTCCCTAAGAAGAATAGCTTGAAAAACAGATCAATTTCAGCACAGATCTTGTAAATCATGTAATTACATAAGTAAACCCACAGGAGACAGAGAAAGTGAGTGTTATTTTTTCTAGTTCTTTTCTCTAAGCACCACACCCTACAGGAAATAAAGAGCAGCCAAGGGGGAAGCCAAGAGGTTCAACTGCACCTGCAACCATTTCAGGAAGCTGTTGAGAAGCTCTGTGAAGCCAGAAGGGTAGAGTCAAGTGAATGAGGCGGGAATTCTTATGGATTAGTCATGTGGTTTCCTTCTCAGGAGAACTAAGAGCACATCTAAGCTTCTGTATCGATTCAAGAAACGCACACACACAGACACATACACAGGCACACAGACATACACACAGACACAGACACATGGACACACAGACATACACAGACACACACAGAGACACACATACAAACACACAGACAGACACAGACACACATACAAACACACACAGACACACAGACACACACAGACAAAGAAACTCATACAGACACACACAGACACACAGATACAGACACACACACAGACACACAGAGACACACACATAGAGACACATACACAGACATACACACAAGTACACACACACACACACACACACACACACTTGTATGAACTTGGGGGAAGTAAGTAAAAATCTTCCTGAAATTTCCCTTTGGGGGTCTTAATGCCATCACAGATTTACTACTCTAGAACACAAAAAAATTCAACCCCTGACTTCTGCCATTCCTTTCTGTGTTTTTTCTTTTCTCTTTCCTTGCCTGTCCTCATTTTTTATCTAGATTGTTCTATACCTTCATTGCCTGCAATAGTAGTGTGGCTGAGCAATGGGTTAAGTAGTTGTGGGAAGGTAGAATAAATATTACAGGTAAGCCCTGGGCTATATATACCTGGGTTGAGATAAAGTTTCTCTCTCTCTCTCTCTCTCTCTCTCTCTCTCTCTCTCTCTCTCTCNGTGTGTGTGGTTAGAGATGATAGCCACTTGCACCAGGATATTTATACTGAGCATAGAAACAAGTGGCTGGATTCTTAGATTATTTTAAAGGAAATGAGCAGCTTTTCTGATGAAGGTTGGGGAGGAAGAGAAGCTAATGACCTTGTTGGGAAGAAAAGTGAAGAGGTGTGCAGCAACCCTGATCGTTGAGTATTGGGAGCTGCCTTGGATCTTCTCTGGGCATATTAAGTTGGAACTTCCCAAAGAAGATGTGTTCCAATTGGAGTTAGGGCTAGTGACATGCATTGAGGACCCCTTCACATGGCTGACACATTTAAATCATGAGAGTAAATGCTCAGTAATGTTAAATGGTTTCCCAAAGCCAAAGCTCCAAGGACTGAGACCTGTGACTTGCTGGCACTAGAAGATGAGAGGTGAGCGTGACCAGCAATGGAGACCAAGATACATGACATGGAAGAGGACGTGTGTTCATTCTCTCATTGCATTTACCCCGTGTTAACGTCTAAGTATATACTTGAAATCACTTTTTATTCAATGCAAATATAATATGAAACCAATTTCAATTTCTATCATCCATAATTTGCTTTTATATTCTATAAAATTTTTCTTCTTCTGTTTTTATGTTATTGACAGTTGACTCAAGTGTTTCGATTCAACCTTTATCTCAGACCACTAGAAAACAGTTAATTTCTTCTATATAATTAAATTGTATTCATAACTTACCATTTAAAAGCTGCAACTGTTAAATATATGAGATGCTTCAGGAAGAAGGCCTCCCGTAGGTGGATGCATCTGTGCATACTCAGCACTAGCTTTTCTGGTGATTTCTCCATGCTGTGCTGTGCCATCTTGGACAGAAATACTGACCTTCATTGTGGGAGATGAATCTTCCAGCCCATCTACCAAGATGCCCATCACTAAGAGAGAACATAAGAATAACCAACGACTGCTACTAGCAGCTTCAGGAAGGGGCGGGGGCATGACTGAGCCACAAGAGGCAGGATCTTGGGTTATGTCCCAGGCTTGACTGAACAGTCTTGGGGTGAGAGGATGAAGTTACTGAGAGGGAAAAGATAGAAGGGCAGTGGGAATGTAAGAAGAATAGTGGCAATGGAAAGGGAGCCAGAGGATCTTAGGTAGAATACAGAGGGCGACACTAGGAGTAGCCTGGTAAAACAATAGTAAGAAATTGAGAGTAGCTTAAGTGGGGTTTTCACCAGACTCATTGTGAAGCACGAGCCAGCATTTACAGGGGATCTCAGAGGCAAACCAAGGACAGTGGGTGTCTCTAATGATAGAGTCATTCACTCGCATCAAAACCTCCCAAGGATATATTACAGTGTAGAGCCTCCTGAAGCAAAGTCTATTGACTTTGCAAGGAAATTTTATATCCTTAAAAAAACTACTGAAGCCCCATCCTTATTTGTCATGGCAATTATGGCTGCTATCATTTGAGCACCATGCATCTGAGGCATAAGAAAAAAGTATTTAGAATGATTTCTTGGAAACATATATGTTAAAATCAGGTGGAGAATTCTAAGAATTTTCTGGGCACAAAATGAGGAAAGAATAAAGGGAAAGTGGATGATATCTACAACCAACATCAGAGTGAAGTGTCAGCAAAGCAAAGAGGTGGGAGAGGCAGCCATCATAGCAAAGGGACGGAAGGAAGAATAAGAACCTGTCAGAACTGATGTGTTGGGAAAGAAGTCGTGAGCAGAAAGATGGAGGAGCATCTGGCCTTGGGCACTTTAGCTTTCTAAGGACTCAGCCGTTGGGGAGCTTGTCAGTCCCTGTCAGATCAGGAAGCAGACCTTTGTAGCGGGAAAGTAGGTCAGGGAAGGGGCCACCGTGAGCCCGCTGCACGCTGCACACTGTTTTCTGTGCGTGGCATGCAGTGAGTCCTGAGTGCTCTAACCTCCACTGTTGGATAGCAAGAACTATCCCCCATTCTCATACCACATCTTTGCACAACTGTTTCCTTTGCAAAAGAAATGTGGAGTTGTTTCATTTCTCAAAGACTGGTGGGTTGTACATTGCAGCATTCCTCCCAGGCAGTACAGTCAAAGGAAGCAGAATGAACCCCTGGCTCTCCAGACTACAATGTACCTCTTAGTTTCCCAAAGCTGTGTCTGTCGTCACTCTCTTGTGCTCTCATGCGATCAGTTCAAACATACAAGAACATTGCTCATAATTGCTTTGCAAAAGGTATATAAATTGGGAGGAATATATTGTAAACTGGTAAAATATCATCTTATTAAAGTTTTAAATAATTTTTCGAAGAACCCAGAAAAGAGAGAGAAAAGCTAATTTCTAAATAGTATTTTTCTCAGTGATTTCTAAGTTTTCAAAAATGAAGATGAAATCAATGAGATTTAAATAATTTAGCTAGTAACTGTGAGGAAAATGCTTCACAAGTCCTCAAAATAGACTCCCATGTATTTTAAAGGCAAGGCGTTTGTATATTGGCTACAAAGCCTGTAAAAAATTAGTACCAAACCTGTGAACTCCTCCTTCTCCTTTCTTCTGCCACTAGCTTGACTTTCCTCGCTGTCCATCCTGGGATGCAGTGCTCTGTGCTCCCAGCTCCTTCGCTGCACAGAATCCCTCCTCCCACCAGGCTCCCAACAGTTCCTGTGTACTGATTATGGAAGTCAAACATTCCTAATTAATAACCAGTTTTCGGTTTTTAAGCTAGATTTTAAGAATAACTGTGGAGATAATGGAGCTTTAGATTCAATTTTTTTTTTCTCTTTAAAATAGAATGGCCCATTTGGCCACTTGGAGTTGATTTTATTTGTTCCTGTTCTGTGCTTGTCATTGTCATAGAGAAAAACATAGGTGATCTATTGGATGCTTCCTTCCTCCCAAGCACTGTTTTAGTCTTTGCACGTAAGTATCTCTAAATCAAACCATTTTACAGATTTGCTTAGGTAACTGGTCCTCTTCCCTAGTGAGGATGTAAAAGCTGCCCAAGGGGCTGGCAGCCTGGTGAGCTGCAAGCCAGGATTTATACTGTGATAGAGTTGATTGTGGGGGTTGACAGTCTACTATTTGGCCTGATATTCCTTAGTGATTTATGTAGCCAGTCATTTTATAGTAATTCTTAACATATGGAATCGCATTCAATCTTTCCTTTGCTTGATCAAGCTGGCTTTACATCATCTAGCCTTAAATTTATGTAAAATCTCAGCACATGGTAAACGTATTAACTCTGTTCTTTAGTGAGAATAATGAATTGGGCTATTTGGGGCCTGCTCGTCAGGTGTTAAGAGCTGCTGATGCCTTCTGTGCTTTGCCTAACCGCTCTCCATGTTGTTGCAGCACCGGCTACCAGTTTATTTACTATTCACCTGAAAACACAGCCAAGGCGAAGGAGGTGCTCAGCTACATCAGTCAGCTGCAGCCTCTCATAGCAACCCACGCTGACCTGCTGCTAAGCTCCGCCAGCCAGCGCTCTCCAGACAGCTTGAAGACTTCTTTAAAGATGCTCTCAGAAAAAGTAAGATCCAAATCTTTATCCCAGTGGGGAAAACGAAATCCCCCAGTCCCAGAAGTGCTGCCTCCTGAATACATCACCTTTCATGACATCTGAAAATGTAAGAGACCAGGTTAAAAGGAAGCTTCAAAGAGTCGCTGCAGGATCAAAATGAATTGGCTTCATTCTCTCTGTGGGCTTTGTGTGTGTTCTTTCTTCTTCTGGTAGGAAATGAAACCTGATATTGCCTGGTATACGGTTCCTCTTTTCCTTGCTATTTTTGTTCCTTCTTTGGGTTTACAGTCTGAGTAAGTGAATAAATTAGATTTTTAAAATTATTTTCTTCTGATACGTGCATAATTTTATGCATATGTATCTGTGCATTTGGATGGGGTGTCATGTGATTTGAAGCGGATGCTTGATGTGAATCCCATCAGGGGCATGGGACAATCTATCCATCTCCCTTTGTCTTCTACACCATTATCAAACAGGAAAAGATTACCAGCACTGTAAAAATATTGATTGTTGTTTAAAACACGATAGGCCCCACACTGTGTATTTTCCAAGAGTGACTTTCTAGATATCTACAGCAAATAACAGTGGTCAGGCCTGGGACACATGCACAATATCGGATTCTATAGATAATGAGAACCACTGCATTACCTAGACCCGAGGTGAAAACGGACCAATTAGAGCAAGATTTTAAATGTAAAATGAAGCGTCCTAGTTTAATACTACCGAGCTCATCTGTCATCTATATGTCCACACTTTGTGTTCTCTATTATAAGACATTTCCAATAAGTATGCAGTGTAGAACCTGAGCAAACAAAACACTTCTAATAAGTCTAGCATAAATCAACACTATGGTTCTTTGCCTTGCTGAAGACAACATCTGTAGAAACTGGGTGTCATGCATGGCTGTGGCATTTATGCATCTATGTCCATTGCTAATAAGTATGTTGTACTTAAAATTTTTACCTTAAATTGTACGTTTCTGTGTACATTTTACTTATAGGAGAGAACTAAGATCTGTGTTAATTGAAAAATAGTCAATTTCTGCTCAGAAGGGTCAAATGACTTTTCAAGTAAAATTAAAACAAGAAGAACTCAAGATCCTCGTTTAAACCCAGTAGCTTTCCATATCACCACAGATGTGTCTATCTTACAAAGGGGAGAAATGCTTGCCAAGTTTACCAGTAGCTACTTTGTGTCAAGAAAGGAAGGGACTCCAGGCTTTATGACATTTTATTTAAACTTCACAATTGTTAGGTACATGTTACCTTCATTCCACAAAGGAAAGCTCTAAAACTCTGATGAAGTAAAAAAGCCACAAAGTTCTAAGGTGTGAGTCATTCCTGGTAAAGCCTGTGTGGTCTATCTACCTACACCAGGTTACTTTATGTGTTTAACTTGGAAAACTCCTTTAGGACTGGGTGG
Organism: Bramus lutescens; assembly: GCA_001685075.1. Classification (NCBI taxonomy): domain Eukaryota; kingdom Metazoa; phylum Chordata; class Mammalia; order Rodentia; family Cricetidae; genus Bramus; species Bramus lutescens. Next base: position 172,694 of record LOEQ01001379.1, read on the forward strand.
GTCAGGAGAAAACCCCAAAGATGATTATGTACAACAAAATAATGTCACCTCACTTTGATGCAGCTCTCTTGTGGGTGGGTGGTGGAAGGAGATGATTTTTTTTTTCTGAATTCACCTAAGCAGAAAGTTTTAGCAGCTAGTATATTCTCAGCGTGGTGTTTCTAGTCTTCCTGTGCACTGGACAAGGGTGTGTCAGCTTGTACATCATGCAGCCCACTGCAGGGATGGGAAGGGTATCTGTCCTCCTTCAATCCAGCATTGCTCCAGATTCTTCTCAGGCTTTCTGTTGAGCAGACAGGCTCTGTCTGCTGATAAATTTGTACCCTAGAAACTAATAGGATCTTCCAAAAGTTATGTTTGTAAGTTACACATCCCTTTAAAAATTTAGGCCTTGAGTTTCAAGGAGCTACGTATTTAACAGTTCTACATGGTCTTTGAAAGAATTTCTCAGGTTTAGTCTGTGAGTTGAGCATGAACAAAAAGTTGTAGAGATATCATAAATCTCAATAAAATCTAATATTTTATGCTAGAATGTTTTATGTTTCGAAATTTTTTATGATTCTGTGGATTAGAGAATCAAAGTTAACTCATTGATAGTACTCAATTTTTCTTTTCTTGGACAGGTTCTCTGTGTAGCCCTAGCTGTCTTGGAGCTCACTCTGTAGACTGGCCTCAAACTCAGAAATGTTCCTGCCTCTCCTGAGTGCTAGGATTAAAGGCATGCGCCACCGCACTGAGATACCATTTACTTTTAAAATAAATTTAATACATTACTTAAGTCAGAAACGTGATCTTAGAGTTCAAAGGTCACTAGAATGAAGCAAATTAGCATATTTTGTAATTTCATAGCTCTTATTTTTCGGCTTAGAGGCAAGGGCAGCTGAAACCTACCCATTTTCCACCAATCCCTATACAACATAACTTTATGTATGTTCATCCTGTGTGTTTGATTTCAAGACCTGATCATCCCACATGTGTGCAATACTGAAGCATCTGATTGACATTTCGCTATTTTACTGTTTCTAAACTAATATATTGGAGAATATTTTCTTAATGTTTCTGCTCTAGAAATTGATGCCACAGAATATCTAGGAAATATTAGCATCTGTCTGTGCTTATGCTTGCTTGTGTACTCAGCACTGAGCATCTCTCTGGACACAGTAGGGGAAAGCTGAGGACAATAAACTGGGCTGTCTGAGACAGGCTTGGGACAGCGCGGAGTGATGCTGAGGGAGGTGTGTGAGTCTAGAGCTGAGGTAGTAGTGTTTCTGCTCTTAGGTAAACATTGGCACTCAGAGATCATGGTGATAGGTATTATCAATGACCGTGATCCCGAGTCTACTAAGAAAGCTAGAACAAGAGGAAATCTCAGCTGACTGTGGGCATATTCAGATAGGAGTTTATATTTGTTGATCCAAAGCAGTTCCTGCCTTCTCTGCTGCTACTGAAAGCTGTGCTGTGGGACTGTGCCCTCTTCTTTTAAACAAAAGAACAAACAATGTACACATGTTTCTGAATTCACACTCTTTTCTTGTCCCTGTGCCTGACCCAAGGGGCATAGAGTAGCATAAAAACAGAAGAAAAGCTCTTTCCAACAAGAGATTCCAGAGCCTTAATGGTAATGGTTGTAATGATGATGGGAGAGAAAGATGAATTTGCCTCAGCATCAATTAAAGGCTCCTTTACAGTGAGATTCCTAGTGTTCGCAACTACATGTGGTAGCTATGATCACTTCCAATATTCATTGTTGATAATCCCATCACGTCGTTAGTGTTCCCATTATAAACTGTGGCATAGAAATGTTAAACAGTTGTTAGCACCACATAAGCTGTGTCCCTAGCTGAACCGTATTTGAGCTCACATCACTCTATACCTCTGATGATATGCATGACCTACACCACTGTATACCTCTGAAGATATGCATGACCTACACCACTGTATACCTCTGAAGATATGCATGACCTACACCACTGTATACCTCTGAAGATATGCATGACCTACACCACTGTATACCTCTGAATATATACGTAATTTATACCACTGTATACCTCTGAAGATATGCATTATCTGCAGCACTGTATACCTCTGAAAATATGAATGATTTACACAACTGTACACCTCTGAAGATCTGCATGATCTACCGGATTAAAGAATAGTTGCATGAGTGAGCTTAAGGGAAAATTCACAATCATGAATAATTACTATGTAATTTTGCCTAGACCACAAAAATTCAGCTAAGTTGCAATATGATTTAAAATTTCATATATATCTCTTTGTGGTATTAAACAGGGTCTCACACATGCCAATCAAACACATTGAGCTACATCTCTAGTCCTTGTCCTAATATGTCTTCTATTGGGCAGTTGTTCTTTGTGGTGGCTTATTATTTCATAAAAATATCAAAGATGCAATTTAATCAATACTGTTCTATCACAGAACAAATTCTGAATTTAGCTGAATAATTCTGTCAACAAGGGTACAACTTCACATAAAAGTCAGAATTTTAGCAAATGATATGATTAGCTAATATCAGGATGATTTAAAAATGCAATTTTCTCTTCCTTAAAATACAGATAAGATCTTTGACAAAAATTCAAAGAAATATGTAATATAAATAGATTCAAACTAAAAGGTAAGGAAAATGTAGGTAGCATATAGATATCACACTGATCAGAAATATGAATGACATTGGCCTTGAAATGTCCACCTCTCCCTTCATTCCATAGAAAGTCAGTATTGTCCTGCTCAGCAAAAAGCACCATTGAGCAGTTAACTGTGCATGGTACTGTACTTGATGCTATAAAATAAATTCTACATAGACACGGCTGTTAACTTTTACAGCCTTGGATTTTCAAAAAAAAACGGGGTGTTTCACAATACTGTAATGTTTAAGAAATGGCATGTAAACCTTGGAGGGTAAACTCACATTGTACAGAAGAAATTCCAGTCCTGGAATCTCTCCGCCACAGAATATATACATAGCTGTTTCCTTCTGAAACCCAAGATTTCCTTGAATCTCTTTCTGTGAGGGCAGCAATGACAGCCAATCCTTCAACAGTTGAAGTGATGTATACTTTTGAAGAGAGTACTGTGTCGGCTACTTAGGTCCTAAGAGGGCATTTCTCACTGTTCATTCACTTCAACCATCCCTAGGTCTGTCTCCTCCCCACTGAAAGGACAATGGGAAGGAGAAGGTTGGTTTCTTAATGGTTGATTAAAGTACATGCGGAGGGCAAAACTGAACTTTAAAACTTCTTCCTTAAATTCTGTTGAAACTTGAGGGTATGAATTTACTTTCTGCTCTCCATAATCCCTGTCAAACTGTAAATATTTAATTAGTGAAATGTTATACTGTGAAAAGTTGTATTTATTGGTTAACTAGGGAATAGAAAAAGCAAAGACAATATCAAAGATAATGATAAGCGTTTGACTTGCATGCGATCCATCCAGAGTCAGAAGGTATTACATGTGATATGGATGCATGTATCATCCTCCTCAAGAAGGAAAAGTTGAGGACAGGGGATCCTTGCGCATGCCCAGCTTACTTTCTAAGGAGCTTTCAGGCTGTAGTACAAGAGAGAGGATCTGAAAGGCATTTCTCAAAGAAAAGACAAGAGCTAGGCTTTGGGAATTCTGAGTTGGCTCAATTCACACAGTATAGTTTAAGGGAGATGGAACTTAACCTAGAAAGAACTCTGAAGCTCTATAAATGAGTGTTTAAGAGTTTGCTTGTCTGACCCATGCTTATGAATAAACCACATCTCAAGGGAAAAAAATACCAGACATTAGCCAACAGAACTTTCTCAGTTCTCAAACTGTGCTATGAATATTTTATGTTCACACAGCAAAGAGAAAAGATATACTTGGTATTTTCTGAGTAGAGTCCTCAGAAATTTGGGTCTGATAGTAAAGCTGAAAGAAATCTAGATTACGAATTGTGCTTAAATCACATGAATAAGACTTTAAAATAAGGCCTAAGAGAGTCTCATTTATTTCAAGTAACCTAAATTTTCATCAGAACAACACAGTCTTTAATAGAATACAATATAAATTGAGCAATTGATAATATAAAATCAAACTGTATGCCAATAAATAAATACCAAACTAGTATTGAAAAAATTGCTGATGATTCAGTGGTTAAGAGTTCTAATTGTTCTTACAAAGGACCTGGCTTTGGTTTTTAGCAACTATGTGGCAGCTCAAAACTGTCTAGGGCTCTTTCCATTGTTGTCTATGCCCTCTTCTGACTCCATAAGCAAATGATACACAGATGACTTTATTAAAATTACACTTTTTATCCTATATTAAATATTCTTTATTAAATCTTTAAGAATGTTATAAAATTAATCTTGCCCATATTCAGACCCCAAAAAGAAAAATATTGAAAGGATTGATTAATGATGAAAATACTATTTACTGTATATTATTGTAAATATGAGAAATGGAATTTTTCAAAAGATAATAACAAAAACATAAATTTTTAATGTTTGAAAATACATCATTAAGTAATTAAAGGTGGGGTTTGGAGAGGTGGCTCTACATTTAAACAAATCATTGGTTCTTCCAGTGGAACCATAGTTAGGTTTTCAGAGCGGACCATAGTTAGGTTTCCAGAGAGGATCATAGTTAGGTTTCCAGAGAGGACCATAGTTAGGTTTTCAGAGAGGACCATAGTTAGGTTTT
>LOEQ01001379.1:177425-194999 GCA_001685075.1 Bramus lutescens
TCAGAGAGGATCATAGTTAGGTTTTCAGAGAGGATCATAGTTAGGTTTTCAGAGAGGATCATAGTTAGGTTTTCAGAGCGGACCATAGTTAGGTTTTCAGAGAGGATCATAGTTAGGTTTCCAGAGAGGACCATAGTTAGGTTTTCAGAGAGGACCATAGTTAGGTTTTTCAGCACCTACATCTGGCTGCACACCATGTCCTGAAACTCCAGATCCAGGATATCTGACAACTTCTATTGGCCTCAAAGAAACTGTACTTGTGTGCATAAACCCACACAGAGAGGCAGACAGACAGCTCTACGTAGTAAAAGGTAAAATCTTAAAGAAAATGTAAAAGTAAAAAGGGGCTTGTTAGGTGGCTCAAAGAATTAAGACACCTGGGACCAGGCCCGGCCTCCTAAGTTCAAGTTCAGGACCCACATGGTACTAGGAAAGAAATGATTCCTGCAAGTTGTCCTCTGACCTCCGAAAGCTTCCTGTGGTGCAAGTGTTCATACACATGCATACATACATGCACACATATGCACAATAAATAAATATTTAATTAAAAATAGAGAAGTCAAATCATGAACCTGAAAAAATTATGGAAAATATATGTCTCATAACGGTCCTGTACCAGAATATAGAAAGTACTCATACCACTTAATAAGTCAGCAGCCAAATTAAAATGGAAAAATATTAAAAAGGCGCTCTACCACAAATATGTGTGAATGGGAAGTAAGTACTTGCAAGTAAGTTTCTCAGCATCATTTCTCAGCAGAGAAATGCAGCTGAGGTTCCTCTAACCACTTATTGAAATAGGCAATTCAAATGAGATTCCACCAGCCACCCATGGAAGAAGCTAGCAAAAGGTGGTTCATGCACATGAAGAAACAGAGAGCTAAATTTCTCCTTCATACAGCACTGATCCCTAGCCACCTAACTAGTATAGAGTTAGTTGTCCAATCGCTTGTTCTTTGGACTGGAGAGATGGCTCAGTAGGCAAAGGCTTGTTGTGCAAGTGTAAAGACCCAGATCTGTATTCTCAGAGCTCATGGAAGGCAGGGTACAGAGAAACAGACATATAATTCCATACTCCTACAGTGAAGTGCAAAGTAAAATAGAGAATCTCCTGAAGTTCACAGACCTGGCATCTTGGTGAACACAGTGCAAACCAAAGAGAGACCTAGTTTTGGACAAAAGTGCAGACTGAGACTCCTGCTTGTCTTCTGTCTGCACATGTGCCCTGCATTGCACAATTCAGCCCCATAGCAAGAGAGAGGCTGAGTGTGAAGGTATTGGGCATCATATTATGCCAGTCACGCTTCTGGGAGACCTTGCTACACATTCAAATTCTGATCCATTATTTGGGGCTAAGACTTTGTAGTTTGTATATTAGTATTTGTGGCTTTTAACTATCATCTTGGGGAAAAAGAAAATGCATTTGAAAAGTAAATCACTCCATAAAGGTTCTGTGGCTAGTGTTCCCCAGATTGCAGAAAAGCAATTTACTCTGTGGCTGTAAAGAAAGGGTCTAAATCTCACATTACTGGGAGGATTTAGCTAGAAGAAACTGGATAGCAAATCCCACATAAAGAGGTCATGGAAAAATATCCCAGGAATTTGCATTCTGGCTTGCTAAAACAGTGATGTCGTCGGGTGGAATATCTTAGACTACAAACTAATGGAATCAAAGCAAAGACAAGATCCCACTTTGAGTTCAGATTGACACTCCTATTGGAAAAGCCTTAAGTTGCTGAAGATGGCTCAGAATGTATGTGGAGACAGTTTTAGAGACCAGAGCATAATGATGAAATTGAGACTATGAGGGAATGTCATATTACCAAGAGAGAAAAAATGCTTTCAATAAAATGATTTTAAGTTCCTGGTTTCGCTTTCAGTGTCCAGAATGACCAGGGGGTGAAAAGATACAAAAGGAAAACTTACAACAAGTTCAGTCACAAAAGAAAACTGCAAATAGAAGAAAGACGTTTACATGTCATAGTGAACTTAGCCGTGTACAGGCTGGAAGTGCACTTTGTATAAACTGAGAGATGGTTGAATCATCTATTCAAAGTTATGTACATGCTACAGAAATACCCAGGGTGTCTGTAACTTCCTGGCTGCTCACTATAATTTCCCTTAAGGAATTGTGAAAAATATCACTATAACAAATGGTGGAATATAAAATGTTTTCTTTTTGAAATAAATAAAGCTTATAAAATATGAAAATAGTTTCTCTTGCTGTATACATGACTATCAAAGTAGCTGTCTCCTACTTCTGCAAACAGTTGCTTCTGTATTGCAGGTGCAGTCTGATCAGCACTGCCTTGGATTTGTTTTCAATGAGAATGAAATTCTAAAAAGAATAGATTTTACTGAATTTGTTGTATTCTTTAGCGGGAAAGAGGAGCATGCTCTAACCACTCTCATCAATATTCATAAGCCTGGGCAATTTTCTTTGGCTTTCCCGAGAGAAGTAATTTTTAGTACTTTTAAGCTTCAAGGATAATTCTGTGTTTTCCCATGAAGAATAGATGTATGGAAAGATGAATTTCAAAAATGCCATAAGAGTAAAATATTTCACTTCCAAGTTAACATTTTATTTTCATTTTTAAAATCCGAAAGACATGAAATAGATTATCATCCTCAGGTTTAGAGTCTATTCTTTCATTGTTGACTATACAGTTAAGCCAACATTTTAAATGAATTATGTGGCCTACCCTTGGTACACATTAACACAATTTGTTTTCCCTACTTAATGTAATCTGAGTCAAAAAAGGAAGAATGTTTCAAGGAGAATCAATAAGTGACTCAGAAATGAGATTACAGCATCCCCTGAGTTTGTCTCCCGTAGTCTTACACAGTCAGATACAAGAATAGCTGTATGCAAATGGGTTGGAATAAATGAACTAGTAATTTCCAGAACCTTCTATTTTGATCATAAATCATCTAACCTCTACACATCTTATTTAATGAGAAATGCTTATCAAGAAAACTAAGACATTTTCTCAAGTCACACAGATCTCACAAATGGAATATTTGATATTTTTCTATGAGATGTGATTCTGTGTGTGCAGGTTTCAAAAGGTTCAGATAGCTCCTAATGATCCAGATACAATTTTCCCTAGAAACAGAAAGTCAAAGCTCAGCTTTTATGGCTTTTGTATAATATGTTATTACTTTGTAGTTAGCTGTCTAAAAGGAGTCCTGGCTGTAAAAAGAGAGTCTGCAAGAAAGTATTGCATTGTCTTCTAAATGAGATTTAAATAAATGAAGCAGAGAGTCTGTATGTGCATGTTTGGGAAAAAGTGATACAAAATACAGTAGAATATTCTAGTTTGTGTGTATAGCCACATGTCTACATACTTATTATGTAAGTATTGCAAAACAGTCAACTCAAGTACTGTAGAAGATTCTAGTTCATGTGAACAGCCATGCCTCTATGTAGTAATTATGTAAATATTGCAGAAAAGTGATATCAAGTACTGTAGAAGATTCTAGTTGGTGTGAACAGTCAAGTACTATAAACATTTCTAGTTGGTGTGAATAGCCAGGAACTGTAGAAGATTTGAGTTGGTGTAGTCAAGTACTATGGAAGTTTCTACTTGGTGTGAATAGTGTATTGATGTAGAAGATTCCAGTTGGTGTAAATATCTAAGTACTGTAGAAGGTTCCAGTTGATGTGAATAGTCATATACTTTAGAAGGTTCTAGCTTGTGTGAATAACCACACCTCTACATGGTAATTGTGTAAGTATTGCAGAAATTTAAGCTGTAGTCGTTGCAGGGATGCCAAGGAGTCTGGTTGTTGTTCTAACAGTAAATCAAAAGAATGCATTGAAAGTAGCAAGAAATAAAAAGTTTGGTTATCCTGAAAGGGAGTGAATTCACACTTTGAATAAAGTAGCACTAATGGGTATATGCAGACAATGAGAAATTATATAAACAGCATGCTTGCCCATTTTCCATCATGTACACTGACTAGCTAGAGTGCCGTCCAGCTAATTTCTTCATTATTTGTTCTGCGTCTTCCATTGTCATTTTAACACATTGCATAAGTGGACACTCACTGTGCTTTTCCATTGTAAGCTAGCTGACTCCTCATAATTTATTCTAAAGTATTTTTCAATTGGTAGTGTTTTATATTCAGCTTTTCACATTTATTGTTTTCTTACGGAGTAACTAATACATTTGTTTAATGTTGACAACAGCCAATGAACTTTTGCACCAGCAATAATTCCATGGGCAGTCTTCAGGAGGGAGATTTAGTTCCGACACATGTAGATTTTAAAAATGTGTGTGGATTCAGAGTGAGGGAGGGAAGAAGGACACAGATATCCGGACTGCTTGCAAGCATTGTGTAGGCTGCAATAAGAAAGGACTGCTGAATTTGCTATGCATCTCACAGCCTGCATTATCTGAGCTGACAATGAGCACTGTGTTAGCACAGACTGTTATATTTCTTTCTTTCATTTTCTTTCCTTTTTTTGTTGTGATCTGAATGAGAACTTCCCACATAGGCTTGTACATTTGATACTTAGCCCCCAGTTGATACATAGTCCCCAGTTGGTGGATCTGTTTGGGAAGGGTTAGGAAGAAGTGTGGCATTGTTGGGGGAGATGCATTCCTGGGGGAAGGCTTTGACATTTAAAACACCCATGTCTGTCCCAGCTGTTCTATCTGACACCTGGCTGTGTATTAAGATGTGAACTCTCAGCTACTGCTCTAGCACTATGCCTGCCTGCCTGCTGCCACACCTTCCACCCTGATCATCATAGACTCACCTATGAAACTCTAAGCCCCAAACAAATTCTCTGATCTGTAAGTTGCCTTGGTTATGGTATTATATCAAGACAATAGAAAAGTAGCTAGTATAGTTTTATATCTGATTAATGAAGGATCAACCACAAGGTCTGTTCCAGTTTTAGAATGGCATGATCTATTTATTGGAAAGAATAAAATATACAGATATGATAAACAATTTTGGCACTTATTTGCATAGGGATTACCTGAATCTCTTTAAATATTGAAATTCACAGAGAAACAGAGAAAATTTACTAACCTTGAGTTAGCCATGGCACTGTTGGCTGGATTTGGGAGTAGACCAAGAAACAATTACTTTGAAATGTAGCAGTGATTAAGTTAGCATCATCTGAGTTTGCTACATGAATTGATGATGATATCAATAGCCTTCAAAAAATAGCACTTAGATAAAGGGTATTTTCTTGACTGAACTATGAACCATATTGGTCAATGCTGGCTTATCTCTCTAGTCTTTGAAGGCACTGTTAGGTCACAGACATGTTAAGTTTACTATACTAAAGAAAATCAATTACTGCATCCTTCAGTCTATTACAGCATGAAGCTATTAAACATTTTATCAGGAAATTGCAAAGTGCAGCTGTGAAACTCTTTACTGGTAGCAAGCTCTCATTGTTCTGGCACTTACCAGGTATTTTACCACTAGCTTGTAAAATCTTCCGTGCCAAGTTTCACCATCACCTCATTAACATTGCATTGCTGGCATGATGTGGCTAAGGAGACAGTTTGATGTTGGTAATGAATTGTAAAATAGCAAATGTTATCATAGGGAAATCTAATCTGTTGAGATCTTTCCATGATGTGAAAGCACTCTGAATTTTTTTTGGTAATGCACTTCTCCCCTCCCCTTGTAGCCTCTATTTCTGCTTTAAATATAAAATAGACATAGCACGATCAGGCTTTCTTTTGGGATGTGTTTGGGATTGCTTGAGAGGTGTAGCAGGTAGTTGTTGAAATGATTGTCCCCTGTGAAATATACCTCCGAAGACTGCGGAGCACACAGAGAAGCGGCTGAGGTGACAGATGGTGTTTATAGTACATTTAAAATCTCAGCATTTTAAAACAGGAGGATTCCAGTCCTCGGCAGCATCTCCAAACCAAACTATTTCCCATTGATTGGTATGAATCACTCTCGCTCCTTGGCGCCTGTGCTTTTCCACCACACATGCCCTCCTTAAGTACCAACAAATCTGCAATTGACCTTGTCACAGCTCTGTGCAGAGATGCCTACCATGGGTTTCTAATCCTCATCAATTTCTTTCCAGACTGAGCTTTTTGTACACACCTTCAAGGATCAGCTGGTCAGGAGTGCTCTTTTAGCTCTCTACACGGCAAGGCCAGGAGGCACCCTTAAGAAACCACCCTCTCCTAAGGACAGCACAGAAGACGCTTGTCCCCTGGATGAGCCCCCTCAGCTGAGAAGACAAGACTCCATACCACACCATTCTGACTATGATGAAGAAGAGTGGGTAAGTCTTCTCACGGCATCTGCTCTCATGGCTTAGCCCCAAGAAATGTGGTAAATATAATACGAAAGCTCACTTCTCATGAAAAGTACACTGGAAACCAGTCTCAACACAGTTGTGGATAGATGCCACATGCTTTCCTTAGGAGCAAGTCTCATGTGAAAGTTATATTCCTGAACCAAACTATTTATTTGTTATAAAAAAAAAACCGAGTTTATAACCAAGAACAAGTCTTGAATTCAGTTACCAAAATTACAAAATCCTATAATACCTCTCCTTGTATATTTCTAAGCTCAAATTATTAAAACTTTTTTAAGAAAAAGAGTAAAAAGTCAGCCAGGCAGTGGTAGTGCAGACATTTAATCCCAGCACTCAGGAGGCAGAGACAGCTGGATCTCCAAGTTCAAGACCAGCCTGGTCTAGAAAGCGAGTTCTAGGACAGCCAGGGCTACACAGAGAAATCCTGTCTTGAACCACCCCATTGCCCCAAAAAGCATGTCAGCCCTAGTAGTATACCAGTATTTCTACTGTTGCTAGGTAAAGATGTACTTACCTGCATTAAAAAAAAAAACTTATTCATGTTTAAATGAGAATGAACATGAAGACATGAAGATTTCTTAAATTCCATCATCTGGTGATTCTGTGATTGAATAGATTTCATGGCAGGACTGTGACGTCATAGTCCCTGTGCACATGGCAGGACTGTGATGTCATAGTCCCTGTGCGTGCATGGCAGGACTGTGACATCATAGTCCCTGTGCATTCATGGCAGGACTCTGACATCATAGTTCCTGTGCATGCATGGCAGGACTCCGATGTCATAGTCCCTGTGCATGCATGGCAGGACTCCGATGTCATAGTCCCTGTGCATGCATGGCAGGACTGTGATGTCATAGTCCCTATGCATGCATGGCAGGACTGTGACATCATAGTCCCTGTGCATGCATGGCAGGACTGTGATGTCATAGTCCCTGTGCGTGCATGGCAGGATTGTGATATCATAGTCCCTGTGCATGCATGGCAGGGCTGTGACATCATAGTCCCTGTGCATGCATGGCAGGACTGTGACGTCATAGTCCCTGTGCATTCATGGCAGGACTCTGACGTTCATGGCAGGACTGTGATGTCATAGTCCCTGTGTGTGCATGGCAGGACTGTGACGTCAGAGTCCCTGTGCATGCATGTGCACAATTGCTGGTGAAGATAAATTAACAAAAGAAGCAAAGGTGTGAAAGGAACTCTAGTAGAGAGAAATAGAATGGGAGGAGCAGGAAGGGTGCAGAGAAACAATGTGCTATTAACGAGTCTTTGCATATTAATGATTTAAGTGCCTCTATGGTTAATGTATATTTATATATGCATGTGTTCACACATGTGTATGCACACTGGTATCCCTTTGTGGTATCACATGTTCAACAAAAGAAGTGTGCTAGCTGCATTACATGTTACATTTTTAGTTAAAAATTGTTTTCTCGCTAGCTAGTGTTCAAGAGCATTTAGGGTAAGGTGTTCGAGAGGCCCAGACCCCTAGAACAGTGTTTGAGGGCCCATGAGAGAGCAACTGATCTCTCTTTTGATAAAATTCCAACCACAGGAAGCACACCTACATGCTTCGGGAGGCGTGTGCTGAGTAAGAGCTGCTGTTGCTGATGAAGCTTGTATTTCCCATATGACAGCATTTCAGACGAGCAAGGCAGATATTTCTTCAATTTAGCTTCACCTTCCTTGATTTATTCACAGCTCCATGATGTGCATACCTCTTAACCTCTCTGAAGTTCAATTTTCCCCGCTTTATAATGAAAATGTATCTGTCCTGCTTAGCTCTTAGGATGGATATACAATAAATGGTTTATCTGTAGGTGATGCTTTACTGCCTGGACAGGCCTTGTCAGATTCTGTGGCAGGGGATTGATATGTACTTCTTGGTTAAAATATGTGGCTTATAGTCGTATTATGACTATAATCTATCCCTACAGACCCTTAGTTGTGGGTGTGTGTATATATATATATATATACACGAAACAAGTCAAATATATATAAATAAATCAGGCATATATGTATGTATATGTCAGATATGTATGCATATAAAAATATAAAAATATGGATTGTGAATTTCAAGAAATTATTTCACCTAATTAACTAAACAAGTTTACCCTTTGAGAAATAATTGCTGTGCTTACCCTGAATCAGGTATAAATGTTGAGTGGCTGCACTTTCTTTTCTCCATTTTCTTTTCCTTCCTGTGGTCCCTCCCACCAAGCCTCACTTTCCCTGCTATTTAAACTGGCCACCCTCCTTCTTTCTCCCTTATTTGCTGTTCCTTCAATAGTTTTTGAGGTTTCATTCCAGTAGGTTTCAAAATGGGGAGATTAACCATGTTAGGTCCTCACCAGAGTCTTAGGGAAGAGAAAACACATTAACAGCTATAAAATGTGGAAACAAAGTTTGGGATACTGTGGGACAGCCTCTGCTAATAGGATTTCACTCGACCCAGTTTGAATTCAGGGCTGTCTTGTGAAGCACCAAGAACATACGTCACTGAGCAGGAAGGGTTAGAGAGGACCTTTCTCTTCAGTCAGAATCAACATCCTGCTGCTGCTGCTGGGCTCACTACATGGCACCCTGGGAGCCCCTGAGGACATACTATGGCTTCTTAGAGCCCACAGCATATTCATAAATCTAGAAAGACAACTGGCTGTTGTATAATGCACCCTTAAAGGTCTATAGAGACTAGCGCAAGGGTGTGAAGGTCAGAGTGGGGATTCAAAAGCCTCTCTGGAGGTGGGCATGGGAACAGAAGAAGCCATTCCAAGAAGGGAACAGAGTGTTTGAGCTCTGTGGAGAGAGGTATCAGCTATAGGCACAACACAGGGATAGATCAGATTATTATTAATTTTATTTATTCTGTTTTTTAAATTGTTGAAATTTTGGCTTACCTATAACGGAAATGATCATTTCGAAAGTTCAGGTAGAGGTGGCCAGCAGTGGGCCCTCATAGAATAAAAACTTGACCCACTTCTCATTTGAGGAATCCTAGGAGAAATGTTTCCTTCAGCTGAGCACATACAAAGGACTTAAAAGAGCTTTGGTGAGGTGGTCTGGACTAGATGGGTTCCTTTGTCCTTTCCACATAAAGGAGAGCCTTGTGCTAGAGGAGGACCCAGGGAAGATGGAAGAAGGGAAAGGAGAAAGCTTGCACACTGATTGGGTGCCATTTTAGCAACATTTGGAACAATAGTCAGGGTTTCCCTCCTTGTGGAGGAACCGGCGAATGGTCTGCACAGTTCTCTGCTTCCCATAGACCACTCTGTGAGAAAGGCAAAGGCTTGTTGATTGTTTCCACAGGCCGTAGTGTTTTTTCCATGTTTCTCTTGGTTTTCATCGTGAGCATGGTAGGTCTGCATGTCTCTGTTTATCCTTGCACATCCTAAGAGGTCCCTTCTGAAGTCACTGTTTCTTGAAATCATAGAAATAGTTTGCCTGAGTTGAACACAGTTAGAAGGAAACTCCTGCTCAGTAAATTACCTCTCCTCCAAATATTTTATCTTGGTTTGTAAATCATTATTGTGAAGGTCATATAGCATTTTCACAGATTTTCCTCAGCAATCACTTTCTACTAAAAAGATCCCTCTGCCAAGGGATTTAATCTCAAAACAACAACAACAACAACAACAACAACAACAACAACAACAAAAACCTCAGCAGTCATAGTAGCCACTTACTATATATTATTTTCAAAATGTTCTTCACCTCTGTCCAATGGAGTGAACCTGAAGAAGATACAGGCATTTGAAACATCTTTAGAGATCATTCTGGTGCCTGATTTGGATCAGACACTCGCCGTATTACTTTCCTTAATTAGCTGTTAGAAAACTATCAGTATTGATTACTAATATAGTCAAATTCTGAAACTAATTCCATGTTTAAAACGAGTGTAACCGGGTTTCAATGACATATGAAGATGTTCTCTGATGACGTAAGTTGGTCTAGATTTGAATGTAAAGCCATACAGGTCCATTTGCTGGAAAGCCTGTTTGCTTCTCTTACACCTTGACAACGACTTAGCTTGAAGCCTTCATTTCCTACAATAAACATATGGGAAGTCAATATATCTTAGCAATTCCTTTTGAGCCATTCTTATGCATCTAACAGCTTTTGCTTTGTAGTCATGAAAGAGAATCTCTGTTAAGCCCACATCTTTCTGAGGCTCTGTTGAGAAAAGATGAAGACATGAATATGGATGATAGCTATCAAGTAGAAAAGACAGAGGTTGAAACTGAAGTGAGGGATGCCAAACATGCCTGCTGCCTGCTAAACTTTAGTAATTAAATGATTGAAGGCTCTACAGGTGTATTTTCCTGAAAAGTCAGTAAACAATTAGACCCCAGTGGAATAGTTGGGATTTTATGACGATCTATGCCAGGAAATTGACTAGCACAACCTCCTTCGTCACCCAGCCAGTGAAGATGACATACTGAATTTCTCTTTGTACCCTGCTCGAGCAGATGCTTCCAGCAGCTGGGATCCCAAGATTAGTTTGTCCAGAATATGAAAGCACATCATCTGACCAAACTATTAGGCTGTCCCAGATTTTCTGGCTTCAGTAATTACACTATTCTCTACAGCAATGCCATTTAATTCCAGCATTGCGACACTGGGGATTTTGGAGCCAAATCTGGCCATTCCTAGTCAAACAAATTGCTTAAAAGCTGATCTTATCATACTTTAAATTCTGATCCGTTCCAGCAGGGCACGCAACTGGCAAAATTATTCTTATTAATATAAATATCCTAAACTATCATTTCAAATTGAATCATATTTCAGCATTCAAACTACCTAACTGATTTCTGCTTCAAGTTATACCCATAAATTGATGTTTACTCCAGGAGCAAGAAGCTCCAGTGTGCTGCTCCTGAGAAGGGATCTGCAGAAAACAGTGATGCACACTGTACATACCAAACAATATAAATGTGCGAGTTGTCACCATGGGGGAAATAACTAAGGTTTAAGAGAATGTGTATTTTAACCTGAATTAAGCTTTAGGCAATGTATTCATGCGTCAGCACATCACAAGGCCTTGCATTTGTATGTGGAAATGTTGTTCATATATAGCCAGTAAATGCAAAGTTTAAAATGAGTCATAAACCTGATTTCATCAACAAGCAAATTCTAATCTTTTCTAAGCTAGAGTACATTTTTTTTCTGTATTAAGATAAATGTACTTACGCTCACATAAAGAAAACAACTATCATATTTAATTTATAGTTGAATTCATAGCAATATTCATATCAAACATCCCATTAATCAGGTCCATATACATAATCTGAAAATAAATTCAGGCTTCTCTGTAACTCAATGATGCCAAATACTGTGCTTTGGATTCAGATTTCTATGTATGATTTTCTTATAGGGTTCTTATAAAACACCGTATTGTGATCTTGTCTGGTAATGTCTGGGGCAAGAACAAGTGTTTAAGATTGTCGGAGCGTTGATAAATTTAAAGTGCCCTAAGTAGTGGAGGTGAGAATAGATGCTTGTAAAAACCCACCGACTGTTCAGGAAGCAGTTGCACTCTGCAAGCTGACCTCACCTCCAGGGCTGCCCTGTCTGTCTTTCACCTCACCTGGGGGACAGTTCAGACTCCATGCAAACACACTGGTGCCTGTGCAAACTGATATTCCAAAGAGGTTTTGTTCCGTACTTGGATTAGCTAGAGTTATGTTATCTGAAACCACTGACCTGATATTAATAAGAGGAATTAACTCCTCTTTCTTCCTTAGAGGCAGTTAATCGCATAGTCGGCCTGACACTAGCTAACCTCTGATTAAGCTTCTTTAGCAGTGGTACCCTGTAGCTTAACTGCCTAAATGAGTCCTCCATACACTGAAAAATAACACACACTTCTGAGGGTTTTGTCAGATAACTGTGCATATGTATGTGTGCATTTACTTACACATATTTTCAAATCTAAACAATCTTGTTTTAATAATTAGTCTGGGATTCCATGTACACATGGCCTACGGAATTCTGAATTACAGCAAGTTGTTCTTATTTCTCTTTTTTATATTGTTCATGTGCTTTATAAACTTCTAAAAGAAGATTCAATCTCTTGTTCACTACTGTATTATCAGAGTTGGCAAAACATCTTATCTACCACTGGTGATCAATATACAGTTATACAATGAATTAATTTCTTTAAAATTAGCCTTCAAAGTATTATTCATTTATCTTCTTAGTTTGAGAAACATATTTGAATTTCATGTAATTATCTACATACATCTACTATATTGATCTGTATTGTTATAAATAATTAATTTATTTAAATTTTTATTTTCCAAATAGTGAAAAGTCCCTAGTTATCCCATATGTGCCTTATTTGAGATCCCACAATTCATATTAATGTCTGTGAATCAGACTGCCCTTTGTCAGGATGAAGTTTTCTGAAAGTTCAGTTTTTATATTTACAATTCTTGCAGTTATGTAATGTGCTTTGCTCAAACCCACCTCCTATTTCCTCACCTTTGGTTTCTTTTCTAGTTCCCCATCTCTCCTTTCCATCCCAACTTCATGTGCTTTCTCTTTTTAGACTACCCAGTGTACTTAGCGCTTCCTATATGTGGGGGTAGAGAGCCAACTGCTGAAGTGCGGGCAGCCTTGAATCTTTTTTTTAATTTTTTTAATTCATTTTACACAACATCTACAGTTTGCCCCCCACACACACCTTCCCATCTGTTCACTCCCCTCCACTTTTCTGAAAGGGCAAGACCTCTCACAGGGAGTCAACAAAGCCATTAAATTGAGGCAGAACCAAGCCTCTCCCTCCTGTACCAAGGCTGAGGAAGGCATGCTAACATACAGAATGGGCTCCAAAAGGCTCATGAACCAGGGATAGATCCTCGTCCCACTGCCAGGTATCCCTCACATAGACCAAACCACACAACTGTTACCCACTTGCAGAGGGCCTTGTTCGGTCCCATAAATGCTCCACCATTTATGAGTTTCTACGAGCTTGGTTCAGCTGTCTCTGTAGATTTCCCCCAAAATGGCCTTGACTGCCCCTTACTCATATAATCCCTGTTCCCTATCTTCAACAGGACTCCCAAAGCTCGGCCTGGTGCTTAGCTGTGAATCTCTGCATCTGCTTCCCTCAGTTACTGGATAAAGGCTCTATGATGACAGTTAGGGTATTTACCAATCAGATTATAGGAGAATGCCAGCTCAGATACCCTCTCCACTATTGCTAAGAGTGTTAGCTAGCATTATCCTTGTGGATTCCTGGGAGTTTCCCTAGCACCAAGTTTCTCCCTAACTGCATAATGGTCCCTTCTATCAAGATCTTTCTTCCACTGATCTCCCATTCTGTCGCTCCCCTAACTCAATCAACCTGTTCCATGTTGTTCTCATCCCCCAATCTCCTTCCCTCTACACGGCCCCCCCAGTCCCAGGCCCCAGTTTACCCAGGAGATCTCAGCTATTTCCCCTTCCCCAGGCAATCCATGTGTCCCTCTTAGGGTCCTCCGTGTTACCTAGCTTCTCTGGAACTGTGGGTTGTAGTCTGGTTATCTTTCGCTTTACATCTAGTATCTACTTACGAGTGAGTACATACCATGTCTTTCTGAGACTGGGTTACCTCACTCAGAATGATTTTTTCTAGATCCATCCATTTGCCTATAAATTCCATGATGTCATTGTTTTTTAGAGCTGAATAATATTCCACTGTGTAAATGAAACACATATTCTTTATTTGTTCTTCAGTTGAGGGGCATCTATGTTTTTTCCAGGTTCTGGCTATTACAAATAATGCTGATATGAACATAGTTGAGCAAATGTCCTTATGATGTGATTGGGCATGTTTGGGTATATGCCAAGGTAGCATTGGTCTTGAAGTAGATTGATTAACAGTTTTCTGAGAAGTTGCCATACTGATTTTCAAAGTGCAGCCTTGATTCTTATTTATTAATGTTCCAACACCAAACTGACTATTCAAGCTGTCTTCCAGTTATTCCTGTTTTGGTGCATTTTTCCCTCTCTTTAGCACTCTAGTGACTATCCATCTCTCAGCAGAGAGCAGGAGAACTTCAAGAGCTCCATATCAGAGGTTACTGAACCAAACAACATGAGAAATTGAACGTCCTATAAATTAATGGCAGCAGTTTTAATTTTGCTTGGTCTTCCTCGGAAGAACACAAATTTCTGATTTTTTTTTAAATTAGCCATTTGAAGTCGATAATACATTCAAAGAAACTTATTCCCTTGTCCCATCTTTTCCCTCTTTATTCCTAAGCCACATTATATAACAATCTGGTTTTGTGGATCTTTCATTGATTAAAATGGGGTCTTTCCAACAAATGGCAGGATAGTTGTGTTGGGTATAATGTTCAGTTTCTCAGTTAACAAGGAACATTTACCTGTACTGTGGTACAGGTCAGGTGGATTGCTTTAGAACAGAGATGGGGTTGCTTTGCTTATGTAATACAGTTGATCCCAGTGTGTGTCAACATGAGACAGTAGAAATGAGCAATTAGGTAGAATGCTGGACAATGTATTTACTCAGGATTTGAAGTCACCTTTTCTTGAGCTGATAACATTTATATGATTTCTATAATACTGTATATTTTAAATATCAATTTATATTAGCAGATTAGTAGCAGAAACATTGATATGGAAAAACAGTTTTGTTTTTCCCCATATAGACCTTAAATTTTCTTAAAAAATAGCAGATCATTGACCTTATTAAAATACCTCATGTTTTAAAAAAATACATCATGTTTCCTTTTTAAAAGATAAGGAAATATATCAACTTTAAAGGAAAAAGCAAAAATCACTAAATTATATAATCTAATATGAAGTATATCTATCATTTAGTGATCTATATTTCCATTATTTATATAAAAAATAAGTTACTATGCTTATTAAGAGCTTGAGTCATAACTGCTCCTTATCAGACTATTCAAATGAATTCATTTTTATACTCATTTGTTTTTACAACCTGTTTTATTGATTTTTTATAGCACTAAGGAAAACTAAGTAACAGCAAAGAAGAAAGGATTTTGCATTTTCCTCCTCATTGACTGTTTCAACACACTTTGCATGTTATAAAGCACTCTTCTTGGGAAACCTGCTGCTTGTGAGTGGAAGAGTACAAGCCGTGGGTCTGGGGGAGAGGGGAGGTGTGTGGAGGGCAGAGAAACCGCAGTCTGGATACAGTGTATGAAAGACTAAATAAATAATCTAGCAAAACAATGAAGTCTTTCCAATCAGTTGGTCTAACCATCAGAAAGGGCAGAGAAGAGATGAAGGGAGTTTAGCCAGTTGGTCCCCACGTGGCAACTGAGCATAGTCTGTCATCTGTTTCCTTGATGGATGGGTAGCATTCCTGAACGTCTCCAGACCATTTCCCCTAGGAGATATGTGCCCCGAATACTTTTCTGCTATTCAGGCCTACAAAAGGCGATTAAGCAAAGTTCATGGCTGTCCATTAAAACGCACAAATGTTCTATTAAAGAAAAGAAACCCCAGATGAGAACTTTATGTACATGCATATTCATGAAACCCTGCCCACAGCTACATTTTCCCAACCTACAATTAATACTTTTACCTTCAGTCCCTGCTTTATGGCGCTTAACATGGGGTTTGATACATACCAATTTAAGATAGTCTTCTGTGCTAATGTGGGAAAGGCTGATTGGATGGATTGGCCAAAGCAGTGACTGCTTGTCCTGCAACCTAACCTGAGTTTTAGCAGAGCTGTTTTATTCTATTAAATTTAGCAATGGTGGTTACTTCATTGGTGTTTTATGCGAATATCACCATATCTTTGGGAACACTTTCCAAATTATTCCAATTCCTGGTCTAGTATCACATATTTTGATGACTGTATTAACTTGGACTTGTACACCTTAGAAATTTATTAATAGCTCCAACCCATGTGCCTTTGGACATCAATATATTCTATAAGAAAAAATGAGACCTTTTTCAAAGTGGAAAATTTTGATTCTCCAAAGTGAGTAAGTAAAGGAAATGCTGAGCTGTACACAAAGAGTTGACTAATTATATTAGTATGAATTTACTTAAAAGCAATAACCTGTAAAAACAGGTGTTGACAATTATGTGAGTGCACAGCAGTACTCACATATGTAGGTGATGTGCAACTTTCAGTGAAAAGTTAAAATCATTGATCTGGGAAGTGATGACATACACCTTTAGTCCCAGAGGCAGAGCCCGGGAATCTCTGATTTTGAGGGCAGCATGATCTACAGAGAGAGTTCTAGGGCAGCCAGGACTACACAGAGAAAGTATCTCGAGAAACAAAACAAACAAACAAAAAAGTTAAATCATTACTGTATCACCAGTGGACATAAAACTCAGAATGCTTCACAATAGAAATGTTGCTTTCTCCAGTGTTTCCTCCATACCTTGGTTGTTTAATACCCACCAAGCACATAGCAGGTGCCTGAGAAGTATATGTTGATCTACTTTAATGGGATGTTTTGAGGATAGCAAAGATGGTAGCCTTAGCTAAAGTATTTTCCTTGATGATTAAGGAGAAACAGGAATCATCTTTGTCTTCCTGGCTATCCAAGCTGCTCCAGCGCGGGCTCCGGCACTAAGCTTACAGCTGATCAAGAGTGACGAAATACTCGTGGCAATGGATGAAGTTGACTGCAGTACTTGTGGCTGGGCCTAACTTCTTCCTGACTATGGAACTGGGCAAGGACCATACAGGAAGAATGAGTATGGAGAGGTCATCACTTGCCAAATAGTGGCTTGCTGAGGCCGTTAGGGTGAGCAGAGCCTGCAACTAGGGATAACGTCAGGAATGAATGCAAGCTCAGTTTGGTTGCTAGGAGTGACAAAGGGTTTTCACTAGCAGCTGAGTTGAAGTAAAACAGGAAGATCTATAAGAGGCAAAGCCACAACATTTGTCCTGGTTGTGATGAATGCCATGAGTCTTAGTATTTGTAGTGGACTTATTGTGCTGTTAGTGTTTGAGCCCTCTACAGCCTGGGTGGTGTATGTGCCGGTTGCCCTATAGAACATCTTATGTGCAACTCATTTTAACTAATAGTCTAAATTAAGATTTAGAGAGAAGACCTCCAATCCATAGAAGGAGCAGATATTTGTAGTGTTAGAGAACATGTTTAATCTAAAGTAGCCCCTACTTAACCTAATGATGGGTTAAAGATAAGGTTGACCTTGTTAGTTCACTGGGTGTTTCTAATCAAAGGCCTCAAAAATGAGTTATAGCCAACAAGAAATTATTCATTATTCATGTATATATATTCATGTATATATATATATATATA
>LOEQ01001379.1:195041-215027 GCA_001685075.1 Bramus lutescens
AGAGAGAGAGAGAGACAGAGAAACTTTGAACATCCACATCTGTTCTGGTTGAGTTATTGCATTGTTGCTGATCAAATATTGGCCTCATAGTTGATCATCTAAGCATTACCGAACTGTCTTTTCAAAGTTAATGATTGATCCCGACTGTCTCTTGGTGCTCCAGGGTCCGTAGCATGTTTGCTGCTGAGTAGTCACCTTCCTTTCAGCCCTCGTGGCTCACTTTGGCAGCTGCAATGCTCCTGTTACATGCTACTGCATCTATCAAACTTTCCTAGCTATGCCACTGGGTTTGACCTTTACAGTCCCTTACATCCTAACCCACAAATAAATGAAGGCCTAGACTCAGAATGGAGTCAGTTTTGCCATAGCATTTGTCTTGTTTTGTGGCCTCAGTGGCTAGAAAAGGTTGGCATCTACTTCACTCCCTGGAGAAGGGTAACCCTGAAGTCTGTGTCAAAGTTTAGGACATTAGCTAAAGTTCAGGCCCCTGTAGTAAGGGTTAACCTGAAAACTACCAACCTTATATTGCTTCTTCATATTAGGGCAATCACTGCTACTTCTAGAGAACGGCCTTTCAAGCTATATCTCTTATGGTTGTTTTAAAACCTGTCTGGGTACAGGAGAGCCATGCAGAATCCGAGTTCAGTTTAGCACCTCTGGCCTGAAAAGGGTAGAGATGTGGATTAATGCCACATCTCTGGGCTTCCTGTATCTTCTCACTGACTGCCACCCAGCCTTTCTTCAACCTGGAAAAAGACCACAATGTTCAGTGTGATTGCAATAGAGAAAAGGAAGGTCTAGGGCCCCCATCATGTCAGCAGAATAAACTCAATGAGCCTTGCCCATAGGCTGGCACAGCAACAACCATCCGAATGAGAAGGTATGTTTGTTGGTCATTGTCTTCTATGTGTGTTTCCAGATCTAAAGGAATGGGCTCCTTTTGGAGGGAACTTATATACCCAAGGCTTCCTTTCAAGAATTTAACCAGTAAGTCTTTAGTATCCTACTTCCAAAATGATGGACTACAGTTGCCTCATAATTGAATCTTTCCTCCCGTACTACTTGCTCTTCTGCATATTCCACTTATGAAATGGACCTGGAGCCCATGCTCTTCCTCTGCTAGTCAAGCCACTTATGTTTGTCGAAGTGGACAGATGGACAGTTGTTAAAATATCGTGTTCAATCCTGCATCCTTGGCTCATTTTGTGTCAGGCTAACAGGTGCATGTGACTGGCATGTTCTTTTGGTTGGATGTGTTTTACTATGGTTTCTATTGGTCTCATGTCTGATCTCAGATACTTGGAGGCTTGGCTACCACTGAGAAATGGCATTTGTCTCTCTGAGCCTGCATGGAAGCCTCTCCTCCTGACTCTGCCCTATCTGGCATGTGGTGTGGTGAGCCATCATCAACTCTTTGGAGGAATCAAGTCTTTGGAGTCAAGAGAAATGAAGCTCTAGTTCGTTTCTTCCACATTAATACTGAATGTTACTATTTCTCTCTTACCTAAACTCATCTCTCAGAAAACTGAGTCAAAAATAGGTACTGATTTTGTGGTTTTTGAAGGTAAAATTATCTAGTGTATAGATGCTAGATAAATATAGACAATATAACCCCCCATCTTGTTTCCTTCTACCTTTTCTTCCTTTTTCCTTACCTCTAAAATCTGCTGAAGGATAGTTCCTGCACTATAGAATGGAAGCAGAACTCTCAAAACAGGCTAGCCTCAAAGGCAGGCTCAAGTCAGCATTTTAATCTTCAGAGGCCATAAAAGAGGAGACGGTGAGGAGCAGAGCAGTTCTCCACCTTCAGTGAGGCGGCTAGCCTTTCCACAGATTGGAATGGAATGTATCTGCTCAGGGTTTGCTGCTGTTCTCATACAAGCTTGATCATCCACTCATTACATATAAGAGCTGCAGAAGAGATTACTCATCTCTCACTCTCAGGAAACTTCCTCTGAACGAGAATACCGACCTGTGTGCCTTCTGTTTGTCACAATTGCTGCGTTCCTGAGGGCCTTGGTCAGTGAACAAGCCTCACTGTGCTCCCCAGGCCAAAACCAGTGCCTTTGCTTGCACCTGGAGTCATATACTCTACCAGTGGAATCTTGGAATCTTGGGCTATGCAAATGGAGACTCATCTAGAGATGTGGATAGCAAATCACCTTCTAAATATCTCTCCCTTCTGGCTGTTGAGAGATGGAATTAAAATGAGTCATCTCTGGTATTCCTTTGCATAAAAAAGCAGCTAAGAGCCTCTAGGATAAAAACCTAAGCTTCCTTCAACACCAGCAGCAGAAAAAGAACTGAAAACTTGTCTTCCACGCAAAGCTCATCTGAAAATTTGAGAAGAATTTGTTTCTTGATTGCTTGTCAACAATAGAGTTTATTCCCAGGCTCAGCTAGAGAATTCTTCCACTCTTTCTTTTTTATCACTTTACAGATAAAGCGGGTGGTAGCAGTGCCAGATGTATTTAGAGTAAGGTCATAGGCCACTCAGTAAGTCACTGTGGTTGGAAGGTAGATTCCCCACCAAATCCAAAGCTGAAGCGACTCCAGCCTTCCAGCTTCTCACTTCCTTTGCCCAGTATTTCTTTCATACTTGAGCTCCTTCCCAGCTAAGGGACACCTGTGCCTCATTTCCCCAGGCAGCATGCAGAGGATGATGTAATCCACAGATGTGATTAGCATCTTAATTTCCCTGAGAGGGGACGTCCTCTCAGGGCTTTAAAGGAAAGCTTTGCCTCTTGGGGAAAGATTGTTATGATTATTTGTGATTAATAGCATACTTCATGGGCGAAATTGCAGGGTGAAAGCAAGCAAGCTTGACTCACTGAGGAAAACCGGGCTGGGCTAGAAGTGGGCATTGCTAAATTGTAATGATTTCCCCTGAACACTTCCACACAAGGCAAGGAGCACAGTTGGCTCAGATGGCACCATGGTGAAGCAGGCAGAGCAAGAATTAGGATCCCACATTGTAGGTGACAAGCGCGTCCGCAGAAATGAGGGGCTTTGCCCAGAGCCCCACATTTATGTGTTGTGTAAATCCTCAAAATTACCTTTCTCACTTTGAACGTCTCTTTTCAATAGAAAATGCTGGTACTTTCTCAGCTAAACAGAGCAACTGTATACCTAACCCTTATGGATAGATTACTTGGTTTAACTTTTATAAAACAACAGTCTAATAATGTAAATTCAGCTCTAGTTTTTTTCTTCATAGATTTGCCCTCTTTCAAATCTGTTTGTTCACAGAATTAGCTTAAATGGAAAATGCACACTTATGGGAAAATGTATAAACCAGTGATGGTGTGCTACTACTCAGTAGTTCCTTTACTAGCTCTGAGCTAAATAGCATTGCAGGTATCTGATACAGCTCTGCCTTAGAGAAGGGAGCAACTGAAAGACTCCTGTCTGCATGGCGAGCGCCTCAAATCCATTTGATTCATATCCACATAGAGAGACAGATTGGGTACCTAAGTTATGTGTCCGGCTTATGTAAGAAGAATAGTAACAAGGGAGACTGACCTCCTCTATCAAAGCGACTTTGCTTAAAACATTTTTTTAAATTTAATGCAGTTTTTATGAATCCATGAATTCAAAAAGAACTAGCTTGTCATAACTGGGGACACCAGTGCAAAGAGGTTCCTTAGAGACATGAGCTGTTCCCCAGGAAATGAAAAATGGTATGAGTTGTGTAGCTGCCGTATACTACACAGACAGTGGCACAGATGATGTCAGCTGTGAGTTGTGTAGCTGCAGTGCACCACATGCGTGAAAAGCAGAAGATCTAAGGATCTGGTTGTCAGAAATGTGTTGAGAATGGGGGAAGGGAGGTTTATCTGTACCAGCAACAGACTTTTAGGTTAGGCAAATGAACACATTCTAGAAGTGGATGTTGGTGGCATAGGATGAGAGTACTTGCCAGGCAATGGTAGCACACACCTTTAATTCCAGCACTTTGGAGACAGAAAGGTAGGCGGATATTTGAGTTAGAGGCCAGCATGGTCTACAAAGCAAGTTCCAGAACAGCCAGAGCTATACAGAGAAACCTTGATGTCTCAAAAGGAATGAGAGTAGTCAAAAGGATGGACAGTTTCTGATGTGATAGCCTTTCTTTAAAATATTATTTTATCTTTGTTGATTTTTTTATTCTGTGGATAAAAAGGCATGTATCTAGCAAAATATCACAATTTAAGTTCAATTACTGGTTAATATTATATAGCATGTTATTGTTTCAAACATATTATATTAACTAAAGAATTAACAAAATTTAACCTTGATCTTCAGGAGAAAATAGATTTTCATGTACTTGAAATGTGACCAACATAGTGAGAATATTGTAGCCTCTGCACACTCTGCTGCCTGTGCCTCTGGCTGCTTCTCTGAGCTGGCTAATGTGATGCTTTAGTAGTCAAGTCTGTAGTGACAACCATGCTGTCTTCAGGATCGGGTATGGGCCAACGTGGGGAAGAGCATCAACTGCATTATCGCTACCGTGGACAAACTGATTGAGAGAGATGGTCACAACGGAGGTGGTCCCGGAGGTGGTCCCGGAGGCGGCAGTGGTCAAGATGGAGACACGGAGCCTTCCCGAGAGGATTCCATCACACCTCACCCAAAGGGTAAGAAACCTCTTCTCACCAATCACTGACTGAGTAAAGGAAATGGGAAAACTGATTAGGACTTGCTCGGGTATGGATGATGACGGGATATTTGTGATCACAGGGCCGACTGCCATCTTCATTTTTTTTTTCCTTTTAGTACATAAGCTTCTTGAAAGAGGACCAAGGCATCCTTTGGAAAAGTGGTTCTCAACTTGTTGGGTTTGAGCCTCAAAAGACCATTGGGGAACACTGATATTTATATTATGATTGATAACAGTAGAAGATTGCAGTTATGAAGTCGCAGCAAAAATAATTCTATGGTTGAGGTCCCCACAGTATAAGCAACTGTATCACAGGCTTGCACCTTAGGAAGGTTGAGAAGCCCTGCTGTAGGGTGTGATACCGTCTCACCTACTTTTACAAGGTCCCAAATGATAGTTGAGAGACAGTCAGCCATGTGTTTTAACTCTCAGATCCTTCAGTACTTCGTATTTCTCACTGTTCCTGAACAGAGTGCAGCATGATACAGGACTTTCACGTTATTCTGAGGACCTCTTCTTAGTTATCCGAAGACAGAAGAAGGTTCAATTCTGAACACTATTTGGTTGTCTTCTCTGAGTGCTATATTTTTATGCAGGCAGGTACACAAAGACACGCACATACATGTACATACTCATGGAACTGTATATGTGTATGCATAGAAGACTGTATAGAGAGAATCTAAGAGCAAAGAATAGAAAATGACAACTCAATAGATAGTAGATGGATGGATAGATAGATCATAAATGACAGGTAACAGCATCCAAATGTTTGCCATACTGATACCTAGGCTAGCAAGTATGATGCACATTTTAACAATATTCATGTCTTCATCAACTGTTTTCCTATTTTTGTGGTTAATCTATTAATATCAACAAGAACAAAGCAATATTGCATGTATTTATTGACATCAGTAAATCCATTATAATTGAACTAGCATTTTTTTCTGGGTATCTTGTGTTTAGAGGCAATTAAAAGGCATTTCTGTAACACAGACTTTTAAAATCTATTCTTTTTTTTTAAAGGAGTCTCAACAGAGTATTGGCGAACTTTTATAAAATTAATGTTTCCCCAATTTGTTCTCTTGATGTTCTATTGCTGACTTTTCATCATGAGTTAAATATATAGGCATATGTCAGTGACTATATATCTTTCTATATATACTATGAGTTATAGACACACACATATATCTGCAACAGTTAATGTGGAGAGGCCATCAGTCTGAAAGAGAGCACAGAGAGGCACATGAGAGGCTTTGGAAAGAAGAAAAGGGAGGGACAATTATTTAATTATATTATAATCTCAAATAATAAGAGAAATAATTGGAAAATTCCATGTTTCCTCACATGATTGGTGATAGACTCCTTTCTAAATTATATTTGGAAATAATAGACTTCCAGAGTTGTCTTACATAAATGGCCCATCTTCCTGGTTTGTGTACCCACATAAGTGAACAGGCAGTGCTCTTTATGCTCACTCCGGCCCTGTAGAAATTTCCTTACTTAAAAATACTATATTAATTTAAAGGTAACGAATAAAGTAAGTCTCAAATTTCACATGAATCACAATGGAAATTTGTCATAATTATGTGTGAAAAAATCATACTATTCAACTTTCTCCAGCTAGACCTGCATTGGCTAGCAAGTTTGAGCTGGAGGTAGCTGTGTTCTAGAAAATGGGATTGGTTAGTAGACTCCAGCAATCAGAGAGAGAGAGACAGAATGAATCAAGTGTTTCTTGAGGGATTTTCAGTGCATATTAATATCCAGTTGTGCTCCATTTTGAAACCCCCCAAACAGCCCAGTGATGAAAACACAGTTCTGAAATCTGTGAGATGACCCAACTTGTTCACATATTGTATCTCACTGGAGCAATGTTCCTGGGTTGAAGTTGCACTTTTCAGAAGTGAAATGGGGCTGGAGAGGTGGCTCAATGACCACGAGCCCTGGCTGCTCTTCTAGAGGACCTGACTTCAGTTCTCAGTACCCAAATGGCAACTCACAGCTGTGATTCTCTTTCCAGGGAAGGACTCCCTTTTGCCTCCAGCAGCACCAGGCATGTAAACATACATGAAGGCAAAACACATGTACATACAAATTAAAATAAAAATTTAAAAATGACAGTAGATTATCAATCTGTTCCCCTTCATGGACGGTTATAGTCCAACTATGGCGTAGTTTGCACCAATTGACTTTTATATTTTTCGTCTTTTTACTTTATCATATAGATATTTCATTTTATGTTATTTTGTGTGTTATAAAAGTCCCTAGATATTACGATTTAAAGTATAATGTGAAGTTGTTTAATGTAGGATATGATCAATAATTTCAAAGTTAAAATTTTATTAACATTCTAACTTCTGGTCAACAGCATACAGGGAGTATGTTTTAAGTAAACCATTGCTATGAAACATAATATGAGTCTTGAAAGTAATTCTGTGCTTAAGAATACTTAAATAAATTACAGATGATAATGATTAGCTAGAATGACATTAATTAGTTAAGTCAGTTAATTAAAAATATCTTTACCTTTTATTAATTTATGGTTTTCCTCATTGATTGATTGAGTGAAAGAGCAGACAGCTCTTTCAGTTTCTATCCTGACTTTTGCCACATAAAACAAAATGGTACAAAAACACATAATGGACTTTCTGTTGTTTTGTTTTGTTTTTTGATTTTTCTTTTTTTCTTTTAAATTTTATCTATTTATTTTTAAAACAATCTTTTCTCATTTCACGTATCAATCCCAGTTCCCATTCCCTCTCCTCCTCCCGTTCCCACCACCTTCTCCCCACTCTACCCCCATCCACTCCCCAGAGAGGGTGAGGCCTTCCTTGGGGAGTCAACAAAGTCTGACACATCTCTTGAAGCAGGACCAAGACCCTCCCCACTATACCTAGGCGAGAAAAGTATCCCTCCATAGGGAACGGGCTCCAAAAAGCCAGCTCATGCACGAGAGGTAAATCCTGTTCCTACTGCCAGTGGCTCCACAGACTGCTCAAGCCACACAACTGTCACCCACATTCAGAGGGCCGAGTTTGGTCCTATGCAGGTTTCCCAGCTGTTACTCTGGAGTCAGTGAGATCCCACTAGCTCAGGTCAGCTGTTTTTCTGGGTTTCCACATCATGATCGTGTTATTGCTCCTCCCTCTCTTCAGCTGGAGTCTGGGAGCTCGGCCCAGTGCTTAGCTGTGGATCTCTGCATCTGCGTCCATCAGTTGCTGGATGAAGGTTCTATGATGACAGCTAAGATAGTCATCAATCTGATTACAGGGAAGGCCAGTTCAACCATGCGCTCCACTGTTGCTTATGGTCTCAGCTGGGTCATCCTTGGGGATTCCTGGGAATTTTCTTAGTGCCAGGTTTCTCACTAGCCCCATAATGGTTCCCCCAATCAAGATATCTCTTTCCTCGCTCTCCCTCTGTCCTTCCCCCATCTCAATCATCCTGTTCTCTCATGTTCTCCTTCCCTTTCCCCTTTTCCCTCTCCCTCCCCTTCTGCCCACACTCCCAATTTTCTCAGGAGATCTTGTCTATTTCCTCTTCACATTCATAACGTTTTTTGAACAAAAATCAATTTAAAGAACAATCAAGTAAACTTATATATTGGGTCCATGCTGTAGTGCAAATTATTATGATAAGGGATATTTGAGATATAAGCCAATGTTCCCTAGTATATGTACATGTAAGAATCATAAAAGCAAAGGAAATACATCACAAGGTTTGTTTAAAGGCAGTAGATAGGCTTGCAAATGCTTTTTAATTTTACTTCAACTGGATACAGCATCCACACATTTACAGTATGTTCTTCAAATAAGCTGGAATACACGTCATGAATAAAATGTATTCTTTTATGTCTTACATATCAGTATTCTCCCATAAATGTTTCACGGAAATGAGATTTTAATGATTGTAAACTAATTTAGCAAAATGGAAACTGCTTTTTTAGATATTCATTTATTATATTAATGCTACAATTAACAAACAAGAGTCTTTGAATATTTAATTTGCTAACTTCATGGATATTCTCATTTAAGTTAGACTGTTAAGAGTGGAAAATGTTATAATATTCCCCTTCCTCCCAGGCATTACTTATGCAACTAATCATTTTTATCACTGTGGACGCATACATGCTTCTTTTTATTTTATTTTATTTTATAATCTAATAGCATTACCATTTATTTTAGGCTCAAATCATTGTGTATCCAGCAACTGGAAGTGTCTTTAGCTCCTTGCCACAGCCTTAGGTTCAGACATTCCCCAAGGGCTCTTGCTTCTTTAACTGGATAACTGCACTTAGAATCCACCGGTTGGTTTATAGAAACATTTTCCTGTCACAGTAGATCCTGAATCTACTGGGTTTACGCAGGTGCTCTCCAAAGCACACCTTTGCCTTTCTGATTCCATGCCATATTCGGTTTTAAAAAATTATATTTTGCTTATGTGGGAAGTTTAACAGTGTAAAAGGCATTAATCTATACTATCTTCACAACGTATCTCAATAATGAAATCAGTTTGTTCAATAGTCTCGTATTTATCCTTATCTACTAGCTGCAGAAGAAAACTTACGTTTCTGTTCCTTACAATGTACCAAGTGATTTCCATCATCCACTATTTATTGTATATCTGATATGACAAATACCATCTGACATTTTCACAAAGTCAATATGTTTTACATGTATTTATTTCTCTGTGCTTTGTAAGGATTGTGCATGGCATGATGTGGAGGTCAGATGGCAGCCTGGAGAGCGCCGATCCCTCCTTCCACTAATGGATCCCGGGTCCGACTCAGGTCCTCAGCCTTGCTGGCAAGGGCTTTCACCCTCAGAGCCACCTCCTGACCTGTCAGTCATGACCTATCAGACCTAATTTCGTCATGCTGAGTGACTCCCGTTCTTGTCTTTATAAATTAGATTCTGCAAATATTTTTAAACTGTTGCAGAATTTCATTAAGTAACATGTTTAGATTGTTCTTTGTATTATGATCCATATTATGTACACATTATATATTATATGTAGATATATATCTACAAATAACATAGACATATTGGTTTTTTGAGACAGGCTTTCTCTGTGTAATAGTCCTGAAACTAGCTCTGTAGACCAGGCTGGATTTTAACTCACAGAGATCCACCTGCCTCTGCCTCCCGAGTGCTGGAATAGGCAGCGTGCACCATTACCTAGCTCTGTTAAAGTTTTGCAGTTTCATAGTGCTAATCAAACTCTTACTGGATTCCATTTTATTTCCCACTTCATATTTTTATTCTAACTTTAATTTGTGTGTGCTTTGCTTCATTTTGTACAATGTATGTATGTGTTCATGTATGTATGCTATTCTGATAGTTGTCTGAGATGCCAGTCCACTCATCCTTTCCTGTGTTCCTCTTCAAATTGTACACATTTATTTCTCTAAGTTGATATTTTTTTCATTTAGCAGTGGGTTAGCATGGTAATGCTGTTTCGCATTTGCACTGTGTAGATTTTTGGCTGGATTGTTTGCTTAAGGGCTTTAAGATAGATCTTTGACTTGCTTTATAAATTTCTTTCATCATGAATCAAAATAGCACTAAAGGAAGTGAAACTTTTTCTACTGTTTAGATTAAAATAATCAAATAGATTTCCCAAATGTTTGTATTTATATGTGTGTGAGTGTAAGCATGTGTTTGTTTATTTGTATGTATATATGTGCAGTATATGGGTGTTATGTATATACGTATGTATGTATACATTTGTGTGTGTATGTTGAGTTTATGTATTGTGCCTATAAATGAGTGTTATCGTATGTGTATGTGTGTATGCATTTGTATGTGTGCGTTTGTATGTGTGTATACGTTTGTATGTGTATATACATTTGTATGCATGTCTACATCTATGTGTGTGTGTTTAATGAACACAGGTTGCCCTTTATTTCCTGTCCACGTAAACACAATTATGGACAGCTGCTCTCTGCATATCACCACATGCCTTCAATTTCATAATAAATTGAGGCTGCAAAGATTAAATCAGTGAATATTAAACTCTTAGATTTTGATGGGGACTTAACGATTATGTAATTAAGCCTCCCGAATTATATTAAAAAGCTTACCTACAGTGTCTCTGCCAGTTCCAGCCTAGACGGTAAAGCACAGCTGTGGTTTCAGGAATCACCATTTTGCTTCCCAGTGCAGCGCACTCTAGTCAGGGATCCAAATTTGCTTCCTTTAATCCTGCCCACTGGCCCAGATGCAGCTCTTTGCGATAAACACAACTTTATTTTCCTTCTCCACATTAAGCCAAAATTGTATCTGCAAGCAACCATCGTGTCCTGTTTGGATCGGCACTTTTGGGGGCGGCATCTTTCAAAGGAGCAGACTCTAGGCCTCCCCGCACAGCTGCTTTTCTCAAAGCCTTTGCTCATTTGTCTTGCCTTTCCCTAGAATCGTGCAGTGACACACCAGCCTCTGGTAACGCCAGAGCAGTACAGGGAATCACCTCCTACTCTAGTTCCTGCTGATTTCAATGATATTTAAACCCATAGCATCTGCTTCGTCAGCCGCCTTTTATTAGGAGCAACATGGGTTGGCGTGGCATTTTGGATTTTTGTGAGACTTCAACACCATTTAAGCACCACTCTGTGCTAGATACTGTGAAACATTAGGGGCTTCGGGGGATTAAGGTGACCTCTCCTGATGCTGTTGTAGAGATAGATATCCACATGACTGCAGTATGAAACGCTTTTGAGACTGTTCTCTAATAAAGACCTGTGTTTCCATCTATCATATCTACTGTCCCGCTCAGGCTGATCTTATTCACATTTTATATACATTCCCTTTCTGGTCATGGAATTCATTGGTAAAAATGATGGGACACAAGGCCCAACAACTGTGTACGTTTGGATACTTTTGTCGATCTTCGTTCTTTGGGTTGTGTGTTCAGCCAGCTGTTGCACGGCCTTCATTTCAACGCCTTACTCAAATGCACTGTGGTATGCTCTGGGAAAGGGCAAATATTCCAAGCAACTGGATTTTCTGCCCTAATAAACCAAGTGTAAGCATGTTCGAATCAGCAGCAAAGTTTCTGTAGTAGAGTGTGTTCATTGAGCTATGCGACACTGTGACGTCACAGAGCCTGCCAGGCTTCATGGTATCAATCCTGAGTGTCCAAAGACTCTCGGTAAGAATCACACTCACAGCTCAAAGAGTGTGCTTGCATGTGTGGTAAAGCCCACTTTCAAAGCCTCTTTCTTCTCTCCTTCCTTGCAAAGATCCTGTGGAGGAAGATTTGGCATTGAACCTCATTTCATAGATGGTATTAAACAATTCATCTTAAATCACAAATTTTGATTCCAGTATGGATAGAGTGCTTTCTAAGTCAGAAAGAATCTGGGGTTCTTAGACTATCTCTTGGGAACGGAATGCATAAGTTTCAATAGTTCTGTGCCTGTGGATTGCTCTGCCTGTGTCTTTGCCCTTGACACTTTACGGTGTTGTCTTAGTCACAGGACAGCCTAACTTGCTTTGCTAAGCCATCCCCTATTTTACAAGCCCTCGTGATAATTAACTCCCTTGTATCTAGTTGAAGGGTTTTGGCCTGCTCTCCTTCCTCACTGTCTCATCATCCATTCTGATATACCCCGAAGTCAGAACTCATCTTGTGCATTTCACTGCCAGCCCTTGAAGGTGCTTGCTTCTCCACCTCGCACAGGCCAAAGCTTGACATCATCAGTGGTGTGCTTTCCCTGAGCTGGCGACTTGGGCTCAGTACAGTTGGCTCTTCCTTAAAGACAACTCGGTGCCTTGGGATTAATGAGCTGGCTGGCTGGCTGAAATTTCTGGTGCTGATAATGGGTTTGTTTCATTGGTGAAGTCCAATGGGGTAGTGTTGCCTGTGCTGGGGCATGGGGATCTGACTCGTGAGTTCTACTGTGCTTTCTCCTGTGGATGCCTCTGGCAGAGTCTGTCCAGCCTCTCCACCATTACTCAGCCAGAAGGACTTCACATGTCCACTATGGAGTTAAGGTCAGGCTGGGATCTTTGAGGCTCCACACCCACATACCCTCATGCCCAAGGGCGAGTGACATGAGAAAGTAAATTAAAAATACCAACTGTGGTGGCAGGTCAGCCACAGCACCGCTTTGGAAGAAGAGGGGACGTTTGTTTACAGCTCTTTGAATAAAGCCCCAGGATTTCATTTTTCACTGGCTTCTGCCAATTACGCTGCTTCACTTTCTGTAGGGCTTATGAGCACAGAGGCCCGAAGGCATCATGCAGGGAAAGGAGAAGGAAGCCAGGGAGCGAATGGAAACCATGGCAGACTAGGAGTGCGAATTCCTTCAGAAGTGGCCACCACTCTGGTCCAGCCGGTCCTTTCCACAGTGGGACACAGGTTAGGCAGGCCAGAAGTTACCATCTCTTAAGATTTTTCAAGTAAATCAGAATTTTTTATAATACATCTCAAGGTTTAAGGATTAAAATTATTAAAACATAAAAACCAAGTCTCAGTCTGAGTAAGACTGGCTCATTCTCATTGGCAATTCTTCTGAAAACTCTAAGTCTCTGGCTGATTATATAACTGTCCTAAATGCTACCCCTACTGCCAGACTTGGCTCTGTGAGAAATATGACAAGAGTTATAACTTATTACAGAATCTCCAGCACATAATATAATTATTGACAAATGAAGAGTTCTTGATAAGATAGAATAAAGATTCTATTGCCTTCTCTACATTTCTAACCCACCAGAAATGCTTAGTTACTTTATGTCTTCAGTGTGTGCGTATTTGCAAACATGGAAAAGTACTGATTTCCTGAGAACTTACTTGTCTTTTATACTAGGTAAGTATTTTAGTGACTTTAGCCACATATAACAATTCTACTTTGCCTTTTAAAACTACCAAAAATCAAGAGCAAAATTTGGTTTCTGAAAGGGACTTAAATAGTAATATTGAATTCTATGGATTTCTACATATCGAATGAGCAAAATTTTATTATAATAAAAATACCCTTAGATTTGGCTTTAAAAATTCACTCTTGAATGGCTAAAATGACTTCTATACTATAATTATAACCACTTAATAGAAGTATTTAGAATCTAATAGGACTATATCTGTTCTCCATAATGGTAGAATTTCAATAACATTTAAATGTAAGTTAAATTTGGAAAGACTATTTCTGTAAGAAAATTATTTTTTTAAATTGTATAATACATTAAGATGTAACATAGCTATGTGGGTCTAAGAAAATACTTGGCAGGTGCACAATGTCTTCTTTACTTGTTTGTGTGGCCTTTGAAAATCATTGAGATTCTTTGAGCCCACATTCTTTTTCTGCCAAATGATGATTATCTAAAAGAGAAAAAAATAAAGGAAGACTTCCATTCTGCAATTGTATGATGGCAAAAGAGATACTACATGTTTCTAAAGTCACTCAACATGTTTTATTTAGGTAACTATTCTGTGCCAGGCACTGTTTTAGACACAGAAGATAAAACATGAAATAAAGCAGACAGAGCACTTGCCCTCCTCGAGTTTGCTTTTACTAGAAAAGCGATAACTAGAAAACAACCTGTGAGATGGTAGGCATTATATGGCATCGGTGGGTTGATGGAGACAAGGTACTGGAGCAAGTAAAAATATTTTGAATGATGCTCTTGGTCCAAGACAAAGACTTCATTTAGAAGTTAATATTTGAGCAAAGATATAAGAGATAAAGGGGATCATCCCAGATATCTGGGGGAAGGATTACCAGATGCAGAAAACAGCTGTTGGGTACATGTGCTTGCCGTATCCAGAAAACATCAAGGTTCCAGTAACAACGAGTGGAATGAGAGGCAAGAGAAAAGATGAAATTCATAGGTAAACCCTGGGAAGAATCATCTCTGACGTCTTTGCAGACTCTATTTTTACTCTGAGAAAAATGGAAAGTAATTGAGAGGCTTAACAGCGATTAACTCAGTGCAATAGAGAAACAGAGCTGTGCTGCAATTAGAATGTAGATGGAAAGAGTCAAGCCTACAATAGACCAATAAGAAACCAATGCATTTATATAGGTGAGGCATGACACCATTCCTGGCATGGAGGGGATAGCACAGTACTGAGTGCTTTACCTACTTTAAGTATTGTTTAATGGGGGTTTTCTGATAGTTTAAACAGAAGCATGAGAACAGCCATCAAAAATAACTAAAAAGCTTTGGCTGGAACAGCTGGAAGAATGAAGGTCCCATGTGTGAGTTATAGAGAATTCTAGGTGGGATAAATTTTGTGGAAAGGTGTGTAGGAATTCACACGAAAGGTGTTAAGTTTGACTCGCAGTTATCAGCTGTGACATTAGATCCAAGAAGCTGGGGCTCAAACAAACAAATAGTAATTTATTCAAGAATATCAATAAGGTGCTGAATTTTCAGAGACTAAGGGAATCATCTATGGATTTTTCCTGGGGAAACATTAGGGGATAAGAAAGAAGTGGATGAAGCAGCAGTGTCTTATTTGAAAATCACTGATGAGTTAGGACTGTGGCATCCTGAAACTCTGGGTCAGGTGCACTGAGCAACGCTGGATTGAGGCATGACTTTGAATTTACCATGGTGGAAGCCCTTGGCGACAATGAGTAGATTTTATTTTGGTAGGCAGGGAGTAAAGCGCATTGGAGAGGACTAGCAGGAGAGAAAGTAAAGGAACTGGAGGCAATTGTGTATTCATTTAATAAGGGTATCCAGTGAAGGAAACAGAGACGGGTTAAGAACCACAGCGGAAGTATAGACAACTTATGGCTATGGTTAGAAGAAAAGGAGGTAAACATGAGTTTCATGTTTATTTGCGGATGGGAATAAATTAGTAACAAATGCAGCCTTGGGAGGGAGGGGAAAGCCGTGCCAGAAAGATGCTCCAACGTGGGTCTTAGCGATGAAATCCAATGCATCCAGAGGCGAGTTCATGGTAGACACTGGAGAGCTCGATTTGTCTTCAGAAGGAGGAAGAAAATCAGGACGGGAAGGATAAATATCAGTGGGTCACACTGAGAACTGTGATTATTTCATTCCCATCCTACAGAAGATAATCAGCACGAACTCACAATACTCAGAGGAGGAAACTGTACAACCAAAGTGGATGAGATACAGAGCTGAAATACCCTATCAATATCACCTCTGATACACTGCTAGACAGGTTCTAGGCTGGACGGTTGTTCTCATACCTAGAGATAACCTGCAGTAGGTTAGGAAAGGGGAGATGGTACTTTCTACCCAGGAACATCAGGACATGTGACTATTGAAGAGAACATCCTGGCAAATGTATGTTCTCATTGCTGTTGGTTAATTGAGTACATGTTTAACATTAATACACCTAATCTATGCACACAGTGTTCCAGTTTTATATGTATAAAGAACAAATAATCTTGTGTACTATATTCCACTGGCCTTGAACGTCACTAAAAGTAGTTGGTAGACTGAGGGTAAACATACAGACACTTCCTTCCTGGGGTTAACAGCACTCTATCTAGTCAATGCAGCCCCCACTGCAGCCATGATCTCAGCCTAGCATGCTGCCATTGACATGATAGGAGCTATGTGATGCAGACAGGCTAGTAATTTCTAGCTTTTCCATGACCTCTGGAGCTTCTTTCAACCATTCAGCCTACTTGGAGGCTAGAGCCTTAAGGCTTGTGTTTATTTAGAGCCAAAAGGCAAAGTAAGGCCATGGAATGTCTGTCTGGGACTCTTCTTGGTCCAGCAGAACCCAGATCCCGAGCTTTAGAGCTACAGCAATAGCAGGATTTATGTGAAGATTGGACATGGTTGCCGGAGACTGGCTTAGCAGGATGCACGAAGGTTTCCGACTTGAGGCCCTGACATAAGAAGTTTAACCAGAGCTTCAGCTGATGCATGGCCTTTGCTGCTTCTCTAAAAGCAAGAATGCAAAGTTTTGTAACACTGTTCTCACTCAGCCTGGCAGAGTTTACACAAACAAGGATCCTTGACATGAGAGAAGGTTGCTTCTCTTCTTCTCATGCTCATTTGTCTTGGACTGAGCAGCATGCTCACTTCTAAAACAGCTAAACGTTGTCAAGAACAGTCACTTTCCCAGAAGACATTAGGGTTGTCAAGAACTGTTGCTTACCCAGCAGAAGCTAAGGTTGTCGAGAATAGTCATGGCGCCCAGCAGGCACTAAAATGACTATAATTTAAGATGCTGTTTTGTCCTTTGGTTGAGTACTGTCCTGTGGGGAAGACAGAAGAGGAAAAATCACCTAAATGCTACCTTATTCCCAGAGCTTGCATTTGTCTTGACAATCATTTCTAGGCCTTTCCTTAACTTTTGACCGCTTTCTTAGATAATATGACCTGTCTTGTTTTCTCTTCACCTCTCCCTTCCTCCGATCTTTGTTCCTACATTGATGACGTCACAATCAGGCTTTCTAGTGACTGACATCCACTGTAGCTGTGGGCCGTATTAGTGACTCTTCTTGTTTCTGAGGCAGAGTACCTGATGTAAGAAATTAAAGGAAGAGGAATGTGTTCTGGATCATAGTTTTAGTAGTTCCAGCCCACAGTGATGCCAGCTCAAGCCATGGCAGCTAGGAAGCAGAGGGAACATGTCTGTTCCATAGTCCCTTTCTTCGTAGTTCCCCCAGCACCTGTCTGTTCTGGTACAGCCTGCATAGGCTTATCTTCCCTCGGGAAACTTTTGGAGAGGCCCCATGTATTTAGCTTAATAATCTTAGGCACATCGACCCAACAAACTTGAATTTCAATGCTAACAAGCACAAGTATGGAAGGATAGCTCAGTGGGTACAGCAAATTCCATGGAAAGCAGATGGACAGTCTGTGCCTCACTCCTGAAACTCACAGACAAGTGAATGTGGCAGATGCCTCTACCATGCAGCACAGTAATAATAGTCTTAAATGTGCTGCATTTGTTTTGTTACATTAACTTCCTGCTTCTCTGGGTCCTTGAGTCATCTCAGGCTTGTGGTCAGTTTATAGCATCTACAGTATCTGTGAGGCTCAGACCCCGGTCCCCAGTGCTCCAGGGCTTTGCGGATGATGATTGCCTATACTCCATAAACTCGTTCCACATGGGATGTCTTCCCTATGTTCCAAACAAGCCACAGCCATACACGACCATAAGCTTCTCACCAAAGACCAACTGCCTCCCCTCTAAGCACTCACTTTTAAAATCTTTCTTCTAACTCATCTTTTCCATCCTCGCTCTAATTGCAGTCACTACAACTTGCTTTTAACCGCCCTAGTCTTACGTCTTTACAGATATTTGAGGTTAGGAACTGTGTGGTGCAAATATTGCTACACTCATCAGAATTCAAATACATGTCTGCTGTGGTTCATTAAAATTGAATTTCTCAAGATGGCTGTGTGAAGGCAAAGACCTGTAGTGCTGTGGTTTGGAACTGAATATCTGCTATATATTAAGGACTTGCTCCTTGGTGCACCACTCTCTGGAGGTGATGAAGCCTTCAGGAGGTAGGACCCCATGAAAAGTCTGCAGGTCACTGGGGGATGTGCCCCCGAGCAGTATTTGGAGAATTGTTCTTTCCCTTTCCCTCTTTCGCTTCCTAGCTATGAAGTGAGCAATGCATTTCCCCCTTAGTCCCTGTCACCATCACAGGAATACCCACATTAGAGCAGCAGATTTAATCAGCCATGGCCTAGATACTTCAAAGTTCTTAGGCAAATTAGACCTTTGCTCTTTTCAAGGCCATTGTATTTTGACTAATACAGTGGGCAATGCAAGGAGCCAGGTTAGTACTTGTCAGGATAAGTGTAAATTGAGTTTTCAATTCCTGGATCAGAGATAGGAAATGAATCACATGGGCAAAGGGGCAGGATGGCTGGGAAGAAAATACTCTGAGCTTGCGAAATCAAACAAGCAAAACAAAACAAAAGTTTGAGCAGGCAAGCCCCAGCCTGATAAGTTACTTTTCTCAGTCACCTATTGCTGTCTGGGTTTAACCCATCCCCCTGGGCTATGTCTGGATTACAAGCTTCAAATGAGTTGGCATCTAGGTCTATAATTAAAGTTGGCCACATGTAATAGACTCATACAAAGAATTTGCTGTAAGGTTGTACAGAGGAAAGTTTCTTGGTAATTTACCTGTGCTCACCCATGTTGTTGATTTTTAGTGTTGTTCACATGTTCACCCAAGGAGGCTAAGAAAGAGCCTTATCTACGCCGGTGTAGGATATAGGTACGGAAAGTCAGGAGAAATTCTAAGAGCCTGGCTATGCATCTCCATCACCCTATCCTTGCCACCAGCCATAACAGTATTTTCATTCTGTACTACATGGGGCTTGTATAAAGAGTGAAAGACATGTTGGGTTAGGGGTTAGTCTGAGCTGGTCTCAGACCCGTAGGAATTTTGTCGGCTTCCTTTGGAGCTGCTCCAGCTGTTTGGCTTCATCAAAGTTCCTGAGTAAATGGCCAGGGCTTGGTCGTGGCTCAGCTCTTTGCAGAGTGTTCAGTGGCCATTCAGTCTTTTGAATTTTCCTTTTATTCCCCCCCCCATATGAAAAGTTGTGGTACCAAAAATAAGGATGACTTCATGCTTTTGTGAGATTAATTATTTTAAATGAGGACAGAAAATCAAACACCTGAGAAGAAAGTGCCTCAGAAATTGGCGAGACAGCATTATACTGTGCTACAGTTGCTTGCTACATGGCCCTTTTATTTTTCTCCCGAGTAACGTAAGAGCCATTGAGCTCAGAGGACACGGACGTCCTGTACAGGAAATAGATGGTGTGTGGAGGGGAGGGAGGGCACCCAGCAGTCATTCTCTGAATCCTTCAGCCAGTTTCACTTGAATACATTAGAGAAGGCCATAAAGGGACGGGAAGCAGAGCTCCACCTGGATGGCTTCCAAGCCCTTCACAGAGCTCAGGAAAAGCTCAGCTAAGCCACATGCATTTTATGTTTTCCTGCGGAAAGATTCCACTTGGTGGGCTCAGGGTTAAGGAGTCTCAGCAAGTTTTTATGGAGGCACTAAAACATTCTCCTGGTGTTTTGCTCTGTTGCTGAAGGAAGCCAGTGGGGGAGGGCAGAACTCAGGGGCTGCTGACTGATGAGCTTGATGAGGCACTGATTTGAACACAATCATGGTGCAAGCACAGCTGCCTTGCTCCTTGGACGTGTCTCACAGAGGAGTGTGTGTGTTTGCACACACAGCCATGTACATGTGTAAATCCTCAGGTGAAATGTAAAAAGCCTAAACTTGGAAGAGTAGGTATGTGGGGATTTTTGCTTTGCCCATACAACATGAAGGGATGGTTTCCTGTGAGGGGACAAGACAGCCACATGCAAAGGGCAGAGAGGGGAGGGTGTGAAGACTGAGCTCCTCCCCGAACCAGGAGCTCCCCCACCAA
>LOEQ01001379.1:221948-238097 GCA_001685075.1 Bramus lutescens
CTTCTCCTTCTCCTTCTCCTTCTCCTTCTCCTTCTCCTCCTTCTCCTTCTTCTTTCTCCTCCTCCTCCTCCTTCTCCTTTTTTCGATGAGAAATAAATGCAGATTGGATGATACAAGGAGGTCCTGAAAATATCCTGGAAGTCTCATGCATGTTTGTGAAATGGTCATGAGGTTGTACATAATAAGGTTCATGAAACAGAAGAAATCTGCAGCTGCGGCAGCATCCAGAGCCAACTCCTCTTCACGCCATTTGGTCCAAAGCTCTGGGTGTTCTTATGTTTGCAGGAATTGCTCAGCTAATAGCTTCATAATTCTTGAGATGACTTCAAATTAAATTCAGTTAAAAGCAGCAACATGTAAGGAAGGATATATTCTTATGTCAGGTGCATATTCTACCATTTTTCTTAATTATTTTTGACAATTCATTTTCATACTGTAAGATTTCCGAGAAAGTTTTTTTTAAATAAATAGCTTATAAGGTCAGAATATGACAGGCAAAGCTCCAGAAATAATAAAAAAGATGGCATGTAAAAGAGATTTTTAATAGAAGAATTGTACCATATAGTAATTTGTTTCATTCAAAAGTCATCCAATTTTGATTGATCTGGTGTTAGCATATTTGAATATTATATGAGTGACTTGAATTTTGAAATCGTCTCAGGCTGCAGTGTAAACATGTGTTACAGAAAGATGCAGAACAGATCAAGTAAACATACAATAATTACTTAGAATTATGTGCTGAAGGTGCATACACAACAGTCAGTTCCTCGTGTAGACAAGATAACTCTGGTACACAAAATAAACAGAACTTGATGAAAGTAAATGTCTCACCTGAATATTAATTCATCCTTTGCTATTATTGGAGGAAAAACAAATAAAATTGTTCACAAACATACCTGAAAAATAGCACAGCTCTGCCACATTCTTCCGAAGTTTATTACTGAGTGTGATAAGCTGACACTTCCCTCACCGTTCATGAGGGAGTTTACCAGGCCATTGTGTGAGTGGAGGGAAGGAGGTTCTCACTGAGGATATTCCTCTAGCTGCATTTACATTCAGAACTTGTCAGAGAAGTGCAGGATTCCCAGGCCAGAAGAATGCATCTGGATCCATCCTCTCTGCTCTAACAAGAGCCACCTCAAACAGTTGTCTTATGTGGGGAGGGAGCTTAGTTAGCAGAATTTCTTGCACACCACGCTCAGAGACCTCAGTTTGGTCATCAGCCCAGAGAAAGCTGGGCCTTGGTTTCATCATCAGCACCGTGTGTGTGTGTGTGTGTGTGTGTGTGTGTGTGTGTGTGTCTGTTTGCCTCCTCTACAAACTGTCTATACTTTTCTTCT
This sequence comes from Bramus lutescens, assembly GCA_001685075.1. Classification (NCBI taxonomy): domain Eukaryota; kingdom Metazoa; phylum Chordata; class Mammalia; order Rodentia; family Cricetidae; genus Bramus; species Bramus lutescens. The sequence goes on from LOEQ01001379.1 coordinate 223,289, forward strand.
TTCTCCATGGCTGGCTGGCTCTCCTTTTTCTCTGACTACCAGCCCTGCCTTTCCCTCCTCTGACTAGCTATTGGCCATTCAGCTTTTCATTAGACCAATTAGGTGCCTTAGGCAGGCAAGGTAAAACAGCAACACATTGTTACATAGTAAAACAAATGCAGCACATCTTTGCCTAGTTAAACAATTATTCTGCAACCCAAACAAATGCAACAAATCTTTACATAGTTATTAAACAAATATCCTACTCCACAATATGAGTCTATGATCAATACTATTTAACAAAATATTTTACTGGAAAATTTAAAATTATTGTTAAAGGAAAACTCATTCTTTTTCCTGTTCTTTTTCCAGTGTATAAATTATGCTCCTACCCACTCCATATACTTCTGAAAATATGTGACTTCCTCCGGTCCCTAAAGTAAACTCTTTTCATGTCTACATTCAAGTTCTTCCTGCATCAGATAATAAGTGTGATATGTGCAAGGAGCTGGACTCATTTTATGGATTCTAAACTTTCAACATTGTATAGTTAGGATCATTTTTAATGTAATTTTCTAGTGGAAAAATGTTTCTGTTTTCTGCAAAATTTTCTAAAGAATCACAAATGTCTAAGGATAATTACACATTCAATAATGTTATTTCCACCTGGTTGTCCCAAATAGGCAGGTTTATCCATCCAACTAGGCAAAAAGAAATGTGTATCCTAGTCACTTTGCTCATCATTATGACTACATACCTCAAAAGAAGCCACTCAAGGCAGGAAAGGTTTATTTGACCTCCGCATCTGAGCTAAGATGGTCTATCGGGAAGGGAAGGTATGGCTCTGGGTGGTTCCATGACACGGAGCCTCTGACTGTGACTGCCACACTTCTGTGTACCAGGGGCAGGGACACACTCTAAACACAAAGTTTCCTAACCCATGAACAATGGCCTCTGTTTTCTAGTTGTCCCACCTCCAAACACACTGCCACTCTCTGGTACCAACTGCTCAAACACCAAACTGTGTGGGACAGTTCCCATTTAACTTGTAACAATTTTATTTATCACTTTATTAAGATTCATTATACTGAAAAACATTTTTATGTTTATTTTCCCTATTTTGAAAACTTATCTGGTTCTAATAATAAGTGAAGAAAACTTTAGATGACCCATGCACTTGGCCAGGTGTCTTAAAAAGTGAGGTAAACATCCTCCTTTCCAGTGGAATTCAGAGCAAGGCTGAGAGTGTAGGTACACATAATCTTGCCATTGCATATGTAATGCATTTTAACAATGAAACGAGTGTGTATTCTTCAGTGAATGGGATAAAAAGAAGATAACCACAAAAGCCTAAGAAGGTGTCATGGCCCAACTTACCTGTTTTTCCTCCCGATGAACTGCAAACATCCAAAAGCAAATACCAAGTACTTTCCTGCTTCCTGTCCGCAGTGAACATTATGTGGTGGAGGTCAGGCTCCCGGCTGCCGTGTTTGAGTCGCTCCCTCTGCAGATTAAAGAAGGCCAGCTGCTCCATGTGTATCCAGTTCTGTTTAATGTTGGAATCAACGAACAGCAGACTCTGGCTGAGAGGTAGGCTTCGTGAGAAGGATGGTGTTCAGAGAGTCTTTGAAAAGCCGTATTTCTGCTATAGAATTTAGGCATCGGTATATACAGCATTTTCCTTTCAACTAGTACACTACCTAGTTACTTCTTGCACGAAGGTAAACTGTACACATGAAGAAACTAAGTAAGTAAGTTTAAATGTGTCAGAACCTTGAGAAATACACTGATGGCAGGAGCAAAGTCCGAAAGAGCCCATGAGGGTGATCTATAGAGTAGTCTCAGACTCTTTCATGTGCAGACTTTTAAAGAACTGCTTAGGATTTCCAAGGACCAGTAGCCTCTAGACTACTTCTGGGCTGTTGTAACTGCACCATAGGTCACTTGATTTTGAAAACATTCTCCTTTCCTCTATCTACCTTGTAAATTAAAAATGTGTCTAAGTACCTGGAAACTGTGTTTGAGTGATAGGATTTGGAAAACAAACAAAATTGCGAATAGAGCGACTTGCTTAGGGAAGCAGGAAAGTCAGTTTGCTTGGCGCTCTGACATCAGCGTGCTGTTGATCAGGCAAATCACTTCCCCTCTGTTCTTTGATGCCTGCTTTCATGATTTCAAATTTTGATCTCCCCAGGCAACTCTTGCATGGGAGACATACTGCATAAATCCTGTAACATTTTCTTTAATATTCATCCCAAATGATAAGTATTTTATACGTTTATTCTTACATAAATCTACTTTGACTAGTATCAAGATTGAAGACTAGACAGCTGAAAGACTAAAATTCGTTCCTTACACTTCAGAGGCTGAGAAATCCACGAGCCAGTTCCAGGGCACTGGTTCTTGGTGACGGCTCTTTTCCTATGTGTCCCATGACCTCTACTTTATATGTGTGAAGAGGGAGGGCAGATATCTTTGGTCTCAAATATTGTAATGACACTAATCCTGTGGGGTCAGAACCCACCCTTATATCATCGTTTAACCTCAGTTATTCCCTTAGAGGCCACAGCAGTAAACAGAGACACTCTGGAGGATACAGTTTCCACGCATGAGGTTTATGAGAACACAAGACTAGTCCGACAGTCTTCTAGTTGCTTACAATATCTAGCCAAGTGAGAGATCCTAAGGAAACTCCCTGTGTGTTTTCTGGACACTGTATTTCTGCTCCTCAGGTACAGGTTGATACAGATGCACAACATGGGGTGTGCCAGATACTGCTTTGCCATGTATAGGACATATGGAGAAAGGACAATCATCCTTCAGAGGAAGCATGTCAGCAAATAGCACATGAAATTTGGGTCGTGAAATAATCAAAGATGTTGAAGAAACACAACTAGTTAAAAAAATACTGTGATTCTAGGATAGGAACTTCCTTGTAGGGAGGTGATTCTCAACCTGTGGGTAGCAATTCCTCTGGGGATCAAATATATACATTATGGTTTATAACATTAGCAAAGTTACAGCTATGGAGTCGCAAGAAAATAATTTTTGGTTGGGAGAGGTCACCACAACATGAGGAACTGTATTAAAGGGTCACAGCATCAAGAAGGTTAAGAACCAGTTTTGTAAGGGAAGCTGCCTTTCACAGGCTTTGAAGGGCAGATAGGAATTCATCAAGCTGACACCGAAGGTAAAATAGTCTACTCAGAGGAAGCTAGCAGGGAAAGTCTCATAGGCGTTGTGATGCTTAGATGGAGAATGGTTAACTGCATCCCACACGTTTCCCTCAAGCGCTGTGTAGAGGGCAGATGTGACAACTTAATGGGACTTGGATTTGGTTTTTATAGAGAGACGAGAAACTCTTAGAGACCTGGTATGAGGAAGTATGTGTTAGATGAACTTCTCTAACATTTTAACTTACTGGCTCATGCAGAGCTGATAATAAACATTTGCTGGAAATAATGTTCTAGGACTATGTCACAGGAGAGGTGGGAGGGGAAAGAGGGGCCAGAGGCATATCACTAAAATGTTTTCAAAGCACTATTAAATGAGTCACACCTGTCTAATGATAGTGATAAAAGCGGAGATTTGAAAAGTCCAGTGAGTAATGAATAAAGTGGCCAAAGAGAGGAATCTGCATACTACTTAGATCTCAGATCTGAATTTATGGTAGAAATTGGAAGCAGGTTTACAAGGATTTCAGTTTGTGGTTTGGAAGGAATAGTAAATCTACACTGAGACATTAGTTGACACCTAGGAAGTGTATTTATAGATTTGGATGGAGGTACATATGGGAAGCCGCTTGCTAGGAAGACATGCTTTAAGAATGAGACTGGTGCCCACTGAAAGAGAAGACAGATGCAGTGGGATACAGGAACAAGCTCTGTGATAGAGGAGGATGAGAAACACTGGTGCACAGTTGCTGAACTTCACAGGCTCACACTAAATACGTTCAAGGTGCAGTCCTCCCTGGGAGACTTCAGGGATACACCCATGCACCCTGGAGTTGGCAGAGGGCAAGATGCCATCCAGCCCAGCTTCCAGACATGTTCTTCCAATCTCTGTGCAAGCATAAACAGAAGATCTCGAATGGACAGACACAGATGGGGTGCAGCCTTGCAGAAAAACTGTGGAGTGGGTTATAAAAAAACTTCACCATCTATTTAAAGGGATAGGGCAGGGTATGTTATCTTTAGTGCCAGCTCATATTCCCCAACTCCCTTCTTTGATTTTGTTGTCGTAGTTGTTAGGTTGGTTATTTTTGTTTTCCTATTTTCAGGTTTGGAGATGTTTCTTTGCAAGAAAGTATTAATCAAGAAAACTTTGAACTTGTTCAAGAATATTATTCGATATTTACGGAAAAGATGCCACCTGATTGTAAGTATATGCACTGTAGAAACACTAATAATCGTTGGCTAATTAACTGTCTTAAGAGGGGCCGGAGACAAGGGCCGTGACTAAAGTGGCATGGAGTGGGGAGTCACAGTGATTTTGAGATTTTGTGAAGGAAAGGGATGATTACCCAGGAGGTGTGGCCAAAGCCTGCTTCATTGCCTTGGTTCATTCTGGGACACTAAATGCAGTGCCAGCAGAAAATGCCAAGATTTAGAAATATGGGAGTTATAATTAGAAATCTCAATTGAGTACAAAGGAATTCCATATAATCTTTGACACTTAAATACCTTGACTGTTTGTGTTTAATCTTTTAGATACGAGATATGGTGCATTAATATAAAGAGGAAGTCAGGTAGAGTACATGTTCTCCAGCATAGTGATTTATACATTTATAAGTTTATAAATCAAGGGACAGATTCCTTGTTTTATGTGCAATTTTTAGCCATCTAAGCTGATAGGCATGTTTTAAACTTTGGAACTGTTTTCTCTATTATTCGTTTCTGTAGCTCTTTCCCCCACTTGAGCTCTTGAGTATTTGGATTTATAAACTGACTGTCTATCTCTCCTATAATCTGTTTAGATATGTGTACTGATAAAAAACTAAGTTTAAACAAATGTAAAACATCAAATTTGCAACAAAAGCCACAATTAAAGTCCTATTGCCATCAAATTACAAGCAGTTTGTTCCTTGGTCTGTGTCTGATTATGCTTGGTGCTTCTTATGCAGCAGTATGTTCAGATCTTTCTAGAACCCAGTAAGTATTGTTTCATGACACTACAGCAACCCGTGTATTCATGTGCAGATAGACATCAAAGTTCACTTCCTAGTATTTACATTATGTTTTTTTATGTTACTATATTTCACATATTTTTGTCAAAATTAAATTCTTCAGATGTGGTTTCTTAAGCAGCTAGCATACTTGGAATTATACACCTGTTAATTTCACTAGGGTTACTAATATGTATATACCAAACTACTTTTCTTATTGATTAATGAAATTTACTGAGACTTAGACATTGGTCACTAGTTGCTCCAAGGTTTGCTTTTTCTTATCATTCTAAAATAATCTCAGAATTTTCTTTCATTTACAATGTGATTTCTGTCTACATTGATATCTGAAAACTACATATGGCTCCCAGCCTGAGAGCATCAGTGTACCTGGGAACCCATCAGCAATGCAGGCCCTCAGCTCCTTTCCAGATTCCTTCATCCTTCCGGAGCCCATGCTTCCAAGTGGTGTCTGGTCCTTAGCAGTGTTTTAGAGCTATTAGTATGCCATCCTTATTCAAAGGGTAAATTCAAAGTATGTTGCTGCAAACTGTGAAGGGCTTAATTATGCCAAAAACCACCATATCACCTTAAAAGGACATAAGGAGAAGTGCTTATAAGTATTACCTAGCATATGAAATAAAAAATATTTACATATTCAGTAATTTAAACTTTTCAAGGGAATAAATGTTTAAAGATTTAAGAACATTAAACTTTCTATATTACCAATTAGAGTAGTCCCCCTCAATGTCCATGAGGGATTGGTTTCTTGATACCCTACAAATACCTTAAACTAAATCATTTCTACTAATAAAAACCTAGGGCAATCTAAGAAGTATGGAACTGTTTACTATGCTGTATTTTTATTGGGAATAATCACATATACACAAAGACTACATCAGGTTGAGGACAGATGCAGTTTTGTTTCTGAACACTTCTGATCTATGGTCATTGATCTATGATCTACCATCTATGGATGGTAATCCCATGAGTGAAAAAACTGACTATATAATCAAGTGTCTTTAGAACACGTATATACATACACACACACACACACACATATATATAGTTATCTTGATCAGTCTGTATAAGGTATTGTATGTATATGTAAATTGTATGTATATGATTTGGGGGCTGACCACTCTGTATTAGAGAGCCAATTGAGGCCCCTTTCCTGGGGAAGCCAGCAGGAAGTCCTTAGTTGCCTACAGTTCTTTATCAAGGACTGAAGCAGTGTGACCTTTCCACCTTCCACATTAGCATGTCTGCTCATGGTGTCTTGTTTAGGCAGCCATGCTGAAGAGATTTCATGGGTGTAGTTTCTCTGACATTTCTAAGAGATTAATCCTCAGAGCCAGTTTCCCGTTCCATTGTCCCCCCTCCTCACGACCTTGTAGTGAGGAAGCCTTGCTGTACATGTCTAATTCGGGGCTGCTCACCATTGCCCCCCCCCGACCTTGTAGTGAGGAAGCTGTGCTGTACATGTCTAACTAGGGGTGCTCACCATTGCCCCCCCCGACCTTGTAGTGAGGAAGCCTTGCTGTACATGTCTAACTAGGGGTGCTCACCATTGCCCCCCCCCCGACCTTGTAGTGAGGAAGCCTAGGGGATGCTCATCAAGTCACTCATTCGTTCTCTGCACGGTCATCAGTTGTGGTTTTCTGCAAAAGCCTTTGTTGCAAGGAGCCACCCCTTTGATGAGGGGCGAGTCCTGTACTTACCCGTGGAAGTCATGGGTATTGGAAGAGACCCTACAACTGCCACTTTCCAAATGCCAGCAAAATTTCAATTGACATTCTAAATATTAATCCTTATCATCATAAACTGAACCAGTTTAAATTGAGCTGATCACATCTGATGGGTTAAAGCTTCTGGAGCTGTTTCCCCTGAGGCCCTCTCTGTGATTGTTGCCTGCACCTATGATCAGCTGAGGCAATTCCAGTCAGCAGGGTCAGCACCTCACTCAGTCTGATCCTTGCACAGGGCTTGTTGCTGTTCCTTTTCCTGACTCCTCGGGTCCTAAGGCTTAACTTTTGCATTCAGAATAAAGTCAAAAAAAGGGTTCTCTAACTCACCAGCTGGCGCAGATAGCTTCATGTTTCAAAGTCACCATGATGTTGCTGATGTGTTCCAGAGCTTAGTAGAAGGGGTCAGAGAAGCATTCTCCCCTTCTTAGAGGAGGAAGGACCGACTGATATTTATCACATCCGAAGTCACGGCCCTTTTCCTAATATTGATGGTCAAGCATTTTTCCTTTATCCCAAACGCAGTGAATGGCATTAACGTCCAGGTCCCCTAGAAACTCACCACAGGTGGACTTCCTTCCCGCAATACTGTGCCGCATTGAGAGCAAGAAGGAAACACTTATGTTTTCGCTGTTCTAAACTGTTACAAAAACATTTGACATCCTTGTCACAGATAGCATTTCACCCATTGTAGTGATAAGAATTGCGTATCAAATACTATGTGGTAGAAAAAATCTCAGGTTTGTAAAAAGAATAATATTGTCATATATTTCATCATACATATGCATTTTTCTGGAATTCTCACATTCAATTTAGCAGACACTGGCAGAGATGATATTATTTATAAAACTCTGTGTCCATCATCAGAGAAGAGGAAGATGAATAGATCTGTGCCTGGGTAGCTTACAGTCTAATGAGTCAATGTAATCAACAGATAATCCACATTAACTCCAAAGCACTTTGCAGAAAAGCGTGGTTTGGGGGGTGATGCATTTTCCTGAATAATTTATCCCTATGGTTTTGCTGTTGCTGCTTTACTTTCTCCTGGATGGTGTCTTACACGTGCGGCTCTATAAGGTCACAGCATTCAGTTCTACACTAGCACAAAGGATGTGTCCTATGTAACTCCTCTCTTGACAAAAACAAGGAGATAAAAAAATGAGTCTTCTGTTTTATATAGACTTCATTTCAGATAAATGATGTGATTAGATTTCTCTGCAATCCCCCGCCCCCCAGAAATGAGGAAGAGATCAGTATATGCAGGGAGCCAGAGCCTTAGCCTCCCCCACAGTGGGGAGTTCAGGGAGCCAGAGCCTTAGCACCCCACAGTGGGGAGGTTCAGGGAGCCAGAGCCTTACTCCCCACAGTGGGGAGGTTCAGGGAGCCAGAGCCTTAGCACCCCACAGTGGGGAGGTTCAGGGAGCCAGAGCCTTACTCCCCACAGTGGCACAGTGGGGAGATTCCTACTAGTGCCCCTTTCTAGGAATTATGGAGACCGACTGCGTTCAAACTACTGCAACAGGTAAATGTGTTAAGGGTATATGGAAATCTCAGGTGGTAGATATGGTCTAAAGAGTTGGTCTTCATGTGAGGTCCTCGAGAAGGAGACAATGGGACCCTTGCCACCACCAGAAAGGCAAAGTAAAGCCCATAGCCCATAGAGAGAACAGAAGTCTCTACCTCCCCTTGAGGCAAACTAAATGATCCTAAGGAGAAGAAAAAAAGCATTCTGGTTTCTAGAAAGAGAAACCTGCCATGTCTCTGTGAAGTCCCTGAACCTGCCAGTGTGTAGACTTTGAGAACTAGGTGAGTTAATGCTCTTTAAGCATTGTGTTCTACATGCAGATATTGTAAGGGCAGTTATGATGTGATCTGGAGTTCTTCACAGCAGTGGGGTTCCTACTGTTCTACAGTAGCTTTAAAGGAAGAAATCTCAGAAACAAAGATTTATATCTGCTTCACCATCTTTCTATCAATTTACTATCTATCAATCACATTACTAAAACATACGTTTTCATTTCTTTTATTGTCTTGATATAGGTTTCCCTGATATTCAAGGATAACATATTCAAGGATAACCCTGAACTCAGTGGCCTTCCTGCCTCAATCTTCTGAGTTTGGGGTTTAAAGGCATTATGCACCATGTTCAACCATTTTACACACACACACACACACACACACACACACACTGTAGATACTTTTTGCAAAAGCCATACATGCATGTTAAGAATACTGTCCAGTTCTATCATAAAAAATTGCAGTTTGTTTAAGCTGAAAGGTTTTCTGTCATTGAACTTTCATCTTGTTTTCAGTTTTTACTCTCCTTTTGTTGTTTGCGCTTGTGGCTGAACCCAAGGAACTCTACTACTGACGTGTTCTGAACCACTCAGCGTTTCCCATTTTCACTGCCTTAGTTGACCTTTATTGTCACCGGAACAGAGATTCTATGTGTCAAATCTTTTCTCAGGACAATACAGAAACCAACGATGATATAAAATTTATAAAGTAACATCACCACACTGAGACAGTAACCCTATAGATAAAAGGACCTGATAGAGGGAAAGCAATGCTTATATTTAAATACAACATAGAATAACTCAAGTTGAATGCTTTTATACCACAGACAGGAACAACTCACTCCTAATAGACAATGTTATTTGTTCGTTGTTCAGTGTGTGTGTTCATGTCTGTACACATGCACATGTGTACAAATGAGTGTAAAAGCCAGAGAATGATGTTGGATTTGATCCTCAGGGGCTCTTGTGTTTCTGAGAGAGGATAGGCCAGAGTTGGTGACTAGCCAGCTCCAAGGGCTCTGCCTGTCTCTGCCTAACTAGTCTTGAGGAACGGTTGTACCCTATCTCACCCAGCTTTTTGTGCATGGGTTCTGGGTCTAACTCAGGTCATTATGCTTGTGAGGCAAGGTCTTTTCCGACTCACCCATCTCTTCGGCCCACAATACTTTGCATATTTTAATATTGCCACCAGCCATTTAAGATTTGGCTGGCTTTTTAAACATGCGGCAAATATTTTTCATAAAGCCAAACACTGTATTATTTTGAAAAACAGCTATGTGATAATACTTTCCTGAATAGAATTGTTGGCTTTTGTTCTGAAAAGGAATGAAAAGAGCAGAGCTGACAGATGATCATCGGGACTGGATTCCAAGGAAAGCAGCCCTGCGAGGGATGTTATGAATATCACTGAGAGTGACTGTGATGAGGGGGTTGATGCGGCTCGTCCTGTAAAGACAAAACATTCAGTCTTAGGTTTGAAAAGCTACTTCAGCAAGCCACACTTGTCCTCACTGCTACAGAGTCACCCACTCATTAGAGAGCAGAGTGGAACTCAGGGTCTCCATAGGATGGTGTACATGTCAGGGAAGATTATGTCACATTTAAGTATCAGTAAAGATGGTGGCCACATATATGTGTGTGTCCTTCAGTTACTGGTGATTCTACAAGCTCTGTCTCAGACAGGAATACACAGTGGAATTGATAGTGACAAGGGACAGCTTACCTGAGCCACAAAGACTGCCAGTCTTCTACAACCATGAGTACTGATTTACCATCCATGTGACACATGCCACATCAGGGTCACACAGCCATGAACATGAATGTGCTGCTGTCACAACTATTTGTCCATGCTTTCCAGCCTCAGAAATTGATGTTAATCCTGAGCCTGGTCACCCACACTTCACTGGGCTCTGGAAATTACCTGTGTTTATGGAATGGAGACTGAAGTGAGACCATTATACTACAGAGTGCAAAACACACACACACACACACACACACACACGGCACCACAGAGGTCTTCAAACAAAAATAGTGTAACCATTTCTGATTAGCAAAGAGACTGTTTTCTAGACTCCAAAGTGAATATGTAAGCCATTACCTTTCCCCCACTGTAGTAACTCTAGATTTTCTTGAAGTCTTCACATTTATATACATTTGCTTCCTCTGGGTCCTAGCAAGAACTTTTTGAGAGAATACCACACATGTTACAAAGGTTTGGAGCTATCTTGTCCAAGGTTCGACTGTGAGCAACCGCAACCACTGTTAGGTTCACCTCCCTTGTAATGTCTCTTTCCTAAACACCTATTTTGTATTTACCTGCTTCTCATTGTTTCCAAGTCGTAGAAGGAGGCCAGGCTGTGCATAAGAGATCGCCCTGAAAACTTTATTAAGTCAGAGAGAACATGTAAAGCAGACAGGATATACTGCAGACAGCTATTCTGTGGTAAAACATGAGAATACCATGTTCTGCCTACCTATGTTCCTTAGCCCCCAAGGCAAAAGAACATGAATTCTGTGAATCTTAAGATTTCAGTAATAGCTAACAGTCCATTTTCTAGAGGAGCATTTCTAAATAGATTTGTGGGTAAATGTACACTGTTTTTTTTTGAGCATTTGGAAACCATGGACACGTATAATTTGCCATTAGCATATTACAAAAATAAGTGCTCCTCAATACATCACTTAAGAACTACTGATGTAGGCCAACCTTATTATTTGTTAGGAAGGACTTGGTTTCCACCCTGGCTTCTGTAAGGTTCACACATCTGGATAATGGAACGACAGGGGTCAGTTCCACATATGATGGCTGCAGCGGGGTTTTTTCTTCACTTTTAAACCAGCTCTCAGTGCTGTCTAGAACCTTCTGATCAGAACTTCAAAGATAGACTCTAAGGCATCTATGCATTTATAGCTCTGTGATGGAGATTCCTTTTACATTTGATATATTTGTAACTGGGAATTTGTTCTCAGTGCAGTTCCAATATACCTTGGTGACTTTCTTGATAGGAAAAGCCACTAAACATCATCACCTGAGTATGATCTCTGGAACCTCCAATGTAAGAGGAGAGAACCGGCTCCTGTAATTATCCTCTGGCTTCCAGACACATACACCCATACACATCCACACACACACACACACACACACACACACACACACATATACAAATATACTATTAACTAGTATTCAGTATATATTTTCTCAATATGTAAAAAACCAGAGATAGAGGTACTTAATTGTCATTAAATTATAGACTAGCTAGAAGCATGAAGTACAAACAGCACTGCAAAAGCCAATTGTAGACACACAATCCGGCATTCAAATACCTGCCCAGCCAATGAGAAACTGAACTGACTCCCACATCCCCAGTGTTGTCTGTGCTCACAGCTTAGATCTGTAAGTTCCTACTCTTTCCTCTTCTGCTCTGCTATGTGCAGGTACATAGGGATGTGTCTGACCTTTTTTCATCCTTACAGGGAGATTTCTGACCTTCCTCCATCCTTACAGGGAGATGCCTGATCTTTCCACCATCCTTCCTCTTCTTTCTCTTTTCTTTTTACTGGGTTTCCAAATGTAAGATGTTCCATCATGCATTTCACATTCTGCCATGCATTGCATTTGGATGACCTTCCACTATGCTAGTCTCTTCAGCCAGCATGAAATGGCTTAGGATAAAAAGGATGGGAATTCAGTTGAAAGCCCACTTAGATATGTCTGTAGCTGTTTGGAACACTTATATTTCACTGTCAGCCAAAGGAGGGTAATTAACATACATACACTTTGTGCTTTAAAGTGCATTCCCCCATTAGCTCTCTAGGGAAGGAAGTTGATATTTCCACTGTCAGTTTCTATGACAAAAAGACATCCTACTGCTTGTGGAAAGGCTAGAGAGATGCATGGGAGATCGGTCGCTGTGCATTCTGGGATTCTCAGGGAATTATATTTCTGCAGGGTTCTAACAAGTCAACTTATCCTTCCGTTGCAGGAACTGTGAATTATTTCTGTTGTTTGAAACAATTTACAACATTCTTTCTGTGGAAAACCCTTTGTTTCTCTATCTGTGTATACTTCTTCAGGCCTGTATTAACTTTAACTACTGTTTCAACTGATTACCAATTAGCTGATAAAATTTTTTAAAATAATTACTTTTATTTTTGGAATATTTATATGAGTTTCTAATAAAATTACCCTAAAGGTAATTCTTTTTGGTCTTATAGTAAGAAGTAGCTTGACACTATTATCTTAATTTCTAAGATATACATTTAGACTATAAGTATCTGGATTTGACCTGGATTAATTCCTGTGTCTCCAGTGGCCCAATTTTATTTGATGTCATATCCAGTAAACAGAACATCTGTCGAGGGCAACTAAAATTTAATTTCAACTTCTAATTTAAAGTAAAAGCAGGGAGGCTAGAAAGATAGCTCTTTGCTTTCCAGGGGTCTCCTCAATACGCACAGGCCGCTTCCAAGGCATCTGTAACTCCAGTTCCAATGTGTGCTCCTGCCTTAGAGGGTACAGACATGTCCATGGTGCCGAGACTACATTCAGGCAAAACACTAATACCTGTAAGGAAATGAATAAATGAAAAAATAAAAATGAATCTCACAGAGGGCTCTGATGCTTACTTAGAATTTGACCTTTCACATAGTTTTATACTCTAAATCCTTCCATGTTTAATATGAAGAGTCACTCTTTAATTATCATGCTGCATCTTGTCAACCCACAAAAGAGGGGCATTCTGTGTTCAATCCATCTTTTCATCCAATTTATATCCTCATTTCCCCTCCCAGTTTTGTATCACAAATCTCCAGAAACGTGGGATTGGCCTTGGGAGAGCAGGACAGGGAGAACTAAAAGTTGGGTGGTCTAGGCTGGTCAAAAAGAGCAGTCTGTGAATGCTAATTAACACTTGGTGCTGTCTTGATAAACTGGAAATAGGGGTGTCCCCATTTAGAGGTGCTACAGAAGGGGACTAAAATGCACATTTCATGTGCTTATTTATTCAATGCTTCCCTTTTCATTTTGGAAACTTTCTGTGTACTTTTCCTATTCCATAACTATCTTCCTATGTTTGACTTCATCTAAACCTTCCCTGATGCCTCAGTGACCACTGTGGGATGACGTGCTAAGCTATCACTTGCTTCCAAGTTCCTGATGGGATGAAAAAAGGGCTGTCAGGAGAATCAGTGCCTTCAGTGTCATCAAAAAGGAAGGGTAAAGAAGATGGAAGGAGAAGGCCTGATCTTTGCCTCTCTGTGCTGCCATCTGACCTTTCTCTGTGGTAGCAGCCAGCTGGTAGACATGGGAATTATCTCCCACCTGCATTTCTTCTTTAACTAAGCTTTGAAAACTTCATTCTAGTTCCTATTTTCACCTTCTACCAACAGGCAAATCCTTTCTCTGTGATTGTTGGGTAATATAGGGGACTTGGAAGTTGCCCTGCATGAACAGGGTGGTCACTCATCTCCCTTCATTGCTAGGACCTCCTCCACCTGAGCACAAGCAAAGGGAATTATCCACACCCTCAGGTTGACTCGCGGAGACCTGCATGGGTTATGCTCACAAGGCATCTCTTAGCAAAGGTCTTTTTTGTTCACCTAGTTCTGTTTCTGTGGAAAAATCATCTCAAGAAGAGCAAGAAGCTCACGTTCAGTGGTTAAAGGGCCTACTAACAAAGAAGAACCTGTCGGACCTGCTATAAAATTATCACATGATTTGGGATTCTGTAATCCAGCCATAATCTAGTCCTATGAGAATTTTAAAATGAGAAAAGTAGTTAATACTCTATACTTTCATTCTTTTCTCTTTTTTTCAAAACAGTCATAGATACCAATGTGTAATACATAAAGGGGGAATTTCATAAAAACTCTAGTACTGTTTCTGAAACACTTTTTAACAATAATTTTGAAGTATTTTCTCTGTTGCTTCCAATGACAAGTTTCTAAACTCATTGAAGAATTAAACTCTGAAAAATGTGTAGGTCAAAAATGTTCATCTCTAAGCAGGTTGGAATTCTGGTTTCTGATTTCTTATATTGCCTGCTTCACTGATGAGAGTGTGCTGGTGAGGGATGAGGATTAACTCTATATGATGAGAGTGTGCTGGTGAGGGATGAGGATTAACT
>LOEQ01001379.1:241100-263910 GCA_001685075.1 Bramus lutescens
CCAAGGCATTTTCTTTATTAACCAATGAAAGTAACACATAGACAGATGACCCTCCTACATCATATAGCACTAACCAGAGAGCATTGTGAAGACACTGTCCTCTTGGTGCTCGATTTCTTCTAAGTAGTTTCCTCTATATTGCCATGTAACAAGCTATCCCAAGCTTATTTACACGTTACAGAATCAGTTAACTTCAGCTCACAGATCTGCTGGGTCAGAGTCTGATGAGAAAATTAGGACAGTTTCTCCCTTCTGTTGTATCTGTGACTCGGGCTAGAAAGGAGAGTGGTCAGGAATCTTTCCAGAATGTGGAAGCTGGAATCATCCAGAGGGCTCAGTATTCATGCCTGTGATAGCGTGACACAATGCTCGGTCACCTAAATGGGACTTGCTGGTGGCATGAACATCTAGTTTATATTAGATTATTCCTTACAGTGGTTATCTAGAAAGGGAGACATCACACAGTAAAGTTCAAAGAGAAAAATCTGATAGGAATTATGTAGTCACTTAAAATCTGGCCTTGGAAAATGCCCCTATTTGTGTCTTGTTCATTAGTCAAGTCACAGTTTTACCTAAATTAAGGTGGGAGGACATAGACTCCAGCTTCCCAAGAATAGCATGCCAAAGAATAAAGGTACAATGGTTTAAAACCATCATCCCAGGTTTAGCTGGTTGGATGCTATCTGGAGATAACCTCATTGTCTGTCCCGTTCTATAATAACAGCATATTTATAAAGGGGCTGGTAGTATTAAAAACACATACATCACCATTTATTTACCTTAAATGTCTTTGGTGGCAAGGAGCAGAAAACCTGACTCGAACTATTAGAACAATAAAAAGTATTCATTGATTAATGTTCCTGAAAAATTCAGTCCTAAGGCAGGCTTCAAATTAGGGTTGTTTTAGTCACTCAGAAGTACAAAAGAAATAACTTTGCCTCCACTTAATCTCTGTGTTCCTCTTGTGCACTGACCTTATTATACATCTAGTCTCCTCATGACTAAAGATGTCTGTCAACTTGGGACACTCTGACAGTGTAATGTCATCTGACCAGGAGATAATGACATCATTCCCAGAGTTCCTTGGTGTTATAGCTCAACCCACTGAGAAGCATAATAATTCCTGTTCACGCACAAGCACTCTGCTGTTGATTCTGGTCATTATTCTGTTTAGAACACTTGCTGCTGATGGGGCATCGTTTTGTGAGCCACAGAAAAGTATAATATGCAACCTTTTGTCTTGCATGTTCTATTCCATAGGGTATAGACTGTTTGGCTTGATGAGATTGGCTTTCTTAAGAGCAACAGATATCTTTGTCTATTTTTAGACTGATGACACATGGCAGGGATGCTGTACTCGTTTTACAGTTGAGGAAAGGGGCGCAGGGCTCACCAACTCATCCTGGACCACACATCAAGCAGGCTGGACTGGCGCTGAAAGTCATTTCTCTAGAATCACAGCTTTGTTTTCAGAAACTTTTTTTCTCAAGGTTTAGCAATTTTTTTTCCATTCAATTATTTACACTTCCTCCCCTCCACCCATTTCCCTCCCCCTCCCCCCACTCTCCCTCTTCCTCCCTTTCCACAAGTTTCTCGTCAGTCCCAAGGGACGGGACACCCTTCAGGAAGGCCCTCCCCCTACATCCAGGTCTAGGGAGCTGTGCATCCAAATAGACTAGGGTCCCAAAAAGCCAGATCATGCCGTAAAAACAAGTCCCAGCTCCTTTATCAATGGCTTCTCAGTCAGCCCCAATTGTCAGCCACAATCAGAGAGTCCAGTTTGATCCCATGCTCATTCAGTCCTGGTCCAGCTGGAGTTGGTGAGCTCCCATTAGAACAGGCACACTGGATTTGGTGCGCTCCCATTAGCTCAGGCACACTGTCTCAGTGGGTGGACCAAGCCCTCGCAGTCCAGACTTCCTTGCTCATCTTCTCCCTCCTTCTGCTCTTCAACTGGACCTTGGGGGCTCAGTCCATTCCTCTGATGAGGGTCTCTGTATCTCTATCCATTGCCAGATGAAGATTCTGTGGTGATATTAGAGATAAACATCAGCATGAGAGTGGGGCAAGCACCATTCAGGTTCCCTCTCCTCTTTCTCAAATTAGAACTGGTTTTATGTCCTGCATGGATTTTTATTGGGCTGAAAAAAATGGTACCAATGAATGTATTGTGTTGAAAAACATTGCTGTATTTTTGTAATTGGCATTCTAGAAATATAATTGAGGGCATGGAGTATTGGAGGGGAAGGGCACTTTGTAAAGCTCAGGATTTGGTCACCAGCATATAAAGAAAGAAATAGGAAGAGAGAGACAGAGATACACAGAGAGAGACTGTCGGTGAGTGGAAGGGAGGAGAAAAAGAAGAGAAAAGCCTGGCTTCTGTCTGATGGAATGCATGGGGGGGTTCTAGGAGACACCATATCTGTGTGCCGTGTTTTAACAAACAGTCATTTTGAGATGGGAGTGGGTGAAGAATGGCTATTTGCTTCACATCTAGAGGACTGATAGACTGTTCTCAGATGGCTCTCCCTTTTCCAACCCTCTCTCTCTTGCTCCTCCCACTTATTCTATGCTCCCTACTCCCTCCCAACTTCAAGACCTTTTTTGAACACTCCACCCTCAACACACACACACTACTGAGTCAGTTGGTATTGCCTCTATGTACATGAGTTTAAGAGCTGACTCTGTGAGGAGGTTGTTCCCCAGAGGAAAGAAAAATAAAAGCCCCAAACTGATTGTTCTTCGCTCAGCGGCCATTGGTTTCCTGTAGCTCTTCATCTCTGGCAGCTCTGGGTAAGTTTCCCCCGCCATGTCAGTTGAGGTGGGCATGATGCTCGTCTTGTTTAGGTTACCATATTTTTAAGATTTCATGTGTGCCTGGGTGGTCTTCAGGCTTCCGCCAACTTCCACAAACTCTTTCATAATGCTCAGAACCCAAGATCCTATGTCAACACTGAAAAAGTATTACTTTAGTAAAGATAACCTGAGTGCGCTGGTCTGTTGTAAAAATGACAGAGCTGTTTGTGAAACCCTAACTAACCATGCAAGCACAAATAGGACGAAGGAAATTCTGGAGCAGGAGCTCACAGACTAGTCTGTAAGTTTCTCAACTTTGTGGTAGGCAGTGTTAGTTTGCTGTCAGAAAATGACTCACCTAACAAACCTACAGAGAGAACAGTTTTGCAGTGGCCATCCCAGGCCTCTACTGCTAAAACAAGTCAGACCGTCATGACAGGAATATATGGCAGCGAAAAATCACATTCTGGCCAGGAAGCAAAGAAAGGAAGAAGAAAAGGCTGGAGTCGCAAAGCCCCTGAGCCCCCTAGCACTTTCACCTGCCAACAAGGTTTTACTCTTCTGGGCAGCCATGCATTTACTATGCAGTTTGGAAAGACACCCAACACCCCAAATGACCAAGCATCTTGTCTTAAGTCAGTGTTTTACAGATTTTCATCCTGATTCTCTGTCTTGATATTTATTGTATGATTTTTGGTGGGTTGCAAATGGAATTTTCTAAATAAGTGAAACAGATATATAATGCAGGATACACACTAGGATTAAAAGTTATTTCACACAAATTTTTGTTACAGAGAAGATGCGTGTGTGTGTATGTAACTTCCATGGGATGGTACATTAATTATTAATGCAAATATATTTAATAATTAAAGACTATAATGTAAGAAATAAAATTTAGTGGTTTAATATACATATAATGAAACAATTACCATGGTCAAACTATTTAATATATCTATTACTTCAAATAGTCACCACTTTCTTTGTGGGTGAGGAGCTATGAAATATGTAACAAAGTACACATTAATTAACTGTGAATATTCTACGTCACATTTCCAAACTTTGTTTATCTTACCTTAGAGTAAATGTATTATTTTACAATGTTTTTAAAATGGTTGGCATATACTTGAGTGAACTGGCTTCAAAAGGATTGTTGTGATCTTGAAGATGTGAGTGACCAGTGGCCATTGTTTTCTGGCTGGAACACAGACGCTACATCTGCACAAAACACTGAGCTCAGGACCAGGTAGTGCTGGGGCATGTTGCCCACCACATACCAGCTTTCACAGACCGGTCCCCAGGTCCTTTCTCTGTGTGTCCCTTGGCCTGAGATGCTCCTAGAGACCCAGAAGGTTTCTCATAGGGCACTCTGCACCAGCCTGGCCTCCTAGTCTTGTCCACTCTTCCCATCAGTCCTGTCACCTTCCTTGGTGTGTTTTAACCTCAGTACACTTCCTTACACCTAATATGGGCTTGGCCATTGTTTTTCTTGCTAGATTACAGAGAGTTTAATCTAATAATACATCTTTGTATCACAGGCTTCAGATTCTTTCTTTCCTGTTTGTATTCTGTTCTCTCTTGGTCTTATAAGAACTTTGTTGCCTTACAATAACACATATTTATTTTAAATGATTAAAAAGCAGTTGAAAAATACATATCATCTTAAAATGATCAGTTAACTTCTGCATAAGTGTTTCTTTCGAATTGGTCAGTCTAAACACCAGTTTCTGGCTGATAGTGGCCCACCTGGCAATGTGATGTTGCATGGTTTGTTGTTGTTATTGTTGCTATTGATTTGTTTGTTTGTTTTTTGTCAACATGTTACAAGCTTAAGTTGTTAGAGAAGAGGGACTCCCGGTTGAGCAAACATGTCCAAAATTCATTCATTTTCTCAATGATTGATGTAGGTAGGTTCAGCTCAGTGAGGCAGCGAGCCACCCTGAGAAGTTCTACTAGATGGCTTAAGAAAGAAGGCTGAGCAAGCTGTAGGAATAAACCCATGAGCAGTAGTCCTCCAAAATCTATGCTTCAGTTCTTGCCTCCAGCTTCCTATTTTGAGGTTCTGCCCTGACTTCATTTGGTGGTAGACTGTAATGTAGAAGTTTTAACAAAGCAAATTCTTCCCTATGTTGCTTTTAGTAATGGTGTTTTATACCAGCAATAGTAGCCGTAGCAAAGAGAGTGTTTGGGGATCAAACTTTTTCTTTGAGAATCACCTTTAGTTCCATGATGAAAATTTCACTTTTGAAACTTAGGAAATTTAGTAAAATCATGTGTATACTTCACACTGATGTTTTACATCTTTTTTTCTGTAACATAGGATATATAATGGAAGAATACTTGTTTTATTGTGTTCTCGTGATTCCTGAGATGAAATATGACCATTTTCAGTGTGTGTGTGTGTGTGTGTGTGTGTGTATGTGTGTGCTCACACCATTTGTGGCCATGGGTGTATATACATGGCCTGCATAGTTCCCTGAGAAACTTCCTCTACTCTCTGGGAAGTGTGCCAGGGGCCACTCCTAGATGTCATTTGGCTAATGAAGCATCTGGTAAAAACTTAGAAATTACAAACTCTCATCACTACTAAAGCTAATCAGCGTTAGTTTTATGATTAGGATTGGGACTATCTGCTCTGTGTCTTCCATGTACGTAACTGAGTGAAGTGGACTTGGACCTTAGGTCTTACCTCCTATCTTTTAGGCTTAGTCTAGGATTCAAAGAATTCCTCATGCCTCAGTTTGTGAGCTACCTAGTACCTTTTCCTACTATGGGTTACAGATCCAACATTGTTTCTAAGGAACATTTTTGTCCCCTTCATTGGCTCACATCTCATGATGTGTTGGGAACATTTGCTTCATAATTACCCATTGCCTTCAGCTTTAGTGTACAGTGTAGGCCATTTGCTACCTATGCTTTAGTTACTAACACGCGCACTTCAGAGCAGCAGCTTGGCCCTGGTCCTTCTCTAGTTCTCTCCTGCCACTCGACATTGCCTGTGCTGTCCCCTCCCCTGTCATACCTGTACCACTTGACAACAGGGGCTCTTCTATAAAAAACATTTGGTAATACCGGGATATAGTTTTCACTGTCAAATTGGTAAGAGGGGTTCTGATGTCTGAAAAGAATGATTCACAGAAGCATTTGGAAATCATATATCAGTCAGTAGTTCCTTCCCAAATTAGAGAATCTTACCTTATTTAAAATAGCAATAGCATCAAGATGGGGGAAACTCCTTGTTTAGAAACAAGTTTTATGTTTACAAATCAAAATTTCAGATATCTCTCACACATGCTGTCCAGCTTAATGTATAGCCTTGATCCAGGCTAGCTACTTGGTGGAGGAAGCAGATGGTATCTCAAGATAGCTCTGACTTAAGTGGCAGGAAAGAAAAACACTCATGAAAAAATGTTTTCCTTATTGTTTCTCAGATAGTTTGATGTTACCATAGCTGCAGAGAATAGGAGAGAGGAAACTGAAGCACACGTTCAGATAAAGGACAAAATGGAAGGGATTAATATCATTTCCCTTACATACTCTTTCCTCCAAAGGACATTTCTTGTTTTGAAAGTTGCATTTGCAGAGATGTTGCAAGAAAACTCCATAGGAAGCTGCTTCATGCTGACCCTGTTTCATGGTTTTCTCCTTTTTCTCCTTTAGATATTTCACATTTTCAACAACAAAATGATTTAAAAGGATTGTTGGACAATCTCCATCAAAATATTCAAGCCAAAAAAAGAAAGAATGTAGAGATCATGTGGCTGGCAGCAACAGTAAGCACTTGCGTCCATGTTTTCCCTGCACACCATGAACAAGCCTTGTCAGAGATGTGGTTCAGGGTCTAAGTCTGTACTTTGGTTCCTAGGTTTCATCTTACATTATTTAGTTAACAAGGCATCATTGCTTTGCTGATCATCTTTTCCGTAGCGATGGAGAAAGATGAACTCAACATGGAGCATACTCCTTACCAACTTTGGGCTTTCTTGTCACTCTGAGGCCAAAAAGAAGTACCTGTGATTCTCTTGGTATTACATGCTGTGGACAATTGTCAACGTTATATAGCAATCAGAATTTTGAACTACCACTATAGAGATATGTGATTCCAACTGTGGGGTTGCCAGATCCCTGACTTGATACTCGCGGACATATTGTTCAGTTAATGAACTCTTAAATGTGTTTGTTTGTTTAGGTATTGGCACAGAATTTATTGATGATTGCTTGCCACAATGTAATGATCTGACTGTGCTTGGTTCTCTGTTGCTTAATGGCACCCTCAGGGTGTGAGATCCACCTGTTTTCTTGCCTCAATTTCTACATGAATTAGTGAGAGACTCTACTTGTGTTTAAAAGCTCTTCTTCAGCAACTTGAACCAGGGTTCATATTAAATTTATGAATTTTGTTAAAGTCTCAGATCCCAGGACCTTCCTTTGGGAAAGCATCCCTTCATCAGGAAAGGTGCCCTGGCAACCTCTGTGATGAGTCTGTGTTTGGAGCCTTGGCTGTTACTCCCACAATGCCGAGTTCAGTTTCATTAGCCCTGCAGCGCACATTATTCATGCGTCATCAAAAGCATTTAAATCAGCCTTCCTACTATTACCAATGTTTTGAGTCACTTCTGGGCAAAAGGGAAGGGATAATTCACCATGCAACCACATAAAGTAATCAACCAAGAAGACAGAGGAAGGCTCCTGCCATGCCTACCTGGTGTGCTTAGGAAGAACATCAGAGGCAACCAAAGCAGGAAACACTACTTTCAGACAGGCCACTGCTCAAACTCAGCACCACACCAGTTACAGAGTTCTATGTGTCTTCAGACACCACCATGGTTAGCAACTCACAAAGGTTCACTAGGTTAAACCTCACGTTATTTTGAATATTTTGCTGAAAGCATAGCATCCAGGAATTCTGATCATTTGGAAGACCCTTCAATATATGGGGAATATATATATGGCCTTGCCTTATTGTATTCATAAGGTAAAATCACCTGAAAAGATAAAGCAATGATCGTTTTCTTAAAATGTGAATGCATATCTCCTCTTGGTAACTTCTTTTACCTATATGAATATGTAAGCACTTCCCACCAATGCTGCTTATTTCTAAAATGTTTTTCTGGTGTTTATACCAATCGCATAAGGTTCTTATACAACTCACAGTTGATTGTGTATTCCTTAGCATTGCTCTAAGTTGAAAACTCACTTTCAGTATCAGTTTTCAAACCAGAACAACTTAATAACACTCTTAAAATGGAGAAGTCGGGAATCCTCCTTGATGTTACCAAAACACTTTTATTTCTGTTTTCTGTTTCCTCTCTTTCTGTCTCCCTAATAAAATACTGCCTTTGTCAGTGCTTCACAGTCTAATTAAAACACAGTTGTTTTATTTTTCTTTATCTAATTAAATAATAAAGTAAAAATTTAAGAAACCAAATGCTGAGTATGTACAAGCAAGCTTGGATCATTCAGAAGCCGTAGAGACTGAGATCAAGACTTTTCTTGCCTACTGTGGAGACACAGCCCACCTCCACTTGGCTTTAAATGAAGGACATTAATATCTCAAGCAGGAGAGGTATATGCTAAAGTAGTGATATATTTTAAAGAATATTACTTCTTCTAAAAACTGTATCTCAAACGTATCCATTAAGGTCTATTTTGTGACTATGAATATAGTCACCATTTGAAAATGTGAAATACTATTTATTTGAATGAATTAAAAAATTCTAAGTAAAAAGAAATTATATGGTAAAACCATACTCTCATTTTTCTGTAGCTACTTTTATTGGAAATAGAAGGGAGTAAAAGTCTGAATTAATAGGGACATATAAATCTTAATTTAAGTACCAAATTACAATTAAAATACAGTGAAAAAATCCTCAATAAAAACTGTTTTAATGTTTCTTCTCCAGGAAGGCACTCTGAAGGCCTCATTGATCACAGATAATAAAGTGAATGGTTATTGAGTCAAATTCAATTTATCTTAAATGAACATTGATTGGCATTGCTGATGCTGCAGTTAATTATTGGTAGCTCATCTTAGAAAGCAGCATGGGCTAGCAGCAAAGGGAGCAGAGGGGTCTACATGTTAAACATGAGACAATGAGAAAATGGGTACTCCTAGATCAGAGAGTGTTGTCTGTCTTATATTGCAAGTCACGGAGGAACACCAGACGCACGGAAGCTAAAAACTCAGTGTTTGGACTTAGGCAGACTTGCATTTCCAGCCTGTTCTTGCTCTGCTGTGCACAAGTTACACAGGTTAGAGACGCTTCCATTTTCCCACTGTAAAGTGAGGGTAGTCATGGCTTCCACTGGGGTTCATGCTCAGTTCGTTACAAAAGCATATCTATCAGTCATTTATAACCCCGTGCTGTGTGACAATCTGTGTGATGTAATGGTAGCCGATTTAGTGTCCCCAACATTGCCACATAGTCCCTTTATCTATATAGATATTTTGAAACAGAAATTCAAGTCCAGCAAATACTTTTATTTTCAATAGGTGAGTTTAATATTTTTACTATTTGAGAATTCTATACCTGCGTACAATGTGTTTTGATTAAATCTACCCCTAATCACTTTCCTCTAATGCCTCCTCGCTACCCTCACCACCACTTTTCCCTCCCAGCGTCATGTGCTGTTTCTGAACCCACTGGTGTGCTCAGTGAATGCGTGCAGAGCCATCTAGGGAGCCCAAGCAGCCTCGCATGGAAGGAACTATGATGAAAACTGCCCTCCCTCCCCTGATGGTCATCAATTTTAAGAGTTCCTCTGCTAGGGCTGGGACTTCATGAGACCCTCTCATATCAAAAAAGTAGACTTTAGGCAAACATTCAACTGTCTAATCTAAGAACAACATGGTTTGCTTCTTCATTTTCAGCCAAGCTATTGCTTCTGAGCTGTGAGTGGCACTTGTGCGAATCAGGTGGCCTCCATGCATCCTCCGTGGGGTCTGTGGTATTGAGAGCCCAGACCTCCCACTCAAAGAAATAAACAAGTTAGAGCTAGCCTTCAACCTCAGAAAATGAAAAGGCAATGTGAGTGATTGCACAGGGCAGACGTAGACAGAAGCGTTTGAATTCTCGTTTCTGTTTGTGTCTTGCAGATTTGTCGCAAACTCAACGGTATCCGCTTCACCTGCTGTAAAAGCGCCAAAGACAGGACCTCGATGTCAGTGACGCTGGAGCAGTGCTCCATCCTGAGGGACGAGCACCAGCTGCACAATGACTTTTTCATCCGAGCCCTGGACTGTATGAGAAGGTATTGCACATGTCTTAAAATTGCTTTCATGTTGAGGTCACATTGGTTAAGTTTTAAAACACATACCTCCTTAGAAGACCAAACACTTAATGACTTCTTTGTATTTTCACATTTTAAATTTGAAGCATTCCCTCTACTCCTTTTGGGCAATAAAAGGAAATACAAACTTGCATAGTTTTTCATCTTGAGTAAAATGACTCTGTGCAGCTAAGGTGCCCTTAAGAGTACGTTTTCTTGACATGTTTGAGTATGTACAAATTAACAACAGGTCAATAGACAAAAATCTCTCCAGACTGAAATTGAGAGATAGTCTACCCATTACTGGCACAGTCTGCATCGATGGCATTCCCCATCAGAAAGGTAGAGTTACTCTGATACTTCAGAGATCTGAAATTGCAACTCTGCTGACATTTAAAATACTGTGCCCCAAGTCATATCTTGATTAATTCCCACAGTAATTAAATCCAAACTTGAAAGAAGCCATAATGGAAAGGAGTCTCATTCCAAATGTTTATCAGCAAGGACATGTGTTAATATAAAAGTGACAGAGATCAGCGTAGGAGAGGTTTGTGGGCTCCACTGAGGGGTGCTTCCTGCTACTTCCTGTCTGTTTTACCATTAGCTGTGCTTTCTTTTCGGTTCTGGGTCTCCCAGTGGAGACACAGATGCATGTCTGCGTTGTTGCAATGCCTGAATTTTCCACTAACAAGAGGCTTCTGACATCTTCTGTTTTACATCTTTTCTTGTCTCCTGCATTTTCATTGTTCAGTAGAGTTCTGTCATCAAGTTTGAGAGCCATTTGAGGATGGTTTAGGAGCCTGGCATGAATATCTCAGCCATATAAAATTTATTTTATTGCTATAAATTTCTTTCAAAAATAATCTTTCAGTACTAGTGGGGAAAATGCTGACCATGATGATAGACTCTAATTGCAGAAAAGGAGCAGTGATGTCACTATGGATGCCCAGCTAGGAGGAGCAGAGCAAATAGGCCAGGGCCACCACAGGCCCAGCATCACTTAACTATCAGATATCTGGAGGGTGAAACTGGCGTTTATTTGTTTAAGATTGGAAGAAAGAATCTCTAAATTAGATAGGAAATTTTTCAAACAGGTAGATGAAAGGCATATGTTCCTATGCATGCTGAATCCTGGGAATGCATGTTTTTATATTACATACATTTGCACATGATTGGTGTTATATATGAAACTTATTTGCTCATGATGTGACATTTATGGGACTTCGTGATTTAGAATTTTTTCTTATTTTTCAATTATGTCTTTTAAATTTCATGTCTCTATTATTCTGATACTTTTCTGTTCATTTTTTGATGCTAACTTTCAAATCAGTCAAATCTATCCCTTAGCTTCTATACAAAGGCAGTTATTTTAGAGCGTGAGGGTTTCTTTGGGAATGAGTGTAGGTGTGCACGTAGTTCAGAAACGCAAGGCATGTTAATTAAAGAAAACATGCAACTGCCTCTGTTTCCCTCTTTGGAGTTTGGCTTTGTGAGACAAGCTCATAGGAACATATCCTCTATCAGTACAGTAAAGGTGTCAGAGGACAGTGTGGGAGGTCAGAGGGTAGGACAGGAGGTCAGAGGGCAGCACAGGAGGCCAGAGGACGGAACAGGAGGTCAGAGAATGGCGCAGGAGGTCAGAGAATGGCACAGGAGGTCAGAGAATGGCACGGGAGGTCAGAGAATGGCACGGGAGGCCAGAGGACAGTGTGGGAAGTCAGAGGGTAGCACAGGAGGTCAGAGGGCAGCACAGGAGGCCAGAGGATGGCACGGGAGGTCAGAGAATGGCATGGGAGGTCAGAGAATGGCACTGGAGGTCAGAGAATGGCATGGGAGGTCAGAGGGCAGCACGGGAGGTCAGAGGGCAGCACAGGAGGACAGAGGGCAGCAAGGAGGCCAGAGGATGGCACTGGAGGTCAGAGAATGGCATGGGAGATCAGAGGGCAGCACGGGAGGTCAGAGGACAGCACGGGAGGTCAGAGGGCAGGGTTTGGAGTCAGTTGGACTAAGTTACGATTCAGGTTTCATCACATAGTACCCAGGAACAAGTTAATCTCAATGCTTCTCTGTGCCTCAGGGAAGTTAGTCAGTCTCTTGGTACCTCACTGTTCACATCTGTAAAACAGCCACGGTAATAGTAATCACTTCTTGAGAGTGCCTTTGAACAATGCAGAGTGATTAAAATAATGATTAACAGCATAACTAATACTTATTAAATAAAAACTAAACATGAAAGCTTATAAAGTTGGTATTCTGATATAAAATCTAAATATAACCTTTGTAGTTTTATGTTTGGAAATGTTGGGATTTAGATTTAACTCCAGTACCACATATTAAATCATGTGTTTTACACATTTGGAACAATGAGTCATTAAACGGCGTGTGTGTGTTTACAGATGCTAACTATTGAAATAAAACGTATCAAAAGACGCCTCTGAGGTCCCTCTCAACATTGCTGGTGCTTAAAGATCTAGTACAGTGTGTCCTAACAAAGAATCATGATCTTTGGTCTCATACAGTCATCTTGAAAATTTCTCCTAACAGACAATAAACCGGATGTCCAGAGTGTTGGATGTTAAAGAACTCAGGACACACTGGGCCAGCCAGTGATAGGTCTCTAATCACATTCATGTTTGCACTTGGTAACCCCTGAAATTAATTGATTATGCATTAACCACTTAACTTCATTAGTTAAAATAGAAATCACGCAAAAAATCATGTTCTTTTAGAACTTCAAGGTTATGTACAAAACGAGAGTGCTTTGTTTCCATTGGCCTATAAAGAGTCAAATGTAATGGCAGAATCATTTCAACATGTTCTGTCATGTTCATCAATGTATGTAGATGCCAAGTGCAGTGTCTCACCCAGTATAAAATACTATAATACGCAGAGGTATACAGGTGACAGAACATCAAAGACCCAACAGAGGACACCTGTTCTTCCCACACAGACAGCAGTGTCTCAGGAATAAGAATGTCTCACACTGTTGGTTGATTTTAATTAATCACCAGAACCTTGAAATGGTCATTTTTGGCCATTGAAATAGGTTATCACTCATGGCAATAAAGCCTTTTTCTAACCTCTTTGCTCCATGGTCTGTGAAGTCCCACCCTCCAGACCTTGAATGATTATCAGACACCTTCAGGAAGTTCCTTATGTTTAGGTCTGTAAAGCTCATCATTGAGTGATCTTAGGTAGGTGTGGAGATCAAAACTATTTAAGAATTTGAACAATATTCTAGAATACCACACTGGATTTAATAATGCCTTAAGGTTTTAGTTAACTTGTGTGTGTGTGTGTGTGTGTGTGTGTACATGTGAAAGTATGCACATGTGTCTTGGTATGTTTATGGAGGTCAAAGGGAAACTTAGAAGTAGAATCTCTCCTTCTACCGTGTAGGTACTCAAGATCAAACCCTGGTCTTAGTCTTAGCAGAAGCACCTTAACCCCCTGAGCCTCCCAGTGTTTTAAATTTTATTGTTTGCTTGGTTTTTGCTTTATATATTTTATTTTTTACACTTGTAATTTTAATTTATCAACAGTTGCATCTTATTTATTTTTGGATCATTCCAGCCACTTTTCAGGCATTTTCGACAGTTTGTCAAAGCTATCCCAGGTTATTCTCTGCGATGCTGGTAGCGGCAGTGACCTGCAGTCCCAGTCAGTCACACAGCTGCAAGGGGGATGGACGCAATCCCATGTAGTGCTGTGTCACTGTGATATGATGCCCATCAGGCCAGGCTCATTAAATATTCTAAGGCTTATTGCATTGTCAGCTCATAGTGGTATTCTTGGGACTTGATTGTATTATTAGTTCATAGTGATTCCTGGGACTTGATTCTGTTGCACGCCAAGCTTGATCTGCATTACTTTCAGTAGTATGTTCATGACATAATGATATATTTCATTGACATGGGAGATTTTCAGGTCACCTCTTCATGTGGGAAAGCTAGCAAGAAATCTCTATGCCTCCTTCTCAGTCAGAATCTCTTCGTGGTTACTGTGTATTACAGGCAATGATTAGCATAGCAACAATCACTCCCCATGCCTATCAGAAGATACATAGATCAAATGAACAAAGAGGCAGGATTTCCAGTGGGCTGGTCACTGGGATTAAGTCAAGAATGAGAACCACTGAAGGTCTGCCTCCTTTATACCAGTTTTAATATGAGTTTACTTATTTAGCAATCAATTTGTGTCATTTTTCTTGAACTATGAGATATCTTGTCTAGCCAAAATGTTCCTCATCAAAACTCAGTTTTACAAAATGGTGGATAATTAGTTGGCTAGTTGTTTGTTGATTCTGCAATTTGAGTTTTTGTTTGCTTGTTTGTTTGTTTTTAAGAATAGAGTATAGGAATGAGGATTCTATTTCCAATTCTATAATATCCATTTTTAGCTAAAAGCTATCTTTTCATGGTGCATTTTTTTCAAGAAATCTAAATTTACATTTGATTAATAGGTATACATATCTAATCTTTAATAGCGCAACAAAATTGACTGAGTTTAAAAGTTCTGTTTTAACATAATGTATTGGAAAGTTTAAAGGCCGCTATAGAGTAAATTGAAATGAAATGCCATAGGATAATTATTTCTCCAAGCAAGAACAAGAGCTTATATGGGTGAACAGTATAAATAACATAGAACAGCATATTTTTCAGTTGCCTGCCCTTTGTCATTCTACCATGGCCCTTGAAATTAAATAGTTGATAAACCAATAACAAGACAGATCAGTGTAAGTTTTGGGATGCAGCCAGTTATCTCCAATAAAGCACAGGGCTGTAATGATTCTTTTCTAGTAAAAGACCTTATTAGATTTTATGTAAAGTTTGTTTGTGACTGTAATATAAATATGTGAGGGTGTATTTTTGTGCATGCAGTTGTGTACTAATGTGTGCAGGTACACATTCCTATGTGTCTAAGTGCATGAACATGCATGTGGGTGCATGTAGGCCAGAGATTGATATTAGCTATCTTCTTCAATTGAGACAGGGACTGAACTTGAAGCCTATTAACTGGGTAGACTAGATGGTCAGGACATAGCAGGGCTTCACCCACCTCAGTCCCCTGACCCACTAGTGCACAGGTTATTGATGCATGCCACCATGCCTGGCTTTTATGTAAATGATGGTCCTCATGGTTCTACCACAGGCGGGCACTTTCCTGATTGAGCCATCTCCCTTTGCTCCTAGATTTTTATTACCAAATGTAATAACTCATCCCCAACACATTGTGCCTGATCTTTAACACAGGGGGATATGATTTACAAAATGTTTTGCTTTGTTGACTAAGTGACCGCTGAACTCCTGAAGTCTGCAACGTTGTTTTGAGGCTGCCTTACTTCTTTTGTAAGTTGACTTCTCAAGAAGGGTAGTTCTTTTGTTATTGAACAGGCGAAGTCCCTCTGTGTTTTTCCATGTCAGCTTATTTTTCTTCACTTCTGCTGGTCAGATTGGCTTTGTGAATGGCTAGACCCTATTTCAGAATTAAGGAAAGTTGTGAGCACTGAAGACCTAAGTAACCGAAGGTAGCAGATAATTGCATATTGTCTTGAAGGCTCTGTTAGTAAATTCAACAGTAGCAAATTTTCAGTTATGAAGTAACAAGAAAATAATTTTATGGTTTTACTCACCACAATATGACTAATGTGTCATAGCACCGAGACACCACTATATCAGATGCAACCATGATACTACTTATATGTGTAAATCTTAAATAAAATATTCAGTGCAAAAAAAAAGAGATACCATTGACAGGGATACATTTTCTGTTAGTGCCGCCATCTTCCTCAAGAGCGTCAGTGATATATTTCTGTACTATCTCTGACCAGATCTGTGATCAGGAACAGGAGTAACCTTGGAGGGAACACAGTCAGTGTTGTGCTGGGGACTTTATTTCAACCCACGCTTTCAGAAGCTCCAGTCCACCATCACCTAAGGCCCTTGTTTCGATCCTGCAGAGACAATGAATCATGACTAGAGTGTGGGGTGGAGGTGCATGCTCACTGAACGATGGCGTAAAAGAAAGTAGAGAGATGGAAAGGGCCAAACTCGGTATTGCATTTAAAGACAAACCCAGTATAATCTAATCTACTTCTAATCTAGGTCCCACCTCCCAATACCACCACAGCTCGACAACATACATTTAATAAAAACACCTGTGTGGGGGCTTTCCAGGTCCTAGTTAGGGCATCCCGTTCTGATGAGTGAAGACTCATATTTATCTCACAGTGCGAACATATTTATGTCTCTCCAGGAGTCCCCACAGACTAGGCCCAGTTTCTCTTTCATGATGTTTTATTGTGAAGAGTCGGTGGGTAACTAAAGGGTAAGGTGACCTCTATCGGGCTCCAGAAGAGTGGAGTGGCAGTGGTTGGTGTGAACATACTTTTTAAAACAGGAAAGTGCAGAGGGATAGCACAAGAGGCTCAGTGGGGTGTAGAGAGAAATACAGGTTTCTGACGGGAGTTTGTGGCAGGCTCAGACAGTTTTATAAGTCCGTGCTGTGGAGAAGCAGACTCTTTTAGACAAACAGAGGGAAGTCCCAGTAGAGATACAGATGGAATTGCAGCGGCTTACAAAAATGACCAACGGTTTTGCACTTCGGAAGTGAGGTGTAGCAGAAATATGTTGTAGAAAGTAGCATTCTCTAAAGAAACAAAGACAGGCAGCTTTGGACTGAAGGATCTTCATTAAAGCATTCATGGACACCCCTAGGAAGCCCAGGCTTGTCCCAGAAGATCGAGGCGGGAGAACAACAGCAGTGTTTCCCAGATGCTGCTCAGCCACTTAGCCCCATGATCCTTTCTCCTTTGTCATTTGTGTTTGTCAAGCAGGTTCTCTTACCCAGGATGGCCTGGAACCAATTGTATTCAAGGATGACTTTACAATTTTGATCCCCCTGCTTCTACTTCCCAAGTACTGTGATAACAGGCATGCACCACCATATCTTCTGTTTGTAGTACTGGGAACCAATCCAGAACTCCCTGATAGCAGAATAGTTCTCCACCAACTGAGCCACAACCTTAGAATTTCCTACTGAGCTGTCTTCCTATAAGCAGTCCTTGAGCCTCTTCCTGGGTGACGGTTTGCTTTCCTGAATGTACATGCTTGGTGTGATATGTTCCTATTACCCCTTTTCTCATACAGAAATAAATACAACATGATCCAAATAATGCATTCATCTTGTGCCATCTAGAAATTTTTCCTTCCATCAGAGTGCCTTCAGTCATCATAAAAGAGTTTCAATCCTCTTCCTAAGTTGAATTCTAAGTGACTCAATTTCTAGTCCAATGGAGCACCCTGAGTTTCTTCACAAGCCAAAACCCTGCAAGCTTTTCTCCAGAATGGGAGATCACAGATGCTGGAGACGTTCAAATGTCTAGTTTAATATATTTGTGCCCGCAGGATCATGGCTGAAAGCCCTGTGTAATTATATACAATTACACTGCATTCTATGCCATTCAGTGAGCACCCCTGAATCCATATGAGCAAGGGTGACATCATTATAGGGAATCAAGAATATAATTTATAAAGCATATCATTTGCAAAATTGGTAGCTTGTTAGCTGTAACAAATCACATGACAATCAATGGCATTGCAGCATTGTTTGTGAGGGAATCACTGTTCAAAAATACTTCAGAAGTGCAGCTAGTTCAACAGTGTGCCTCAGTATGGTACATAAAGTAGGCACAGAACAATGAGGGAAGGAATGCTGTTTGGAGTTAAGTTACCCAGTTCTCACATCTCTTAACAAGGGGGTCAATTCTAAAAGCTCTTAGACATTTGTATATAAAAATGGAATGGCACACATGTGAATGCATGCATGCGCATACACACACACACACACACGCAGTGGGGCTGGAAAGCGTGTGATAAAGTTGAACTGTTTCATGTGGTACCTTAACAGCTACCCCATTTCAGTATCCAGTATCCTCATGAACATGTAGTAAAATAAACATCCCGAATCCCTAAACACAGTACTCGTTACATAGTGAGCCTCAGTAAACATTAAAGGCTGCTGTGCCTCCCACTGTTGCTTGGCAGTAATGGTCTCCATTTGCTTTTATCCCTATAAGCTGCTTGCTGTTTTGTCAGAATGGATCCCCATAGGAGTGTTTCTGCTAAAGCTCTAAAAAAAAGCAGCTGTATTTATTTGTATATTGTGTGTGTGTTTGTGTGTGTGTGTGTGTGTGTGTGTGTGTGCATGTGTGTATACATGTATTGGATTCTCTCTTGTTTAAACTAGTCAGAAGCTCAGGACCAGTTTTATGAAGCATCCATATCAAATGTGTAGCACATTTAGGAGCTTTTTGGTTTCATTTTGAATACATTCACCTCATTTCTAGCTCCTTTTTATGGCATGATCCTCCCATTTTCCCTTTTCTTTGAATTTTTCATTCTTATAACTTGCTGAATTTGTTACACTCCCTTAAATTGTTCTTAAATTGAGTGCAAATACTTAACAATAAAGGAGAGGCATGGCTTTCCAATCAACATTGAGTATTACTAATGCAGTTTTTCTAAATTTCAAGCAAATCTGGTCTCTTATACTTACACATGTGTGTTTTCAAAATTGTGCATACTCTAAACTATTTGATATATAGGTATATAAAGGCCCCGATGCCTTTATATACCTAGGCGTCTGCCAATCACCTTGACAGCACGCCTGTGCTTGAACGTGGACCAGCAATCTCCACCTTTTGTTCACTTTCTATTCCTTAACTTTGCAACATAAACTGTTATAATTCGTATAACCTGAGATTTTATTTGAGTCTGTGAATATGTTTCCTCTTAAAGAGACCAGAACAAGAGACAGGGGCCTGTGAGAGCTGCCAAGAGATATTAGTAGTGACGGATAGGAGAAGTAATCACTCTCCCCTCTGTAGAAATGAGCTGGGTTTCAGCAGCTGCTGTTGAAATAGACGGCTTCTTGGAAAGCCCACTGCATCTCTAGCCACTATAAAGAATAAAAATTACCTTAGACAATACAAAACCCATATTATGCACAGAGTAGTGTTATACTTTATTAAGCATTTCATGATAAAGTTAACGACACCTGGTCAAGTACAGGTGAGTGCATATTGACCACAGAATGTTTCTTGTTGGGTGGCTTTCCAGAGCCTAACCTCCAACTGTGTTTAATAGGTTAGTGTTTTGCTTTCAATGGTTTGGCTAAATTCATGCAATTTTAACAAATATATTAATAACTTGAAGTTTGGTGATAAATTGTGCAGTTCCTGAACAGAGAATTGAGCCTATTTTTATAAGCTTAATAATGAATACAAATGAGATGTGCTGGAAATAGAAATGACCCAGGCCCATGTAACTTTGCATTGCAATAACTTGGTATTGAAATTTTAGTTTTAAAAGTTCCACTCATGATCTACAGGCATTATGTCTAATTAGAACTCCGTTATAAACCAGAAAGCTTTTGTAGGGAAGGAGTTAAATGTATCTATTTTTAGAAAATCGTACAATTTTGATATTCATATTAACCACTGTAACCTGCTCTGATGCAGTGCTTAAGATTCTTTCTTTCATAAATTAAAATTTCATGCTGCAGAGGTAATGGTTTCAAGTGATAATGGAAAACAGACGCTGTCTTCTTTTTCTATTTAGGGCAAGGTAAAGAAATGCCATGGCTCTTTACAGTCTGCCCTGTATAGTTTTATGATAAATGTGAGCATGGTTACTTTGCTACCTTCAGCTACAGCTCTTGAATAGCAAACAATGGGGTTACATTAATAACCTTGTAGCCGGTGCTGAGATGAAAGTGAAGAATACTCCATTTTAGGAGCCTTAAAATTTGGCGATGTTAGTACAAAAATACTTGGCCTAAGTCTATCTTTTTCTTTTACATTTGAGCTCAGTTTGAAAGGCAGTAGGCACGCTGGATGTCCTGGCTGCTGCTAATGTTCAGCAAGGCTGGGAAGGGTGGTACACAGCAGAGTCTGGAGCAAAGGAAGGGGGTGATGTAATTGCGGTAACCGCAAAAGCAAGTTACCTTGTCTTCACACATTTCCGAATGTTGTTGAACTCTGATCATTTCCTTCAGGTTTGGTAAATTATCGCAAGAGTTTTATTTACCTGATTTAAAACAATGAAAAAGAAACAAAATTAAATGGACCTTAGGATCTAGAACGATGTGTGCAGTTAATAAAGGAGGTCTATCACAAGTGCTCCCCTTTGTTTGGTTTTGATGTGGTTGAACTATCTGGGAATTCTTTCTTCCGCTTAGGGCTGAGATGCCACGGCCCACATGGATGGCATGTGGCTCCCACACAGGTGATGCTCTCCCCAGAAGCCAGCACTTGAGCTGTGCTGCCTCCCACGTGTCTAAAGGAGAATGTTCCACAGTGAAGGTAGATGGTAGATGGCGTGGCACAGATGCAGGTTTCTCCCAGTAGGAAGTGCTCAGCATTTGATATTTTTAGCAGGCCCCTCGAGAAGCATACAGAATAAAGCAATGCAGCAATGCAGCTTCTCAAATACAAAATAAGATTCAATATATCAAATGGACACAGAAATCTTACTCAACTACTTCAACAAATGTAAATGTCTTTCCCATTATCTCATCATATGCATGCCAAATCTATTAATATTTTTTCCTATTAAATCAGCGTGATGAAGCAAAGTAAGTATCATTTTCCCCAGACTTCACAATATTTTAAAGAACAATCATCTCATCATTAGTTTTAGTCTGTGCATTGTTCTTTCAGTAACCCTTTGGGATTTTTACATTGAGGATTCTGTGTTGAATATAAGTGAACAGTTGAAGTTTCTGTGAGATGTAATGGTGTGGGTTTGATGGGGGCAGGCCTGTTGAGTGACATGGGGTTTTCTCATGCATCTGAACTATTTCTGCTCTATGAAGGGGTGCTTCTCGGAGCAGCAATGACGATTTATATAGAATTAAGTTTAGATCTTTGTGTCTGAGAGAATGGTATAAAGTCATTTACTTTTGGAAACATTGAAAGATTTATAATCCAAATAAAATAATTGAAATTGAAAAAGGAATTGAAATAGGCTCTTTAAATGTCACTCTTTGACTTGCTCTGGAGACAAAAGCTATAGATTTAAGCAATATATAAAATGTAGTTAGTTCACATAAATAATAATCTACATAAAATTACATAAGTACAAAATAATTTGAGGGTTTCTTTTGAGTAAACCTAACTTGATTGTGTTTGTAAGCTTATTCACATCACCTAGTCATTGTGACTGTCCTTATAAGAGCCTTAGACCCTTACAGTAACTAAATTTAATACTGACCTTTAAACTTTCCAGTATTGCTGTATCTTATTAAAGTGAGGCAAAGTTGAGGAAAGTACTGTAAACAGATGCATTCACATTCCTCGATTGCCTTGTTCTTTGTTTCCGTGAGTTGGTGAACCGCTATGTATCTTTGGTGGCAGAAAAAAGCCTATTTACTAATGTCCTGAGTATTCATCTTCCATCGGTTGGCTTCAGACTCCTTTTGTTTCTGCGTGCTTGTACCTTTCCATGGTAATGTTATTTTACGATGGAAGCACTTAGGAGAGATCTTGGTTATTACCTAGTGACCCTGCCAACCAAGGCAAGGTTTTTTTGTTGTTATTGTTGTTGTTGTTGTTGTTTTTTAATATGCCATCCCTGACATGTTGTCAGTTAACCTTTCCCTGAGTACATCTCATCACCAGGGGTCATTACTTCATGCGACGACCCTTCCTGTAGGTGGCTTAATAAAGCCTCTCATCCCGTGAAGTTGACTTCTATCACTTTAGCTCCTATGGGGACCACTCTCCACCTACATCAGCAGATGTTACCTCACTGCCTCCTCCGTGCCTACATCTTACATGTTTGAAAGTGGTTTCCGGGTTGCAGGAAGCTGGTAAACCCTTCACGATGGAAAAGCATGTGCCACTCTTTCTGAGTGCCACTTCTGCCATCTCCCAATACGTTTTCTATTTTAATTCTTTACAGCTGTTTAAGAGGAGAACTCAGATGGCCTGTTCTGAATCTGAATAACACAAAGTAAAATGAGACAAAGGCCTCCCTTCATCCTGCCGCTTGCTTGCCCTCCTCTCGATGCCCCCACCCTTCCTCTTCCCTACCTGGACTTCCTGCCTTCTGTATATATCAGGGCCTCTAAAGCTATCAGTTCCTAGAATTTTATTTAACCCCATGAAAGAAGTATGAAAGAAGAATACAGTTATAGAGTTGTTCATGCTTTTATGACTATGAAGTACTGGAGAGAAGCCTCCTTCAAATCCATGAGCAGAAAGTGGTCAGCTTATATTTATGCCTTTATTCCTGGATCCATGTATTGTATAGCATTTTTTTAAATGCTCTGCCTCATTACATAATAATTAGAAAGATGTTTCCAGTGCCCTATGTATCCTATGCAGCAGCGTTTCTGGGTATCTTTACTTAGATACTTCATATTTCTCAATGGCATACAAATAAATACATTCTTTCTACTGGCCCTATCACTAAGATAAGAGCATTGAAGTGAATGGGTATTGTATGTTTCCTGTATTTTAAGAAATGGGATGGAGTTTTGTAATAAAACATACTTGATTTTTCTGTATGGTTCTGTGGTGTGTGTGTGTGTGTGTGTGTGTGTGTGTATGTATGTATTTGTTGGGCAGTGTGCAGGTACATGCTTTCTTATAGAGGCCAGAGGACAAGTTGTCATGTTGTTTCTCATGTGCCATCCACATCTATCTATCTATCTATCTATCTATCTATCTATCTATCTATCTATC
>LOEQ01001379.1:270307-304582 GCA_001685075.1 Bramus lutescens
TCCCCCAGCCCCTGGCACTGTTGCTGCCTCTGATTGACACTGCAGCTGCCTCCTCTCTCTGTATGTTACAAACTTAGATCATAGAGTGACGATTATAATAAAACTCACAATATCATTTGGGAAAAGCCCCTTTTGTTGGGTTTAACATAGGAGCAGAGCATGCCGCTCAGTACCCTGAAAGTTTCTCACCACTGATACTGGACACATGGTTCATGGGTTCAGAGAACAGACTGTTCTTGCAGAGGCCAGGGGTTCAATTTCTAACACCCACATAGAACACCACACATTTAACTCTAACTCTAACTTCAAGGGATCTACCGCCCACTTTTAGATTGTGAGACTACTACATTCATGTGCACATGAATACACACACACACACGCATACACGCACACACGCGCTCATACATGTCTGCATGCACACAAATAATTAAAAAATAAAAATGACCATTCATTAAAATATCCTATTACCATTTAAACTCTCAGTAAGATGCTTCCATTTCTTTTTATTATTGAGATAATAAAATATATTCTGTAGATGTAGATGTGAATTTAGCATAATTCCTTATGACATTAAGAGATTAAAATTAGTGGGAATAAGTAAGCTTGCAGCAGGTTAAAGAATGGTTGCTACTGCCTGCGTTAAAGGGAAACGGCATATTAGTTAAGGCCTGGGTGTGGGATTTTGAAATAATATTCAGACAGAAACCGACAGTCATCTCATTATCATCCCCTCCCCCCGCCACCAGTTTTCTACGTGAGGCTTTTCCTTTCTTCAGTTTCTTGGGGATAATTGGGGGATAAATTCTTAAATAGATTTGTTCTGAGAGGTTGAACTATAATTTCACATACAGTTTTAACTCTTGTCTGTATGCGGGTGTAGTGGTCACCAGTGAAACAGAAGACAGAAGTCAACGTGTACAGTTTCCCCGCCCAGATGCAAACAGTATCACCAATATAACTGGTGTGAAGAGAACGCACAATTTTGGTACTGATCACAGAACATTCGCATCTGGCCGCCATTTGTTGCAGTTCCAGCTTAGCAGCCTTCCCCCAGTCTCTCTTAGCTGCCTTCTAGAAGCCAGCCTTATATTAATGGCTTGGATTTGTGTCTCAAAACATGTCTGATCGACCCACTGTCTCCTTCAGAGCATCTGAGTGGCCTTTCAGTGTCGGTTGTATCCTTGCCTGTCCCTTGCAGCCAAATCTCCAGGCTCTGGGAACCTCTGCCCCTTGCATGTGACCCTTTCTAAGATGTGTCCACTTGAAACGTATTTAGACTTACTGTCCTTGTCATTATTTAATCAGAAAATAACCATTTACTAAGCATTTTCCAGACACTGATTAAGAGTAAGTAATCTACAAACTATAGGTAGAATGTGTATATGTGTTTACAAATATTGTAGATAATGAACCTGAGCACCCTCCAAATCATGTAAGCACAGGAGGGATTCCCGGAGGCAGTCCTCCACAAGAACCAAGGGGCCAATCTGTTTATAATAGTGGAAATGTGAATTGAACAAAAATGTACATTAAATAAGGTACATACATGGCAAACCATCAAAGTCCAATAAGTTATATATTATTAACTACACTTTTGCATTTAAATTGTGGGAAAACCCAACCATAAAGAAGTTTACTTTTGTGAACCCTGCTCTACATACCCATGAGATGAAATATAGAAATTCTATATTAAGACATCAAGCACTTTAAGCCTGATAGGTTTTGGTGAGTAGATGAAACAAATATGATAAATATATATTGTTTTTTTGAGACAGGGTTTCTCTGTATAGTCCTGGCTATCCTGGAACTAGCTCTATAGAACAGGCTGACCTCAAACTCGCAGAGATCAGCCTGTCTCTGACTCCTGAGTGCTGGGATTAAAGGAGTGCACCA
The DNA here is from genome assembly GCA_001685075.1 of Bramus lutescens. Lineage (NCBI taxonomy): Eukaryota > Metazoa > Chordata > Mammalia > Rodentia > Cricetidae > Bramus > Bramus lutescens. The sequence continues at coordinate 272,201 of LOEQ01001379.1, forward strand.
CCACCGCCCAGCTGTATATATTTTTTAATGTATAAGAAGTTGGCCAATTCACTCTCTACTGCAAAGTAGTCCATATTATTTTATGAATATATATCTTGTATCTGTATGGCACTAACTTATAATTATCAACATGTGAAAACATGGGTTATACATAAGTAATCTGGTAATACTTTCTGGATAAATTAATTCTCAATAAATAATTGCTGGGGAATAAATAAACTAAGTTAGTAATAAAGGCACAATAATACTTTGCATTATAAATTATTATGCAGGTTAATAATTCATTCTCCATCTAGTCTCCAATTATCATTATCCAAATTAAGAGATTAAATTCTCATAATTATTAAGGACATAAATATTTGAACAAAAATTTTAATGCATATTAATGATTTATGATTGAAACTCTTGAAGCTAAATATTTTCAGAACTCAATGATTATTTCAGGTACACAAAGTAAATAATAAGATTGACTGATTCAGTGCATATGCATATTATATTAGATATGAAATAGGAAATATTAGCACTATAATCTATATCACAATAAAAGTAAGCAGTATTTTTAAGTAGGTCTTTTTCTTATTATTCTTAAAAGGAGCTAGACTCTATGCCAGGGAGATTGCACAGGGAGACAGTTCATTCCTAACATTCATGAGGTCTTAGGTTTAATCCTGGGAACTGAATAAAAAGAAAAGACAAAACTAAATCTTTATGGTATGCCATCAGATTTGGACACGAAAAATGTAAGGAGAATAAAGAGAAAGCAATGCAATATGAATTAATCATCATTTATAAATCTGAAGACTACAATAGTAATGATAATAAAAGTTTTTACTGTAGCATCATTTCTAGGAAGCATAAACACTGTAGAGAGGATTCTAATTTGCTTGCTATATTTTCCAAAATAGTTTAATCAGTAATAGAAATATTACATGATTATTTAATTGTTACTTACTTAATAAATAATTATCAGTATTTATAGAAATAGTCACAATAATTGGAACTACTGATTCTCAATCACTTTAAGCATTCCAGAATACTATAATAATACAAGTATGTGTATATATGTATGTATATATGCATATACATATGCTCACATACATAAAAGCTTCAGGCAGACAAAGTAAATTATAAGACTGATTGATTCAGGTGTGCATGCATGTGTATGTGTGTGTGTGTGTATCTGTGTGTGTGAGAGAGAGAAAGAGAGACTCTTCACACTCATATCTAGCTTTCACATTAACCCATGTGTCATCCCTCTTTTCAATAAGACTACATTAATGTAAAGCAAAATTATGTATCATGTCCAAACAATACAAATGACAAATAGGAAATCCAGATTCCATCCTAAAATTGTCTTGCCCTCCAGCATGTAAGCATCATTTTATAGTAGAATAACTATGTGTTGTGTAAACTGATTTCCATTAAGAAAAAAATATCCCAGTATTTATAGAACTATAGAAATTTACAGAGAAATAATGCATATTTTTATTTTTAGTCATTTATTTCCTTTTATTACTGTTTGTACAGTGGAAACATTTTTGGTAATGAAGGAGACAAATGTGTCTTCTGTTGAAATGACTTCTATTAGAATGCAGCCATCCAAAGCACAAGGAACTAGAATTTCAGCCTCCCATTTCTAAGGAAGAGTACCGTGGGTCATTACTAAATTGACTTTGAGATAATTAAATAATTAATTTGTGGTTATGTGTGGTTATAAAGTGTTTTTCATATTTCTTGATACTTTGTCTTTTGGAGGTTTTCGTAAATCATCATCCATTAATTTGCCTAGGAAATGGATTCCTGCGCCTTGACACAAGCAACTTTATGGAAAGAAACATATTAGTAAATATCTATCAGACACGTACAACACTCGCCAATTCTTAAATGCCAATCATAGATTACATTGTTCACTTGATTTCTTCTAACTCATTTTCTATCTTGCCTTCAGAATTTTTGTATGCACATATATTTATTGATGCACTGTCAAATATTATTGGAATCTTTTTAAAATTAATCTCATATACCATATCCTAACCACAGTTTCTCCCCTCCCAGTCCCTCTCTCCCACCTGCCTTTCCCCAGCCATTCTTCCTCCTTTCTCTTCAGAAAAGGGCAGGCCTCTAGGCATCTCAGTCAAGCAGAGCACATCAAGTCGTAATAAAACTAGGCACCTCCCCTCATATTAAGGCTCGACTGGGCAACCCAGAAGAAAGAAAGGGTCTCAAAAGCAGGCAGAAAAGACAGAAACAGGCCCTATTCCCACTGTTAGAAGTCTCCAAGAACACCAACCATAACAGGTATACAGAGGGTCTAGGTCAGATCCATACATGGTCATGGATTTGGAGTTCAGTCTCTGTGAGCAGCTGTGAGCCTACGTTAGTTGATTCTGTGAGTTTTCTTGTGATGTCCTGGAACCCTCTGACTCTGACAATCCTCCATTCTCCTCTTCCTTAGGATTCACCCAAGTTTTGCCTAATGTGGGTTTCTGCATCTGTTTCTATCAGTTGCTGGGTGAAGCCTCCCAGATGACAGGTGGGCTAGGCACCAACATATGCGTATAGCAAAATATCGTTAGGAATCATTTCATTGTTTGTTGTTGTTGTTGTTGTTGTTCTTGGCTTTTTTTCCAGGCATCCTGTATCTCTTGACTGTTCAGCCTCTGGGTCCTGGCTCTCTGGGCAGTATCAGGTCTGGCCCCCTCTCGTGGTATGGGTCTCAAGCTGGACCAGTTTTTGGCTGGCCACTCACACAATTTCTGCACCACCTTTACCCCAGCACATCTTGAAGGCAGGAAAAATTGTGGGTCAAAGAATTTGTGGCTGGTTGGTTTCCTCATGCCTCCACTGGATTCTCGCCTGGTTACAGGAAATGGCCACTTCTGGCTCTGTATTTCTCATTGCTACGAGTATTAGCTAGAGTCTTCCTCATAGATTCCTGGGGGATTTCATTGCACTAGGCTTCTAGCTTGTTCCAGAGATGCCCCCAATTCCAGTTGTTTCTCCATCCATCCTCCCCTGACATGACCCCTCCTGTTCCTGTCCTTACCTGCCCCTAGTCTACTCATGAAATTTATTCTGTTTCCCCTTCCCAGAGAGATTCACAAGTCCCCTATTGAAGCCCCTTGTAACTTAGCCCCTCTGGGTCTGTGGATGGCATTATATTCTCCTTTATTTACAGCTGATATATACTTAGAAGTGAGAACATGGAAGAGAGTTCCCCTTGCTCCACATCTTCTCCACCATGAGATATTACCTGCCTTTTTGATCTTAGCCATTCTAACATGTGTAAGATAAAATTTCAGAGTTCATTTGATTTGCATTTCCCTGAAGGCTAAGGATTCTGAACATATCTTTAAGTGCTCCTTGGCCCTTTGAGATTCCTCTCTTGACAATTCTATATTTAGATTCTTACCCCATTTTTAATTGGATTATTTGGTTTGTTGACAACTAGACCCTTGAGTTCTTTATATATTTTGGAAATAAGCCCTCTATAGCCTTCTGAAGGCTACTGTTTTGTACTATTGATGGTATTTTTTGTCTTACAGAATCATTTAAGTTTTATGGGTTCCATTTATTAATTGTTGATCTTAGTGCTTTGCTATTGGTGTTCTGTTCAGGAAGTTGTCTCCTATGTGAATGTGTTCGAGGATGTTCCCCATATTATCTTCTCTTAAGTTTACCAAAACTGGTTTTACATTAAGGTCTTTGATCCATTTGGACTTGAGTTCTATGTAGGAAAGTAGATATGGATCTATTTGAATTCTTCTACATGCAGACAGCCAGTTAAACTACCAGCATTTGTTGAAGATGCTTTCTTTCTTCCATTGTATAGTTATAGCTTCTTTGTCAAAAATCAGGTGTCCATATGTGTGTGGATTTACATCTGGGCCTTTGATTTGATTCCATTGATCAACACATATTTTTATTCCAATAACCAAGTTGTTTTTATTACTATAGCCTGCAGTAGAGCTTGAAATCAGGGATGGTGATATTTCTAGAAGTTCTTTTATTGTAAGGATTGTTTTAGCTATCTTTAGTTCTTTGTTTTTCCATATGAAGTTGAGTATTAGTCTCTCAAGATATGTAAAGAACTCTGTTGGAATTTTAATGGGAATTGCATAGAATCTATAGTTTGTTTTTTAGTAAGATGGCCATTTTTACTGCTAATCTTATGGATCCAGGAGTATAGGAGATCTTTTCATCTTCTAATATCTACTCCAGTTTCTTTCATAGAGGTCTTTCACTTGCTTGGTTATAATTACCCCTAGATCTTATATAATATTTGTGGCTATTGTGAAGGGTGTTGTTTCCTTGCTTTCTTTCACAGTCCATTTATTGTTCTTATTCAGGAAGGCTACTGATCACTTTTTAAATTAATCTTGTATGTGGCTTTTTGCTGAAGGTATTTGCTTTGAAAAAAATAATAAGATAGGCAAAACCTTATCCAAGCTGACTAAAAGTCAGAGGGAGGATGTCCAAGTTAACAAAGTCAGAAACAAAAAGGGGGACATAGCAACACATACCCAACAAATCCAAAGAATCATTAGATCAAAGAAATGGACAATTTTCTTAATAGATACCACTTACCAAAGTTAAATCAAGATTAGATAAAATTTAAATAGACTATAACTCCTAAGAAAATAGAAGCAGTCATTAAAATCTCCGAAAAGAAAGAAAGATCTTTCTTTCTTTCTTTCTTTCTTTCTTTCTTTCTTTCAAAGAAGAAAAAAGTAGTCCAGGATCAGATAGTTTTAGTGCAGAATTCTACCAGATATTCAAAGAAGAGCTAATACCAATACTCCTCAAATTATTTCACAAAATAGGAAGGGAAGGAACATTGCCAAATTTATTTTATGAGGCCACAGTCAACCCTGATCCCAAACTACACAAAGACTCAACAAAATGAGAGAATTACAAACCAAATTACCTCATGAACATTGATGCAAAAACACTCAATTAAATGCTCACATCCAAGAACACATCAAAAACATCATCCATCATGATCGAGTAGGCTTCATCCCAGAGATGCAGGTATGGTTCAAGAAACAACAACCTGTCAATGTCACTCACCATAGAAACAAAGTGAAAGAGCATAACCAGAGGATCATCTCATCAGATGCTAAAAAAAGCCTTTGAAAAAAATCCAACACCCTTCCATGATAAACGTCTTGGAGATTTCTAGGATACAGGGACATATTGAAACATAGTAAAGGTAATTCACAGCAACTCTATAACCAACATCAAATTAAACGGAGAGAAGGCTGTCCATGCTCTCCATATCTATTCAATACAGTACTTGAAATTCTAGCTAGAGCAGTAAGCCAGCTAACGAAGATCGAGGTGCTACAATTTGGAAAGGAAGAAATGAAAGTGTTGCTGTTCACAGATGATGTGATAGTATGCCTAAGGAACCCCAAAACTTCTGCCATGGAGCTCCTGCAGCTGATACTATTGCAATCTCAAATTTCTTATTGCTAACATTGTTGCAGAGTAATCTGATTTATAAGCCAAGAATCTATGTAAACATTGAAGCTGGTCCATCACCAAAGCCTGCTTGATTTATTTTTACTATTTCTAAACTTGAGATACATGCAGACTTCAATAAAGACAATTATAGCTTGTCTTCTTTCTGGATACAAACCATTTTAGTATTATCTGACCCATATAATCCCAAGCATAAAACTAGGTCTAACCTGTCCTGGTTATTTGTCAAAACTTGACAGAAGTCACTTGAGAAGAGCCACCATCAGATAGCCTGTGGGCATGTCCATGGGGGCCATTTTATGGATTAATGATTGATGTGGGAAGGGCCCTCAAGTCAGCCATGGTGTTTGTCACAACACAGACTCCCCAATGACATCACTTGTGTCCTTTGCTTACCTGCTCTCCTTCCTTTGCATCTTTGAATTCTCACTCTTGTGGTTTAGGTACCATGGCAGCCACAGCACAAGACTCATCCTTAGGTTGGGAAAGGAGCCTTACATGCCCTGAGGACTGTTGAGGAAAAGGCAGCTCAGTTACATGGCCTCCGCTCTTTCTCGCCCTTAGGAGCACTTCAGCACAAAAATGATCTTGGGCCTCAATAGTGCATTAAACCTGTGGCATTAGGGACTCCTATGTTAGGAAGAGGCCATGAGCCCCCACAGTGTGGAAAACCTATGGAGTGAAGAGCAGTCCTGTGAGAGAGTGCTCGTGAGCCCCCACGGTATATAAAAGCTGAGGCGTTAGTGAATCCCCCATTAAAGATGGGATATGAGAGCAGCAATTTGTGTATTAAAGCTACACAGTCTCAATCCATTTGTTCTGCACTCAGCCCCAGTCCTGCGCCCCTGAGGCTGCTAATGAGCCAGCATTCTTCCCTTATAGCTCTGAACCTCAGAGGAAAACACAGGGGCTGGAGGAAGAGGACCACTAAGAGTCTCCATTAATGCCATCAATTTGAGTGGAAGAGGGGCTTTAGGCAAGTCATATGGATTCTAAACAAAAGAGGAATATGGGGTAGGGCTTGCATGTCTGTGTCTTGCTTCGCTAAACTCAAAGCTGATCCAGAGTGTGGACTTCTGATTGATGTGCAGTAGCCCATTAGGAAAGAGATGGGAAGAGAATCACTGGTACCCTGAGAATTCTCCTGGGAGTTTTAGACTGAAGCCGCTGCAACACTTTTTGTTTTAATCAGAAAAGTTACCACCAAGCACTTACCACAATTGGCTCCGGGTGGTATTTTTACTCTTCTTGATGGCCATCTGTTTGGCAACCAGCACGGCTGTTTCCAGCATTATTGTGGCACATTGTTTTAAGTGACACAAATGATGACTCTGTTGGACCCAGGGTGACCATCTGCTTCAGTGTTGTTACAAACGGCACAGAGAGAAATAGAAAATGTAGCTGAGAAAATACTGGCTCCTCTTAGAGTTTGCCAGCGCTAGTCCTAGCATGGTTCTCCTCAGGTGGCTGACTGGATGTGTATTCGCCTTCATCCTCAAGTGCTTCAGCAGTCAGGGAGAGAAGGAGGACAGGAAGTGAGGCCAGGCTACACAACCTCAAAGCCTCCCCTAGTAACTGACTTCCTTCAGCAAGACTCCATTTCTTAAAGGTTCTAGAACCTTTCAACTCAGGCCTACTGTGAACCAAGGATGCAAGCATAATAGTCTCTGGGGATCATTCAACATTCAAACCAAGTGCCTCTCATGAGAAGGAAAGTATGACGTAAGCCAAGTAGTTGGCACCCAGCAGGATATTAGCCTTGCCGCCTTCTGATGCTAGTTAGACATATAACTGGATGTACTAGCATGATTCAGAGATGGCAGTTAGAGAGACAGTTTTAAGGTTCATCCGTATAACATGATGAGAAACTCGGGCAACTTTTTGAACTAGAGGAAATGGAAGAAAGCAAGCATGGCACACACCTGAAACCTCTGTCGGGCAGAGGATGAAGGACTGGTGCAACCTACGGAGCAGTCTGGTCTGTAATGAGTTCCAGATCAGCCTTGACTAGAAAGTGAGACCATGACTCACGCATAATGGAAAAGCAAGAGTGTTGCCCTCCGTCCTCAAGCTTCTCCATCAGTACCTAGGAGACGGAAGGAAAGAGAAGCAGTCTCGTGCTTCCTCAGGACATGCTCTGTTTGCACACACACAAAGGCTTATCTGGAGAGAGAAACAGAAGGTAACTATACAATTACATTCTTTACTCATTTTTACTATTGTGAAGGTGCTGTGCACTTTTGTGCAATTCTCACAGGAATCCTGTGGGAGGTGTAAATGCCCTCATTTTCAAGGGAAGAAGTTGTGACTTTGGGGAGCTGGAGAATAAGGAGCTGGGCTCTTCTCTTTCATGTCTCTCCTGCCTACATTTTTATATGCACTGTGCCCTGGTACCAGCATCTGCCTCACGTCCCTGGCTGCTTAGAAAATGCAGTAGGCCACCGTCTAATGGAGTACGCAGGCATCTGGTCTGAGTTAGGGGTTTCAGAGCACAGCCAGAGTGAGACATCCCCATGGCTTGGCTTCCTGCTCCACCAGGGAAGTGAGGTAAAGATGGTCCAGCCCATTACTCTTTGCTGAGGTTCACCAAGAGGCAAAGAAGCCTTAGGGCATGACAATTCATCCCATCTTAATTGGGAGTCTATCATTATAAACTCCAGGAAGTTTTTAATTAGAGGGTGACAGTATGATGGTTGGCGTCTGAAAATAATGGTAGCAGTATTTCAGTGATCACTCTTAGATCTGTTTCTTTGGAACAATTAGAGCTAAAACATGTTGTTGGAGTTTCTTTGCAAATGAAATCATAATTCCATAGTTAGTAGACAGTGCACATCTCTATGTATGTGCCCATTGCTTTGCAGAAGTGCCCTGTTCACTTTGTTCACTAAGGTGTAGAAGCTGTAATGTATTTAGTGTTTTGTTTTTTGGTACGTATATGTTATGTTTATGTGTGTGTGCATGTGTGCATGTGTGCGTGCAGGTGCATAGACTCATAATTCATGTTGTGAAATCAGAGGAGAATGTCGGTGCAGGGTACAGAATTCTGGAGCTCCCTAGAGCCTTAGCAGCCCTTGCCTGTGTCTTCCTCATGAGTTCTGAGGTAATGGGTAAATAAGGCCACTCTAGGTGCTTATGATATTGTTACGGATCTGAATGCAAGCCATCATTCTTATGCAGCAAGTTCTTTGACCACTGAGCTAGCTCCCAAGCAGGGGTTTCCTTTTCATATCTTTTAAATAAACAGCAATGGACATTTTCACTTGTCTCTGCCTGGAGAAGACAATCTCAGATTTAGTGCTTGTGTTCTGTTCCTGCCATGGGTTTGCCTGGCACTAGAGGTTGATGCTGTCCGCACCCGTCATCTGCTTGCCCTCCCTTTCCTGTTCCTCTCCTGCCATTGAACATCTTCACCTCGCTGCATCCAAGTCAAACCTCACGTATACATCTTTGAAGAACATGGCTATGCCAGGTTTAGCCTCTTCCATTTCACAGCCTGTCCTCTGGGTACACTGCCTTACCAGTTACAGAGCCCTCCTGGTATGCGCTCTGTCCCTCTGTCCTCTGCCAGGGTACTGCTTTGTCTGTATCTCTCACCTCCATTCCTCTCCCTCTCTTTTCTTCTCCTGTTCCCTATATTTTCACGCTCAGCTGTCACACATCCTGTTACTATGCCCTTCTCTTCCCAAAGGACACGTCACATTTTCTCCATCATGAAAGAAGGGAAATCTATTTAGCTCAGGCAAGACTATACTTTCAATACTGAAGAACATTACTGAACCACCCGCTTTAAATCCCAGTCTCAAAGAACACGAGGAAAAAGGAAAAATACAGAGCAAGCCTCAAATGGATACATCAAATTAATCTCAACATGACTTACATACACTAAAACAAACAAACAAAACAAAAGAAAAACAACAATAACAGAAAACAATGCCCATTCATTATTATTATTTTTTTGTACACACAAGACTAATCATCACTATTTCACCCTAATGTTTCTCCTTGGTCCTTTACTCATTTATAGAATTTCTTTCTTGTCCTGATCCAAATAAAACCCAAAGACCAAAACCAGTTCTCTGACAAAAGCCTGGTGGAAGTAATTTACTTAAAACTCATTCTATCCCCTGATTCTGTTTCTTTTATAGTAGTAAGAAAGTTCAGATTGTGTCTATGGCCACTCCTACTATATGTTCACAGATGATAGATCCGAGTGTATGTGCTTTCTTTATCAAACAGTCTGTGCACACTACTGAAAACATGACCATTCAAGCGCTTGCCACCCTAAGAAGATAGCACTTTTATGTATTTTATGAAATAAAAACATCAAAATGAAACTAGAAAGTGGTACCAAGGAAAATTAAATTATTTTAACTAGTAGGTCAGTTTTAGTTCACTTAAATTCTCAGAATTCTGTCCAAAATAGTTTTGAATGTCAAGAACCACATTAGAGACCAACTAGAAGGTCAACCTCCTTGGAATTCTTTTACATTTCCATTTACCTATTATATTTTGGTGAATTGTTACTTGTGTTTTTAGGAGAGAAAATATTACCTCTGGACTATTGCATCTGCTTTATCTGAGTGATCTCAGGAACCGTGTCTAAAGGGTTCCCAGTCTTGACAGGAAAGGAATGCAGCTTATTTAAATAAGGGATGGGGCTCAAAGCCTCTACCCGTTGCTTGACCATGATCTGAAGATGGTTAAAGTCCATAAAATCAATCATATTTTCATTTTGGTCACCTGTAAGGAACAAACACAGCATCTAGAAGGAAAGATTGTTCTCTTGTGGGAGCATGAGCTACATGCATTGTTCTCTGCTGCACACACTTCCTCTGCATTCCAAAGAGGCCAGAAACACTGCCTAACACTTTATCCATATTCAGTCTCAAACATTCTTCCCAAGCCAATGAATCATCCTATCTTGAAGGTTATCCCTCTCTTCTGTTAGGAAAGGGTCCCAAGCCCCAGTTAACTTGTATCTCCTTAGTCCCTTTGCACTGGTGTCCTCTGACTTGCAACAATTCTCTCCATAGAATTCCATGCCCAGGAATTCATGCCGTGCTCCTTGAACAAAAATCCCACTTTCTCTGAGGGTTTTGCTTAAATAACCGAAGCTGATTCATTCTTTGGAAACAACTTAACTATGCTTATTGTTATAAAATAGATAATCCATATCTTGATGAAAATGTTCTGTAAAAATGAAATTGTATCTTCCAAGTCACTTTCTTTGAGGATTTCAAAATATTATTTTTATGTGTATTTACTTTCATGCATTCATCTATGTGTGTATACAGGCACACACACACAAACACACACACACACATACGTACCCCCCCCACACACGTACTCACACAGTCCAAAATAGCTTAATGGATCTCCTAGATTAGAACTGCAGTGCTTTTGAGACACCAAACATGGGTGCTGAAAATCGGGCTCAGATCCTCTGCAAGAGCAGCAAGTGCTCTTAAACACTGAGTCGTCTCCCCAGCCCTAGAACAGACCTGTTCTTAGAACTCACAAGTTAACACGACATTCCAAACTCACACATGGAATTACATTCAAAAGAAGAAAGTATTTTAAATGTGGCTGGTGGCCCCCAGGGCTGGCCATAAAGGTTTCCCTTACCTCTGGGTCAATAGAAATTACCTCATCCTAGATATTGTCTATTAAAATTGCATGTACATCTAAATGTTCCTACATTTGTTCCACAGTTCTGGAAGTCTTCTCTTAATATTCTAACTATAACCCAGAAGTCTGAAAAGTCTTGGAAGATCGTTTGTCATCAGGCATATTCACATGAGTAGTTCAGGTCTAGCATATTCACTGAGTCCACATGGAGTCATCCAGTCTCACGAATCTGAGCTAACTTGAGAAAAAAATATAAGCAAACAAACTTCTCTCTTTTCCTGAGACTATAATGTAAATAAAACATGGGCCAGAGAAATTATGTTTTCAGAAGGCTTTCTTTTAATTGCTGTGTAGATGCTCAGGGAAAGTTTTATTGTTTAGATTCAAATGGAATATTCCTTTGAAAGTACTTTTAAACATGAGGGTATTTGGCTGTCTGGTTGACTGTAGCATCTCCAAAGCTCCCATGGGTACGCAGCATCCACCACATCCATTTTATACTGATGTGACAATTTCAACTCTTATACAGTTCTGAAACTAGGAGCTAAAGCATAATTTTCTATAAATATTGATTCATAAGTGACTACTGAGTCAAACAAAGCTCTTTAAGCTATTTGTTTTAAAATAATGGGTCGTAATTTCAGGATGGAATTTCCACAGCTCCAAACTTAAAGCAGGTTATTAAATGTGAAATGGTTTCTGTTTGCTGGTGAGAAGACAAGTTTTGTTTTCAATTAGTTTTAATTTCTGTTTTTTTTTTCCTTTGGGGAGCCTGAACTAGTATAGCAGTTAAAGAAATACAATATCAAGTAGCAAAACTATTAATGAATAATGATTCCCAGAGGCAAGCAAGGTATCCACACATTCGGTGCAGAGTTCTGAATGATTTGAGAGAATACTGGTGGTGAATGGCTAAGACCTCCACCTTCAGAACTGTTAATAACAGAAAAAATGAGGAAACAAGCAAATATCATACTGGGTTTTGTTTGAGGAGTTATCTATTCCTTGTAGGTAGCAATGTACTTAAAAGTGAGACACGTCTTTTACTTGTTCCTATTCTTAAGTGATTGTTTTGACAGAGATTTGAAGACTGTTTTATAGCTTCATATTTACCAGGTGCCCTTAAATGTCTGATCATGTTGCATTACCCCTGGGGACACCACGGAGATTTGCTTTCATGATGATCCACAGTTGCTGCTAGCTAGCACTAACAGCGCTGAATTGTTAGGGGTGCCTTGAGAGGCAGCCACTAATTCCCATAAACTCCTAGTGAAGCGCTTGCTAATATTGTGACTGAGAGCATCCTTTCCATTCTGCACAGGAAGAGTCTGTAAAAATGCACTGGTGTCCATTTGTGCTTGTGCTATTCTTGGCAGGAGCAAAGGAGGCGGTCCCAAGGCCACCTGTCGCTGCCTTCACACATCAAGCAGTTTCGTGGCCAGACCACTCTGAATTCCAGCCGAGTAATATGATGACTATATGGGAGGCATTTTTAATGCATTACTCTAATCTCTAGAGATAGAAGTTAATAAGCAACAAATTAATTTGATTATAAAATTGCCCTTCCAAAAACAAAATGCTTTGGCTTAGTAATGTTGACTCAGAAAGCACACACAGCCTCCAGACTGTAAAATATAAAGTGTTTCTTTGAGTTGCAGGGGTGGGAGTCGGGAGTGCAATCTGATCTAAATTAGCACTCTGAACTTGGAGTAAGGACCATTATTAGGAGACATTTTATTAACCCAGTTTTAAATGTTTCTGTTGGTCTGAGTGCTCGATTCTTGAGTAGTGCCTATTTATAAAACATCCTCAGTAGGAAAGCAGGCATTTCTGCACTTCATGCTCAGAAACTATAGAGAATATTTGAACCTGAACTTGCAGTCAGAATGTAACCTGTGCATAGTAATAAGTGGATAGATAGGTAATTACATGATTGATAGATGATGATAATGATGATGAAGAAGAGAACGAAGGAAGAAAAATGAATGAAAGGAAGGAAGAGAGAGATAAAAAGAGAGGGGGAAGATTTCAATGGATACATGTTTCTCTAAGGATTTTCTAAGTACTGAAGAAACAGAATATCAAAGTTAAGAAATAACCTTCACTTTAAACCTGGACAAGTCCAGTTTTAATAAGGAGGACATATTAGTAAGGATGATATTTAGTAAATCTTTCATGCAATTGGATAAAGTCAGCGGGAGGCTAATTGGGCAATGTTGTACAAGGGAAACACAGGCTATCTCGAGAGCATTACAGACAGAGCATGTGGCAGCCTGGGGACTGATAACTCCAGTCTTTTCAGAGCCAAGTTCGCAGGAATTGAATCTTTAACTCCTTTGAGGCTCCAGCCCCAGCCCCAGACTGTTCTTGCCAAATTCCATCCTGAGCAAGGACACAGAATTAGGTCCTTTCTGTCCTTCCATCCGGACCTCTGAGAAAGCATTGTTTTGGTCCAGCTCTCAACAGCTCCTGCTATTGCTGTTCTTAAGGTCACATGAGTTGCCAGTACCTGAAAGGTTAAAAGACGTCCAAGTTCTCTGAACTAACACATGTGTCCTAGTATCATCAATATGATGAAATTCCTATAACTTGTACATAACAAATTTTTGATCAGCTTAGGAGAATTTTCATAACTAGTGAAGGGACAGGTAATTTAGAAGTGTCCCTCATTGTCAGGAATAGAGGAAGTCCCATTCAGTAACATAGAAGGGAGGTTACATAAGCAGTAAGTCCAAATGTATAAGGATGTCATAAACGATCACACTGTCCAGGGCTGCGACTAACAGCCAAAGGTCTAGATGAGCCTTTTCCTCTGGATACATCATAACAGGATGTAATCAATGAGGAGATCTTAGACGTTATCTTCATCCAGATCAGGCGGGTCCTCCAGGTCAAGTCCACCAGTACACCAGTTCATCCCTCAGAGGCACAGAGTTCTGAACAATGATGAAGCACGCCCCCAGGGGGATTTTCATTCTGTAACTAGAGCACCAGATCCTCACTGCATACTGGGAAATATCAGCCGAGGGGGATAGCTGATGCCTGAGAAACTATATTCTAGAATTCTTATGGACTCCAAAGCCATAGGCCTTACATATCATCCAGGTGGAAGGACAGAGCTGCATTGAGCCACCAACGACAAAGAAGAATTGTTGAGGATTCCCCACTACAGTGGAAGAGAGCAGGGTAGGGCCTCATATGAGAAATGAAGGCTCATTTACACCTAACTGGCCCTTGCAGGCTTGCTGTGGGAAGGCAGGTCTCCCAGGGCAGGGAACCAGGGGTGGTGGCCACTTTGCCAAGGATTCCGGTGCTGTGCTCTACTCTGCTCTGCCTCCGCTACTGTGTCTCGCTCTCTCCCCTCCTTTTCTCTGCTGTAAAATGCCCTGCTCTAGTGGGCAAAGTCCAGAAACATCAAACAGGCATTTTTTTGCCCAAAATATCAGGGGGCTCAGGCTCCTGCAGCTTCCCAAAATGAAGAGTGGAAGGCTTTAATAGGAGACCCAATAATCCTGTATAATAAAAGAGGAGGGGAACTCGGCTCAGCTGAATGAGACAGAGCCATTTCAGGTGATTTTAAAGCTGTATCATCCAAAAAGGAAGCAGTCTCTCCTCTGCGGCATCATGAAGAGAAAGTAATTCAGCACTGACCCGGCTTTCTCATCTGCAGGGCCTTTTATCTCTATTTTTTTTTTACATCCTTCTCCCCCAGTATCTCACATCTGGAAGTCTGTTTGGGGGGTAGAGTGACCAGGTTTACAAGAATGTTGAATTATAATTAAATCAACTTTTTTGTTGTGAATCTAAGCAATCACCAATCAAATTCTACCATGCAAACTCATTAATATGAAATGCATGTGGCCTTTGTAGGTGATATTCTGTCTTTAAACCTTTACCTATCTATACATTTCCATGTCCATAAGTTTATAGGGCCATCTTCAGGGACCCAAGGGCAGAGTTTTAGAGTGAACGGCAAAGGACCTCTCTAAGCGCCACAGCAATACGTTACAAACCCGAGAGAGACTACAGAAGCAAAGGAAGCATCTAATCAGTGCATCTCAGCCTTGCTGAATCTGTGGCCCTTTACCACAGTCCTCATGTTGGAGTGACCCCAATTATAACATTATGTTTGTTGCTACTTCATAACTGTAATTTTCTACTGTTAGTAATCTTAGTGTCAAGATCTGTGTTTTCCGATGGAAATGTTATTCATTTCCTACAGGGGCTATGATCCATAGATTAAGAACTGGTGATCTAAAGGAAAAACCGTGCTCACAAGAATTCTGCTACCCCAGCAATGGAGAGATGGCTTAGAGCTTAAGAGCACTGGCTGTTCTTCCAGAGGTCCTGAGTTCAATTCCTCACAACCACCTATAGTGAGATCTGGTGCCCTCTTGGGGTGTGCAGGCAAACATGCAGACAGAAGTCTATACATAATAAATAAATGTTTTAAAAGAGAGAGAGAAAGAATTCTGCTATCCCATGTTTTACTCTGATGCTTCAGCTCCTCCTTCAGGCTGACTTCTTTTATTTATCTATATATCCTGGCAGCACCAACTCCTTCTCCTGCACTCAGGTGTCTCTGTTTGGGTGCCATTTTGACCTGGACCACAGGTCATCCTCCTTAGAGAGAGGAACAAGAGGTCAGAAGATAAGGCAATAGAAGACGGAGAAGATAAGGTTTGGAGTCTGGAGCTCTTGCTCAAGCTATGTTTTATATCAAGCAAATGTATTAAGATATACGACACCTAATATACTGTTTCCAGGAGAAAAATGGGACAGAGTCAGTGGCAGGGCCAATGACCGAACACACAGCAGTCATGGGACTGGTAACTCCAGTCTCTTCAGGAGGAAAAGTCAGCTTCCAACGAACTGAATCCTTAACTCCTTTCAGACTCCAGTCCCAGTCCCAGACTGGCCTTGCCAGATTCATTCTGAGCAAGGACACAGAACTACATCCTTTGTGTCCTTTCATCAGGATCTCTGAGAACGTCCTGGATTGGTCCAGATCTCAACAGTTCAGCAGCTAGGAGTTTGCACTGTGTGTGTGACCTCAGGGATGACCACTTGCTATTGGATCATTTTGTGTGCTCTTCCCCGATGAACAATATTTTCATCATCTTCAGTGTGCCTGTAGTTCTTTCCCTGGGGGAGGTTCCATGAGAATTCTCTAACATTCTAGAGTCTGAGCAAAGCATTTATATAATTTAGGAATCTATAGCTACAAATATGTGTGTATAATAACAAAGTAATAGACACCATGAACTTGAGAGAGGACAGGAGGGAAAGAGCATGGGGTGGGATGGCTGGAGCAAAGGGAAGGGGAGAAATGATATCATTACATTGTAATTTCAAATTTTAAATATGTAACTATAAAAATAGCATTTTGCTGCTCTTTCCGGAGACCTGGTTTCTGTTCCCAGTATTCACATGGTGCCTTCCAGCCATCTGTAAGAGCAGTTAGGCCTCACTGAGCTCTAGGCTGGCACATGACACATATACACACATGCAAGCAAACACTAATGCACATAAAATAAAAGAGATACATCTTTAAAAATTAAAATTTGGGCTAGAGAGTTGGTTCTTAGGTGAAGAAGTTCTGCTTACCCAGAGGACCTGGGTTCAATTTCCAGAACCCACCTGGTCACTTTCTAATGTCTGTAACTCCAGTTCCAGAGATCCAAGGCCTTTTTCTGGCATCTGTGGCCACCAGGTATGCACATGTTACACATGTGTACATGCAGGAAAAACATCCAAACACACAGGATAAAATATTTTTTATTAAAACAAAAATAAAATAAAATCTAGTTCACCAGACATTTAGGGAAAAGTGGAACAACTAATCAAATTACTTGTAGACTTGAGAACATGAATTACGCCAGTGCAAAATTTCCTCCCTCTTGTTCAATGAATCATGTTTTCTAGACAGTCTAGTTGTCTCTGGTTACAATGCTTAGATCCTAACGGAGAGGGAGATGAGTCTGAGGAGCAGCACCACAGATTCAGTGTTTCAGCCTTTCCTCTGTGGGCTGACTGTGATAGATTGCCAAATGTGACCACAGGTGGTGTCAGAACCTGGGCATACATCCACGTACAGAGTTCTCAGGGAGCACACGTGCTTAGAACAGGACACAGCTGCACAGCCTAAGTAAAGTTCATTTCCATGAGATGACAACCTGTGAGTGTGACCACATACAGGAGGAGCCGAGAGGCAACTGCTTCCTACCTATTGACTGTGTTTGGGATTTGGATGATGGGTCTTAGATTTGTTGTGACTAGAACTGCCTTTAAGTGAAATATTTTTCTCTTGCACAGGCCCTACCTGATATGAGAAACTAAATCTTTTGTCCCCTCTGTTTTCAGGAAACAGGGTGTATTTACAGGCCTTGGCCCTGTAAATAAGATGAGCTGAAGACAAAATGATGTACGAGCTGAACTAAAAAAGTCCTCTGAGTGGTATTTTTGTAAACTAATAATATGGCTGGCAAAGATGACATGTCAGGTGCCTCATTCCTTTTAAAGATCAAACCATGTCAAGATATCACTTAACAGCTTTAGATACATTACACAGATACCATACCAGACGAAGGCAGACTTAATGTGCCAACCACATTCACTCATCTCACAAATCCTGTGTTCCATTCCATCATGGTTGCATTTCCCAGTGATGTATTTATCAGATTATTTTATATGACCTGTCCCATCATTTAATTTTATTCTTGTTGTCGTGTTTAGTGTTGCCATTATGCCCACCCAATTCTTCCTTCTGCATGTAGCTCTAACCTCTATAAGCATCACCACCGTGTTTTTTTTCCTCCAGTAAATCAAAGGGAATATCCTCTTTAATAATGTTTGTCCATGTAGTGCAGAGAAAAGAACACAGACACACATGGGGCTGCTTAGCACAAAACCTTCGGATGCAGACGTGTTGCGTAGGCTAGTGGGTGTGTTATAGACGGTTACACTTGCTGCTCTGCAAACTCTCTTCTGTTTTCTCCTCTGCTCTCATCCTCCCGTTAACAGCAGCCAGACCCAGGGAGCGCTGAGTGAGTCCGAGGACCCTGAGACAGGCCGTCTAACTGACGACAAGCCAACGTCTCGACACTTCTACCCCGTCGCGCTGCTCCTGGTCAGCTCACACCTGCTCGTTGTCTGGCTCATTTTAAGTCTCGCGTTACTCTTAGCCAAATACCAGTAAATTTTATGCTGTGTCCCTTCCTTTTCTACTAACGATAATGGACTTTAACTCTGGGGACAATGTTGTAATATTTCTACACTTTCAGATTCACAGAATTTAAAAAAAACGATAAAAGGAAATGTTTAAATCGTGGTTTTGTTTGTTTTTCCTAAAACCTAGAAGGCAAGAAGTGCTGTGCATTAAGCTCCTTTGTTCACGGAAAAATGTTTTCCCACTGCTAAGTAGCTAAAGACGCATTTGAAAATTACTGTCTTTGGAACAAGACAAAGAATAGAATCCTGAAAGCTTGAAGATCTGAACCTCCCCTTCCTGTGTCATTTATTAAAAAAATTAGGACTGACATTGTGCATCAGTAAAACCCCTGAGACAATTTGGGAGGCAGGAGGTTCCAGACTCTCTTTCCACTGTGCTAATAACATAGTTGTGATCAGCTGATAGACGTGTGTCCGCTTTCCGACTCTACTCTCTTGTCTCTGAGTCATCGCTGCTGCTTTTAATCTCTTTGTGTCAAGTAACTTTATGGAAAGAATGGCTATTTATGTTTTGTAATTAAATTAACCTATTTCTAACTATTGTTTGTGTTAATTTGGCTTTCAGACTACTTTTCTATTCTTTTTAACAAGGACTCATTTGTGTCTTGATGCGCCATTTTTCGCACCTGTGACTTTTGTACTGTGGTTGAGGCCCGCTCCTCCTTCGTGACACTGGCGTTTGGAGCAGGCTGCTGAGAAAGCCATCTGCTCTCTTCACCGCATAGCTAAAGCAACCAAGTCAAATAGGAACGAACTTCCTTTTAAAAATCTATAGGGCCAGACTTAATAAATTAAATGCCTTATTCTTAGAGCTGCATCCTTAGGGCTACATGTAGACTTTAATGTGTTTTAAGGGACTGATAGTTAATTTGTGGAAAAGTTATAAAAAGGCAAATATATTTATGAAATTAAAGCATAGCTGTATTGTGAAGCAAATTATATTTAAAGAGTTTATCAAAAGTTAAATATCTGTTAAGAAACTTAATCCTATCTTTCTGAAGGCAATAATGGTATTGGGCCTGGCCTAGGATTTAATTTTGTAAGATGTATCATCACTTGTGGGGAAAAAATATAGAGTTGAATTTTTGTTATTTTTACTTGGGCTGTTGCTGAAACTCTGCATTGACCAAATAAAGCATATTTCTTTATTCTCTGTTTCATGAAGTTGTACTTTCTGCCCTTTCACCAGAGAAGGATGCCGCATAGAGAACGTACTGAAGAATATCAAATGCAGAAGGTATGCTTTCAACATGCTACAGCTGCTGGCTTTCCCCAAGTGCTACCGACCTCCAGAAGGCACTTACGGAAAAGCTGACACCTAACTTTCCCAGCACGGAAACAAACAGGAACACAGATACATTGCGGTTGGAAGATCTACGCCTCTGCCTTTTTTGTTTTTTATTGTTATGATTTTTTGCAGCAAGGTACTTGTTCACATCCAAACCAATACATCACTCAGAAAGCGACCCAGCACCACTATATCCAGTCCATCTGTTTTCCTTTGTGTTAACTCTTACTGGTTGAGGTTAGTTCAGAAACTTTAAGGAACTAAAAGTGCAAAGAAATTAAAGAATAGTGCCTGCTGGTGCCCAAATAAAGATCCTTAGCCGCTTGAATTTCATTTGGAAAAATTCAGAAACACGAGAGACATATGTATGAGATGTTCCCTGGCAGTGCTCTTAGTGTGTGAGTTTGCAGTGTATCCTGGGTCAATATGTGTGCAACGGAGAACCCTATAGCATACATGAGTCATAAACAGTGATAAATTTACACAGTAATTTTCAGTTAATTGGGATTTCAGATCTGTCCTTATGGTAAAATACCACTATGTGTAAAACTGCTAACATTCCAAATTACTGGTTTCCCTAGAGCTCAACCACACTGAATAAGATCATCATTTAAAAAAATTAGTAAATCAAGGCAGGTTGCTCAGTTAGATGACTTCAGAAGAGCAATTACAGCCACCCTTACATCTAACTCTTTGAAACTTCCTAACCTGCCACTCCCATCTTCTGCAGATCGCTACACTAGCTATGTATGAACCGTCACAGAGGAGAGTCAAATAGAAATTAGGATTTATCACTGGAATGCACACTTAGAGTAAAGCGATCTGAAAGAAAATCTGTATTCTTCACATTCTCGCCAGTGGGAAGTGCTGTGCAAGCCCGCGTCTCCTCTGAGGCCACCAGAGATTTCCAACACAGACACTCTGCTGTCACTTCAGCCAAAGGTTGTACTTTATGTCTTCACAGGTGACATGATAGCTGTTTGCCTAAGATGCTTCCTGTGCGGGCTTATCAGCTAGATCTCCAGCCCCATGCTGAGTATTTCAAAAGTCTGAGAATAGATGATAATCCCCTGAGGCTTTTACGTGGAATTATCCATTTCTCATTTTAGCTAATGGCCTATGGCTTTTGCCAAAGCAGTTACCAAACTATTTGTAGCCTTTAAAAATGGAAAAAATGCATCTAAATATAGAAATAGTTATCTAATGTTCTGAGAGCTAGTCTTCATTTCAATGATTTAATGTAATCTTTTAATTGTTTAATTTTTAGCTAGGTGGTAGGATTTGTGGCTATTCTAATTACTGTATTGAGTTTAAGACAGTCATGATGACAGCTCTGAGCTGTTCTTAGTATTGTAAGTGGTGATATTCATCCCAGGACATTTCATATGATGTTTTTAGCTCAGAAATGTTTTATAAACAATAATTGTTTATATATTTTTATAAATTAACCATCTTAACTAAAATATGCTAAATATTTATTAACTGGAAAGCCAATAGTAAGGTTTTCCAGTTTTGTATGACATTTCATAAGACATATTTTTCTTTGTCAACAAATGCTAATACAGAAATATCAAAGGTGGACCTGACTATACTGTACATGCAAATGAACATTTATTCATTGACAGCTTTGTCATCATTTCCGTTGGGAATCTTATGCATCCTTTCTTATTTCTTAAACATGTCTGCTCTTCTCCAAATGTACTCAGACAACCACTTCATGACTTTCTGAATCAAACCATAAATGAAATATTTTAGAATCTCACTTGTTCTGTTCTACCCATGTTCTCACTGAAAAGCTGCACTGCCAGCATGTCTAGGGAAAGCCCGTATTTCTAAACAACACGTCTTCTTTCTCATAAATAAGAATTTCTCCTACTATCATCAAATGCAGGTATCAATTCTGGGTTAACTATTTACAGAACCCTGAGAGAAACATGTCAAAAGCACAAAAACAAAAGCCACGATTGTTATCCAAAAGTCTAGAGTGTGCGCCTGTCTTCCAGGCAGCTGAATATACCCTCGAACCATCTGATTGAAGCAGGGTTATTTTGTGTGTACCAGCTCACTAAATTTCCACCCCTACTCTTCCTCCTATGTATTGCCGTGAGTTCACACGCACCGCTTTTCCTCCCATGTGTTTTCCTGAGTTCACCCACGCACCGCTTTTCCTCCATCTAGACGCTAACACTTCGCTCAGTCTGGTAATCCAGCAGGGCCCTAGTAACTGCGTAAGGTAGCTGATGAATGACGTAAAATCTGCCCGCTCCACAGTCAGGGCAATTCTCCATGTGGCCACCCATGCTTCCTACAAAGGGAAGCCTTGAAGGCTGTGCCACTGACTGGATGGCACACCCACCCTTCCGCATGTTGAGTGGTTTTTGTAAAGTAGAACTCAGAATGGCAAAAGGGAGGAAATGTGATTTTTTTTCTAACCAGATCAAATCCCTCCCTCTGCAGAGACACTCTGCAAGAGACGTTCTCCTGGTTGTGCCCAAACTGGCACTAACGGATGCATGAGAAGTGGTCGTGGAGTTTTCAGGAATGTTACAAACTGGTTGCTGCACAGTGAGTTTTCCATAAGTCATCAAATGAATTTGTTAAAAGTAAAGATGACAATCAAAGCTTAGAGCTTCCTAGATTTTTTAAAATCAAATTCTGCAGTTTATCCCGCTTCTAAGTGTAGTTGGCTCAGCTGGTTCTCTGCGTTGTAAATGACGTATTGATGATGTGTATCTGTGAATTTCCTGAATCCACTTTTAAGAACGCAGTGTTGGTATCTGGAAATCAGCCACTGTGGGAATATTTGTACCACAGAAACTGGCAAGTGCCATAAATTAGGACATTTACATCCTGAAACACCAGTGGTTAAGCATTTACCAACTAATGCATGGCTCTGAGTCACTAGGACAGTTTCTCAGAAAATATCAGATTATTGAGGGGAGGTTACAATTATTAGGATGGTTTTAAATGAAAGTAATCTTTACTTGGATTATTATAATTTTATGTTTGATGTTTTCACCTTTAAGGAAACAGGTATGTCTATACACTAGAGTGGAAACATATTTTTTTATCATCAGTTATTAAATTAGAGGGTGAGTTTAAAAACTATCAACAGTGTGCTGCAGGTGGCCTTGAGCAAGATAGCCTTATTGTAACTAATATGTCAGGACTAAAGTCAGGAAATGTGAAGTTAATTATAATATAACTACAATACACTTCATCTCAATTTCTAAGTGTGTGATTATGGCATTGCTGACAGGAGAGCGGAATCGTATCACTATATTCAGTGATTACTAAGTTGATCACAGTTGAAACCTAGACTGATAGGTAAACTAAGCACTGACAATATGCTGACACAACCCAGATATATGAATTTGATTTTCAAGTGACATATTATTCTAGTTCAATAATAAGGACACATTTTGTAATCTTTATGAACTAAATTAACTTTGGGGAAGGTACAAGGCAGGCCTTCTCTTTTAAAACACATTTCAGAACCTTGTTTGAGACTCTGATCAGCAGGGTGAAGGGAAGCAGGCACAGTGGGTACAAAACATCCCTGCCATCTAGAAGCTGTATAACAATGTGCTCTACTCACAACTGAAAAAAATATTCAATTTTCTAAAAACTTGCACAATTGATTGACAGGTTTAACATAAATTTATATTTATCTATCCCACTTCCAATCTGTGTAAGCTATGACCCATATTTATGATATTAACTTTTTAAGGAAAATGTCCTTGTATAAATTATCTTTTTATTGCTCTGACAGCTTGAAATTAGATGTTATTTTTCTTTGCATCTTTTCACACAAAGATGCAAACTATAGCACACACTGTATTTAAAAATAGAAAGATAAAAATCAACATTTTAGATAAAATATAGTCTGCACATTAATATTGAGGTAAGGAACAGAAATTTCACTCTATCTTTCTGAGCAATGGGGAATGTTAATTTCTCTTTAAATTTTATTTCTAAGACTATAAAATACATCACTTATGCATCTGATTGAAGAGGACGAGACAATGCTTAACTAGAGAAAGGGACACATATAAGGTAATACAAATCCCTCGAATGATGAATCCAATTGCTCTTCTTGAACTTGGATTTTCACTAGGCATGCATATTTAAAAAAAAAGAAGTTCAGACTTTAGCTCTAAAGAGCACAGACATTAGTGTAAATGCAGCTTGTAAAAATGCTTCTGTCCATAAGCCGTGTGCTGAATGTACACAGCAGTACACTCTATCTCTTAGTAACAGCAGTATTTAAAGATGAAAGTAGATACCATTCTGCACTGGAAGAATTTCTACAGACATTTTAAATTATTTCCCTGTAATGAAAGGGCACAGTGTAGCAGAATGTCTTTTGTGAAGGCGGTGTTCATCAGTAGGCTCTAGACTCAAATTTGGCCAATATGTCTATAATATCTCTATAATTCTTGAAATTATTTATGTTGCCATCAACATCATAACCTATCTGTGTTGAAGAGCCTGCACACTTTTCAAACCGCAGAGCTGTCATGTATCTGCATATGCCACCCTTTGTGCATGTGTTTTCTTCTGTGAACATTTTGTCTTTTAATGCATTTGCAGATTCTTGTGTTATTCATTTGAAAGGTTGACCTTTCTTTTTATAATAAATATATATCCTAGATGAACCAATAATGCATATTCCCATGAAATGAACCTCCAATAGATAGATCATCTTATATTAGCATTTGAAGAAATATAACATTCATCTTATTTTGTGTAAATCATATTCATTGTGCACTGTATGTATATTTTTGTTGTAATAAATATGGTTTTATTTTTATGTTTCTGTCTTTTCCTCCCCATTATACAATATTTTTTTAATTTTATTCATGTAACAACATTTAAACATTAATGAAAATAGCAAAAGGATAGCACAAATAATATTTCTAGGAGACTAGACCTCACTTTTGTTAGACCACAAAAACAATGCATATTTTATATTGATGACAAGTTAGTCTAATTTTGCTGGCAGAGTGGGCTTTCATGGTCATTCTTTTCAGGAGAGCATCAAACACAACCCCCAGAGTCAAAAACAGCTATGGTGATTCTATACTAGAGTATCATCAATAATTATTAAAATGTATAGATGATAGATGGATGGCTGGATGATAGATATATGATGATGATGACGATGTAGATAGATAGATAGATAGACAGACAGACAGACAGATAGATAGATGATAGGATAGATAGATGGATAGACAGATAGATAGTAGATAGGTAGATAGATAATAGGATGGATAGATAGATAAATACATAAATATAGGAAATTATAACCCACTGAGTCCAGTTAGTGTTGCCCACATGTGTGTATATAAGGTCATCTGCTAGGGCACAGGCAACTCACCAGTGGCCACACTCTTAAAGAAATATGACTCTTCCTTCCCAAGCAGCCATCTTCTGCCAATAGCTCCCCAACTGGGAGTGAGCAAGTCATTAATCTTTGTTGTCTAAATTAAATGTAGAGTCATTTGAACATACCAAAGTAATTCTTTTTCTTACAGACTTCTTCAGGCTGATCATTTGTGATTCTTTATAGCAGCTAACAATAGAAGACAAATTCCAAAGGCATTAATTTAGAACGTTTTGCAAAGGAATTAACCAAAGGGAGCCTCAGGGAATATGTTAAGAATGAATTTTCACCATCTGGTGTGTTTCAGGAACGTAGCTGATACGGCAGAGAGAGTATTCCTCTTCTGTGAGGTCATCATCATCTTACTAATAATGCATCTTTCTGCGCCAGCTCAGGAAGGATGCTGGTGGTAAATATAAATACTGAGATAGCCTGCAGTAAATTCAGTAAGATGCTGCTTACTAGAAAACTGGAGAGTGGCGTGTGTGAAATAGCCCTATGCTGCTCTCTTAAACATCCATGTGTGAGCCCCTTGATTCTTACAAAGGTGTGAAATTATCAGAATAAGAGTAACAGTACCATAAGGGACCCAATGAGACTGTTCTGGGACCCTGTTTTGATTTACTGGAGAGTGAATGCAGGAGGATGTGTGGGTATAATAGCTGTTGGCCAACCACCAACCTTAGAAATATTTCCAGGGTTAAGTGAGAGTTGGAGAATGCGGGCAGCTCTTAAGGGGAGGCAAAAAAGTTACAGTAGGGAGGTGAGAGGATTTCTGAGGAAGCAGAGAGGGAGGGTAAGGATCTTGGTAGCAAGAGTTTGAATAATCCGGGATTGAATGGACTCTAAACAGACTGAAACACTTGTCAGATAGAAATGTCCCAAATCACAGAGAAAAGAGTTCCCTCTCCATGTGACCCGGCCCGGCGGCTAGATAAAGGTTCCTGCATGCTGACTTTCATAAGAAAAATAAGCCAAGCAGGATGGTCCATAGTGACACTTACCCAGAAAGACTGGAGATAGAAATGGCTAAAGCATGAAGAGGGGGAAACAGATGCAGAGACGCGCAAATAGAATTCTCCAGAGTGCTGGGACTAAGGCAGAGGTCAGGGACTCACCACTTGGAATTTCCGATTTAGTTAGGGGCCGGATATAGCAGGGCAGATTATGTCAGCAAGGCTTTCTTTGTTAGTTTAAGTTGAGCAGCTACTTCAAGATATTTCCCCATACCCAGGAGCATTTTGCAAGTTAACTCTCTCTTTTCTTTCCCCCAATGAATCACCCTGCTAGTGAGCCTGACTTAAGGTGGTGGAGGCAGCAAATTCCACCAGCACCTTTTACGTTCCTGGTGGGGGGGTTCCTATGGAGTTAATTTACAGTCAAGGGTTGCGGGGAGGGGTCAGTTGGGATACTGATGCTTTGCTGCCCCTTCCTAGCTCTTGAATGAGATAACAAGGGTGCTCCCTCATGAGGAGAGGGGGCAAAGGGCTCCAGAGCACTGCTCTTTATGTTTAATAATAGTAAGGAACCATCTTTCCTTCAACTCCCCTTGTCCCATCTTGAGGAAAAGGCGTGAAAGACAAGTGAATTACTCACCCCTCTTTATCTGGCTTGCAGTGACCAAGGACTTCCGGACCCCTTTTAGTAAGAACGTGTCTACACTGAACACTAGAGAATTACCTCATCCAGGGCAATTTCAAAAATTATGTTCCCAGGTTCCTGTTTGAACACCAGATATTGCTGCAGTAGTGACCAGCCTTCATCAGCTCAGGGATTGGGGGGATCCACAGAGTCCCCAAATGAATCACTCTACGTGACTTTTCTATCTGAGGGAGTAAAACTTAATTCTCTGTGTCAAGAGAGGGGCAAAACTAAACTTTCCGGGACTGACAAAAGAGGTAAAACACACACACACACAAACACACACACACACAAACACACACACATTTCAGGTCTCTTTGTCATCTTTCTCGCCTGCTCTTTTTTGCCTACCTCTATCCAGATGTAACCCTTCTGTCTCTCTTGATGATTTCCTTCTAACTAACTTTATTTTTTTTTCCTGGAAGCTTATATACCCCAGGAATATCACGCAACATAAATAAAGTGTAGATATAAATGTGTCTACACTTTATTTTCAAGTGAATGATTACAATGAATACAAATAAAAAACAGCATATTTTCCTCATCCCTTACATGATTAAATATTCACATATTACAGGTGAAAACTAAGTTGTCCCAAGAACACAAGCAACTTGTAGATTAACAGAACCTAAGCAAGCAAGGTATTTTTTCTGCCAGTTCTTCATCTGGCAACCTGCATTTTGTGGTTACAAAGAAAGGATCACTTAGTTAGTTATCTCAAAAGATAATTTCATAAGAGATCTTAAAAGAATATAAACTTTTATATATAAAAAGCAATCTGTTAGCTCCTCAATCAATCCTCAGGGTGCATACCCACCGATCAGTAGTTTTTATAACAGGAAGCTGAGGTCTGAAAAGGATGCAAGGAATTAATCATCACCCTTGATCACCAATCCATCCTAGCAAGAAAGGAATGTCAGCCAGCAATAGCCAGGCTGCCATTGTTCCTCTTCCGTGACCTTAATGAGTCCCTTGTTCAACTATTAAAAGTATGTCTTTATAAATTTAAAATTGGTCCCCAAGATTTTCTACCATAAAGTCATTAATAAAAACATTAACCTAGCCTTCCTAACAATATATATGTCTTAATTCTTTCTAAGGGTGGTGGTTAAATCATTCATCTACTCAAGTAACAATGCTTGAAAAAGTCAATCACTATTATTGTAAGTACCAGTAACATTGCCTGGTGAGGGTCTAGAAACCCCTTGAGATTTTTCATACAATCCGTATTTTATGAGGGATGTGGTGACCATGAAGGCAAGAATCAGAGCTATGCTCGACAACAGCACGAGGTCCTCAGGACCCATAGTCCTCATGCCTTGCTTCTCCAAGGGTCACCCGGGTGTGGTTTTGTCATCCACCCAGCCACGTTCCATGAATTCTAATTCAGCCTCTTGGTCCCCTCATATGGCCCCCGACAGCCACAGTCAGAAGGTTTTTGAACATCTGTGATGCTAGCATTGATCTAATCCAGCATGCTTAGTGGCACACAAGATTAATGACTTCTCTATTAATAGGCTTTCCAATCTGGTTTAGTGTAGGCATGAATGAACTAAAAATAAAATTAACTCAACTACAATTATTAATTACAGTATATACTATGAAGAATGTTATTTAAGGGTTTTGATATTGTTGTTTTTAAACATACTCACTATGTAGTTCAGGGTGGGCTCTCTAACTCATGATCCGTATTCTCTGCCTCTTGAGTCCTGCAGTTGCAGGTAGAACCCATTACACCTGGCTTGATGAGCTTATTATCATTTTAGTTAGGGATTACTTTTTTAAAGATAGTTGGTAGGGTTATTCTTCTCAAAGAGATATAATCCAAACTGATCTGTTGTAGGGAGACCACTTGTTCGTTCCTGGTTTCCCAGACTTGAAATAACCGCACAGAAACAGTATTAATCAAATCACTGCTTGGCCTATTAGCTCTAGTTTCTTATTGGCTAGCTCTTACATATGAATTTAACCAATTTCTATTAATCTGTGTATTGCCATGTGGGTGTGGCTTACCAGCAAGGTTCAAGCTCCTCTGTCCCTGGTAGTGGCTACATAGCATCTCCTTGACTCTGCCTACTTTCTTCAAGCCTGGCTATATTCTGTTATGCCATTGGCAGAAACCGGCTTCTTTATTCATTAACCAATAAAAGCAACACATATATAGAAGGACTTCCCACACCACTGAGCTACAGAGGAGAAGAAACATCCAGCCAGAAGCAGAAGGGGACACACAAAGGGCAGTGTGTGCAGTGACAAAGGGCATAAAGATGAGGTAGAGCTGTGCTAGAGTTACCAGGATTCTTTCTGTTAGAAAGGAGTCAGGCCTCACATCATATTCAAACAGAAGCAAAGGCTGACATGGACTGAGCTTGCATCAGTAAAAATGAAGAGAAGTAGGAAGTTTGATTTAGGTTTTAGAAACAAAGGACCAAGTCTTGTTGAATGGTGGAGATGCCAGTAAAAAAAAGAAAAAAAAAACCAAGAAAGCTGTGGTCTCATACTGAGATGCAGATGCACTGATTTGTATAAATTTGGGGGAGAAAATAATGTTTGAAGTATTATGACTTCAGTTGCCTCTGAGTCATAGAGTTCAAATACATATATTAAAAGGCGTGATTTAAAATTTGGATCAGAGCATAAATTAAAATATAAGCTTTCAGTACATGCTAAGTGATTCAAGCCACTTTTACTAGTAGCAAATGCTTAGTTGAAAGTCTCTCTCTGTCTCTGTCTCTTTCTCTTTCTCTGCACATTTCATGGAATATAGCTTTCAATTATATGTGCTTAATGTCAGAATGTCTCTGCCAGTTCCATGCCTTTAAGGTAATTTTAGTTTATGATCATGAGATAAAAGATTTTTTTACCTCTAAGCAATCACATATTCACCAAATGGATTCTGCTCATCACTGGAAGTTGTGTGGAGATGGATAGGCCAAATTGATTCACCTCTCTCTGTCTAAGGTGGATGAACAGAATACTTTTAATGGCAGTTTTGCCATGTCTTTATTGTTGGAGGGGAGACTGATGGGCCAGTTTGATTCACCTCTCTCTTTCTATGGTGGATGAAGGTGGTAGTTTTAATAACAGCTTTGCCCTTATCACTGAAAAGAAGCAGCTTACACAAGGAAATAACACACAGGATGGATAAGTCTACTTACAAAGTTGACATAGTGAGAAAATTCCCAGATCCAAATTCTTAGGAGCTCCAATATTAAGAATCTGGGCTGCAGATAAAACCAACCCATTTTTAATAAGGAAAAGTTTCAGATAATTCACAGTCACAGTCTGCAGTCACCAAGAAAAGGAAAAGGCAAAGTAATTTCACTATACAATAAATGAACTCAAGGGTCAGGCTGTAGAGAAAGGCAAGGTGTCTGATGCTGTCTTGTTTTGCTGCCAAACAAACAGATGAATTCACATCTATTTTCTGTTCTTCACTCTATGTTAACTATATTGTCATTGCTCCTACATGGGCCCTTTAATGGCTGGGAACACAGATCGACCTGAATTCAGGGGAGGGGGATTCTGAAGCATGCCTTGTCTCTGCAATGCGGTTGAAATTCAGAGATCCTTGACTGACTCCTAGAGGGAAATTGTGTCTTGAATTATTTTATTTGTATAGTTAAAAAAGAAAATATAATTATGAAAATCCACTTACTTTGTGCTGTGCCTTTGTTAGCAATGACTTCTGACATTGTCTTCCATGACATGCAGATTGTTGGCACAACTTTTGTGATTTGATTGTTCAGTGTGGGAAGATGAGGAAAATGTGTATAGTTTACCCAATGCTTATTTTTGATATTTTCCTACCTGTAAAAATCGTATATATATATTTTTTTCTTTTAGTTTTTCAAGACAGGGTTTCTCTGCAGCTTTGGATCCTGTTCTGGAACCAGTTCTTCTAGCTCTTGTAGACCAGACTGGTCTCACACTCACAGAGATCTGCCTGCCTCTGCCTCCTGAGTGCTGCACACACCTTTAATCCAAAAATCATATTTTATAAAATAAAGAAAGAGAGAATATTCCCAAATCATTCATGAAGTCAGTGTTACTATGAGTAAACTATAGTATAAACGTAAACACTACAAGGAAGTAAAATAATACCAACAAATATTGCTTGTAAATAGATACAAAATTCTGAACAATTTTTGAAAATCAAACGTACCAATTGGTAATTAGAGCAAGGACTGCAAGGTTTGATGTTGCACATCCAATCAGCATGATTGTTCATCTGAACCAATTACAGAAGAACCATTATGGAACATCCTCCAAAGCAGAAGCAAAATAATCAGTTGAGTCCAAAGGACTTAAAAAAAAACAGCAATATATTTGACAGTGACATTTTTGGAAAAATCAATCAGTACTTCTTAAAAAGAAAACTGATTTTTTTCTCTTTGAGGTCTGAATAAGATATTGACATCTGTTCTCAACTTTAATTGGCATGCACTGAAGGTTCTAGCCAGATAAATCAATGAAATAATCCAAAGGATAACACACAAATTTTTAAAGATTTCAAATTATCTCTATCTTCAGAAAAGAGAGCAACTATGTAGAAAGTCTAATGAAGTATATATAAAACAAGTTATAAATGAGTTTAACAAAGTTGAGGAACATAAGATAGAAGACAGTTGGCAGACACAGAAATATAATTGCCTATACTAAAGTTTTTTAAGTAATAAATCCACATTAAATAAAAGGAAGTATTTATAATGGTACAAAAACAACAAAATTAAAAAGAAGCTAGATTTTCACTAAGTGGGACAAGAACACAGGAATGGTAATCATTACCACCACTTCAAACTGTGAACACTTCATGAAAATGTAAGTATGAAAAAAGTATTATAGAATTCTAGAGGATACAAAGAGTGAGTTTCAATGTTTAGTGAGGAAAAGAGAATTTAAATATAATGAAAGGCACAAATCATGAAAGTATAATAATTAATCAATTGAAATTAATTGAATGTGCAGTTTCCATAGTATAGTGGCTATTATGGTCACCTTACACGTGAAAAGTCCCCAGTTCGAAACCAGGTGGAAACAAGTGCTTATTTTCCCGCCAGCAGGGAGCTTCCTGTGGGTAGGCTCCCCAAAAACCCAAACCTATCGAGCAGCCCCTCCAAACTACTAGCCACATCCTGCCCCCAAACCCACTTATAACCTTGGTGGGACTCTGAAGCACAGCTTGCTCCAATACTGAGGAAAATAAAGAAGTGAGTGAACAGCCATGTGGTGGGACACCCCACTCTCTAGGACCTCCACAGTGGGAGAAATCCCCAGGCCCCTCCCCCTACACCCTTGGCTTTTCTAGCCAGCCAGCAGGGAGTTTCCTGAGGGTAGGCTCCCCCAAAACCCAACCCCATCCACTGGACCCTGCAAACTACTAGCCACACCCCACCTAAGATCTGAGAGCTTGCTACAATGCTAAGGATACCAAAAAGACCAAAAGAGCAAACCAGGAGAGAAGACCAAGAGAGCAGGTTACAGAGAAATCCAAGACTTTCTGAGACACAGTACAGAGAAGACCAAGAACAACTCCCGAGTTGATCTTGTAACCTGCCACATCACTGAAGGTCTTTATCAGCTGAAGGAGTTCTTTYGTAGAGTTTTTGGGGTCACTAATGTACACTATCATATCATCTGCAAATAATGAAAGTTTTACTTCTTCCTTTCCGATTCGAATCCCCTCGATCTCCTTATGTTGTCTTATTGCTATTGCTAGAACTTC
>LOEQ01001379.1:315611-325651 GCA_001685075.1 Bramus lutescens
AATATATATATATATCATAAATATGTTGATTCGTTAAGTAATAAACTCCTTGAATCCACCAGTAGAATTTGATTGAAGTAACAATTTAAAATTCAGATATGAAAGACAAAAAATGAAAGTAAATATATGTGTTATCATTAGCTTTGAGACTTACATAAGTCATTTTCATAGACTTGAAAGTCTGGCTCTCTTCCTAAAGCCACTCACAGCTGAGGTGTGACTCTCCCTAAGCTTTCTGTTGAGTGTTTATCTGAGGCTGAGCTTTCAACAGACAAGAGTAAAGGGATGACAGACAACATGATCAGAAGGTTGGAAGCCATCTCCATAGAGCAGTATGGAATTGCCTGCATTTTATAAGAAGGATGAAGACAACGGCAATTTCGTTGTAGATGGTACACTAGAAAGCAGGTGCTCAAAGGGCCAAGGGGTGGGTTTGAAGAATAAATAGATGCACAACAAGGGGTTTTCCCCAAATCTGTATAAATGTTAAGCATTGGGGCCATGGTGTAGGACAATTGTCTATATTTTGTCAGTTATATTTTAAATAAACATTGATTGGCCAGTAGCCAGGCAGGAAGTATAGGTGGGAAAACCAGACAGGAAGTAGAGGTGGGGCAATGAGAACAGGAGAATTCTAGGAAGGAGAAAGCCCATTTCTCCTCAGTCCTGCCCAGACACAGAAGAAGGAAGATGAGAATAGAAAGTGTACCATGCTGAATTTTCCTGAGTCTCTGGATTATATTTCCAAATGTAGTAGCAAGCATTTAAAAGAGTTCTGCTTACTGAGATTATAGTCATCCAGAAAACCAACAGTAATTGCACTAAAATAAATAAAACATTTACCATTTTCTTGGGGTTTTTTTCCACCCTCTTTCTATGCCATTTGAATTTCTGGGTTGTCTTTTTCCAACACCAGAGAGTAAACTCTGGCTTTGTGGCTGAGAGCTGCTTGTTTCTGAAGTTGTAGAGAGCTGCTGGAAATGATAAAAAACAGGCTTCAATAAGACTTTCCATGTTTCAGAAAACTGGGTCATGAGAAAGTGTGTGTGTGTGTGTATATATATATATGGCTGTAAATTAGTTTAACTCTTAGGACCTGAAAGAACTGCACGCATTCCAAAGAAGCCCCCAGATGGCATCTGCTAGAGAAACCTCACCTCTCCCCAACCATGAAGGACTGACATTTATGATGGAAGTTTCTGTTTCACCCATGCCACAGCCATTCGGTTCCAAAGAAGCACATAGAGACTTATATTAATTATAAACTATTTGGCCTATTAACTCAGGCTTATTATTAATTAGCTTTTACAATTTAAATTAACCCATAATTCTTGACTATGTTTAGCCATGTGACTTTGTACCTTTATTCAGTAAGACATTCTCATCTTGCTTCCTCTGCTTCTGGATGATAACTGTGTCTCTTCCTTTTCTCTTCCTGGAATTCTTTTAATCTGGTTTCCCCGCCTATATTTCCTGCCTTGCTGTTAGCCAATCAGTGTTTTATTAGATCAATACAAGTGACAAATCTTTATACTGTACAAGAGGATTATCCCACAGCATACATTGAGTTGAGAATAAATAAAATGGAGAAATGGTGAAAACATGAAAGGCCATGGTTTTATAACTCATAAAAACATAATCACAGGATTTGCTCTTTAAAAATATTTATTTAACAATCTTTGCATTATAATTTACAAAAAGAGTCTTCAGGTTTTAAATCTTCATCAGTGAGTAACTTCACAGAGGCATCTGGTCTCATCACACAACCACTAATGTTAAATTTTAACAACATGGGAACTACTAATGTTAAATTTAGAACAATGTGGGAAACACAAATGTTAGATCTAGCACAACATGGGAACCACTAATGTTAAACCTAGAACAGCGTGGGAACCACTAATGTCTAGAACAGCACGAGAACTAATGTCAAATCTAGAACAACATGGGAACCACTAATGTTAAATCCACAACAATGTGGCTGGCATTACTTGTATGGGAAACAAAATTCAGATGAAATCTAAGGTCTTGGAACTCTGTAATCTTTCTTGACTCTTTTAAGGGACTTCTGGTGGTTCTCCATCGTCCTGTAAGTCTTTGGTTGCTCTTAGAGCAGCTGCAGGAAGGGGAGATATTAATTATAGCAGATTGTTTCAAGTTCACTATGAATTTATTAGTTGCAGTGAACAACAAAAATTATGGCAGGTAGCAGAGTTGTGAAAGGAGGAGGCTATCTCTCTTCTTTTTAGACCTAGACCATCATCACATGGAAGCACATTCAAGAAGGTTCTGGGATAAAATCAGTAGTTTTCTTGATCATCTTGAAACGACCTAGATGTCTTAGGAAGAGGCCCTCAGGTAATCAGATTGGATTGTGGCTATATCTGTGAGAACTTGTCTGGACTGATGACTGACAGGGTGGGGTCCTTGCTCAGTGGGTGAGGCACCATCTATAGGTACGTGACTCTGGACTGTATGAGAAAACTCTCAGAGAGCACCAGAGTGTGAGCAAGGAAGCAGCATCCCTCCATGATTTCTCTTGAGTTTCTGTCCTGACCTTCCTCAGTAGTGAACGGTGACTCTTAAGTTGTAAGGTGAAATTAACTTTTTATCCCCTAAGGAAACTTTGATAAGCGTTTTATCACGGCAAGAGGAACAAAACAAGAACAACAGTGAACAAAGAACCGCTGCCATCTGATGAGTGGATGGGGAATAGAGACAACAATCGATAGCCTTTGTTCCAAAGGCACAGGAAGTTAAACAGCAGCTGAAGTCACGACGGTGTAATAGGTCTGCTGAAGACAGAGAGCAAGAAAAAGAAGTATGGTGCACTTGGCTCCCACCATGTGGCTCCCACCATGTGGCTCCCACCATGTGGCTCCCACCAAATGGCACCCACCATGTGGCTCCCTACAAGGAAAGAGGAAGCAGAGACTCGTTAAAAGGTAATTTAGGGAGCCCTGGTCAAGAGATTAACAATTCTAACACGACTAGATCACATTTCTCACAGGCCTCAATCAAGCTGGGCCTTCAGACAAGACAGGCACCCTTCTAGCATGGACAGTCAATGAAGAAGACTCCATTTTGTTATACTTGTATATATAGGGGGTCATGGCTGAGAGCCATGTTAAAAGGGAATGATGTGGGATTCCCCTCTGTATGCTATGAATATGTTTTATTGCCATTTGTTATTACAGAAGCTGCTTCGGCCAGTGGTGTAGTAGAGAAAAGCCAGGTGGAAAATCCGAACAGGGATATAGAGAGAGCGTAAGCAGAGTCAGGGAGACACTAAAGGAGAAAGATGCCAGCCACCAGCCAGAAACTTACTGGAAGGCCACAGCCTGGTGGCGATACACAGATGGATAGAAATGGGTTAATTTAAGGTGCAAGAGTTAGCTAGAAACTTGCCTAAGCTATTGGCCAAAGAGTGTTGTAATTAATATAGTTTCTGTGTCATTATTCGGGTCTGGGAAGCCGGGAAACAAGTGAGCAGTCTCTGTCTACAAGGGAACATGTTGTTTAAGATAGAACTGGTTAAGGGTGGGATGACAAAGAACAGTTATGTGCCAGAGAAGCCAGACATCACTCTTTCCCTTCCCTGATTCAGGGAATGACTGCATGAGGGTGCTGTGGTTTGGGAGAGGGATGGACCTAGGTCCACTGGTACATCTGACAGACGGAAGTTTAGGCTGCAAAGGTCTTATTTGTTCATGACCTCACCTGTTTGGTTTTGAAAGGATAACTGAGTGGAGATTGTTGATCCCAAACAAAAGCAATGGGTAGCTTCAGAAAGGCCTTCAATTCTCTGCTTCAGGATGAAAACTCTGGAGGCAGGTCCAGCAGACCTGAATTCCCATCGTCAACTGTCTCATAGGACACAGCCAACACTGAACAATATCAGAAAGACCAGGAGGGGCTTCTAATGATGGATCTCAGGGTACCACCCCCCCCGATTCACACCCAAGCTTTCACATCTCATGGCTTTGCTATTAGCTATCACAACATGGACAAACTGGGAGGCTTTTGAGTGAGTGAGAAACTAGAAACTGGCAGATCCACTAGCTGCAAGGCTTAAGGCTTTGGAAAGCTTCCTGATACAGATGCTCAACAATGTCCTGTGCCACAGGCAGTTCTGGGCGCATGCAGGTTGGAACTGTCTGCAAGGGAAGAGCCTCCAGCTTTAGCAGGCGGCCTTCCAGCTGGCAGGCTCTGGTGTTAAAGAATTTAGAAAGAATCTATACTGCATTCCCCTGTTTTCATGCCAGGGTATGTTTTTGTGTCTGTTTTTTTTTTTAAAGATTTTTCTTTTGTCCTGAATATTTTTGTTTTTATTATACTTTTTTATTATTTATTTTATTTTGGTGCAGCTCACAGGGTATTGTATTCTTCTTATATCTAAATAATTATGCTTAAAGACATCTTCCTCTGCAGAACAGTTGTTTTTATCTGTTTTTTTTTCTATACCTCTGTAATATCGTCATGATTCTGCTTTATTTAGCCTAGGTTCTTCTTTTCCAATTTATTTATTTATTTATGCAACTATCGTTTCCCATTTTACATACCAATCCCAAATCACACTCCCTCCCCTCCCCCTGTTCGCTCCCCCTTCCTCCCCCTCACTTCTATCCACTCCTCAGAGAGGGTAAGGCTTCCCATGGAGAGTCAACAAAGTCTAACACATTGCTTTGAGGCAGGACCAAGGCCCTCCGCACTATATCTAGGCACAGCAAGATATTCCCCCAAAGATAATGGGTTCCAAAAAGTCAGTATAAGCAGTAGGGATAAATTCTGGCACCACAGCCATTGGCCCCACAGTCTGCTCCAGACATACAGCTCTCACCCACATTCAGAGAGCCTGGTTTGGTCCTATGCTGGTTCCTTCCCTATTAGACTAGAGCTGGTGGGCTTCCATTAGTTCAGGTACACTGTTTCAGTGGGTATCCTTATCATGGTCTTGACCTCTTTGCTCGTATTCTCACTCTTTTTACTCTTTGACTGGACTTTGGGAGCTCAGACCAGTGCTCTGCTATGGATCTCTACCTCTGCTTCCATCAGTTGCTGGATGAAGGTTCAGTACTTTAGTACTGATATTATATATATATATNATACATATATATATATATATATTCTTTGAATAGCCATGCTGTTTTCCCTAATGTTTTCATTATTTACATTCCCACAAATAGCATTCATACCTGCCCTTTTCTTCATAGCTTTAACAAGTACTTATACTTTTTCTCTTTCTTATAATAAAGTAGCCATTCTTCCTGTAATGAGGTATATCTAATGTGTGTTTGAGTTTCCTTCCCCTTGTGATGGCTGAGCAGGTAAGGTTGACTTGTTTGCCTGTTTGTTTGCATGTGCCTGCTGTATAACTCTAGATCTTCATCTGAGAAATATTCTATTTATTTAAAATACCCATTTTACTAGATTTTATCTGTTGATGTTGATTTATTTGAATACCTCATATATGTTAGGCGCTAATTCCTTGTCAGATATGCAAGGTTTTTCTATTTTTAAAATATTATTTAATTATTTTAATTAAAAACCATAAATAAAGTCCTTCTTCATACAATGTAGTGGCATTTCAATTACATTTTAATAAATAAAGACTACCTGAAAATTTGAGAATAAAAGGCTCACTGGTCAGCCTTACAGAGCAGGCTATGGTAACACACAACTTTAACCCCAGAAACCACAATGACATGCACCTTTAATCCCAGTAGTCACACTAGTTGCCATAGAAATCAGGTGATGCATGTCTTTAATCGCAGTGGTGCATGCCTTTAATCCCAGCCCTAGAGAGGATTGTAAAATGGGAGGAGACAGCTCTCAAAACACAGTCTCATTCTGAGATTCTGGGAGCAGGACCATCATTTCGGTCGAGGAAAGAGCCAGTGACTATTTTACTTTTCAGATCTTCAGGTTGAACCCCAATTTCTCTCTCTGAGTTTTTATTAATTGTGCTTCAATACAATATATCCTGACTGCACATTACTCTCCCTCCACTCCTCCTAGGTCCTCTTCCCCAGGTCCATATCCACCCCCTCTGCTTTCCTTCAGGAAAGAGCAGGTCTCTAAGAAACAACAACAAAACATGGTACAATAAGACAAGGCAAAAGCTGGACAAGGCAACCCAGAAGTCCCCAGTGCAGGCAAAAAAGTCAGAGACATACCTGTTCCCACTGTTAAGAGTCGCACCAAAACACCAAGCCAAAACATAGAAGCAGAGGACCTGGTGTAGACACTTACAGACCCAGTGTTTGCAGCTTCAGCCTCCGTGAGCCCATGAGCCCTGTTTAGGTGACTCAGTGAACCGAGCTCTCCTGGTGTCCTGCGTCCCCCCTCACTCCTACCTTCCCTCCCCCTCTTCTGCCAGGTTACCAAGCTCCGAGGGGGATGGGCCTTATGGAGACCTCCAATTTAGACTCTCTGCAAAAGGTCTGTCTGTGTGTCTCTGCTCCCACTCCATCTACTGCTGCAGGGAGCCCCTTTGATGACGAATGGACAGGACACTGATCTAGGAATATAGTGGAATATCACTAAGAATAATTTTGTTGATCTTTTCTCTAGCCATGTTTTGTTCTACCCTAGGTCTCTGAGTTATCCACTCTCGGGTTCCTGGACATCTGGGCAGTGTTGGGCATGGGCTCCCTCCTGTGCATGGGTCTTAAGTTAAACCAGACATTGGTTGGCTACCCCCAGAATTTCTGTGCCACCATTGCCCCATCACATCTTGCATGCTGGACAGATTGTAGATTGTGGGGTTCGTGGCTGAGTAGATGGGAAGCTTTCTCTTTCCATAGCCTGCAGAGCACTTTCCCATGCCAAAGGGACTATAACCTTGGGTGAAGGCTCCATGTAGGTCCCAGTTCAACCAGTGCTTTCAATGAGCTGTATGGATGTTGTTCTCAGCATTGTGGTCCGCTGTCCATTTTCGGAGAGAAACCCTCTGTCATAACATCAGGCTGGCTTGCTTAGGAATCTACTCCAAACCCTCTTGGTCAAAACTCAGCCGAACACAACCCAGTCCCACCACTGAAAACCTTGTTAGCTACAAAGAATGGCCAGTTCAGACTCTTCATCCTCCATTGCTAAGAGTCCTCACTCAGGTCAACTTCATAGATTCCAGGAAGTTTCCACTGTGCTAGGTTTCCCACCACCCTCCAGTGCCCCCAGTTCCAGCTGTCTCTACCCGTTCTCTCTCTCTCTCTCTCTCTCTCTCTCTCTCTCTTCCTTTCTTTCACTCCACCTGATCAGTTTTGCTCCCATCCCCACCTGTACCGAGTCTACCCGAAAACTCTATTCTATTTCCTCTCCCAGGGAGATCCATAGCCTTCCCCTTTACCTACCTTCTCGGGGTCTGGTCTCTGGGTCTGTGTATTGTAGCTTGATTATCCTTTACTTAACAGCTAATATCCTCTTGTAAGTGAACACATGCCATATTTGTCTTTCTGTGTCTGGCTTATCTCACTCAGGATTTTTCTTTTACTAGTTTTTATCCATTTACCTGCAAATTTTATGATGTCATTTTTTTAAAAGCTGAACAATGTCCTGCTGCAGGTTCAGCACCTCCCCCTTTTGTTTAAGTAAGAGAGTTCCAAACCCAATACAAAACCATATACACTAGGAACAGATATCAAGTATAAGATTAGAATTACAATCAGCATAAACATTATTAAGCAAGGAACATATGCTAAATGTTTCAATAAACATTCTATCCTAAGGAGTCTAAGTCTTGTATTGGAAATGGCTTGGCTATATCATAAGAAGATAGTAACTAAAGGGTTATTTGTCTAACAGCCTGAAATGGGAGCCGGAAGCAAGAGAGCGAGAGCAGGACTACCACTGCTTTTTAAAGCAAAAGAGACCACGCCCAAGTGGGCTGGTATCTTAAAGGCTATTGGCTGAAGGGACAGAAGGAGGTCCCGCAGCAATACCCCACTGTGTAAATGTACCACATTTTTTATTTACCCATTCTTTAATTGAGGGGCATCTAGGCTGTTTCCATTTTGTGAATAAAGCTGCTATGAACATGGTTGAGCAAATGTCCCTGTGGCAGGATGGAGGATCCTTTGGGTATATGGCCAAGAGTGGCATAGCTGGGTCTTGAGGCAGATGGATTCCATGATAGCCATACTGGCTATGCAAGTTTGCACTCCCACCAGCAATAGAGGAGTGCTCTTCTTGCTCCACATCCTCACCAGTGTAAGTTGTCACTTGTGTTATTGATCTTAGCTATTAGGTCTAAGATGAAGTCTCAAAGTAGTTTTAATTTGCATTTCTCTTATGGATAAGGATGCTGAAATTTTATTTAAGTATTTCTCAGCCATTTAAGATTATTCTGTTGCAAATTATCTCTTTAGATCTATATCCCATTTTTAATTGGATTATTTGGGTTTTTTGACATCTAGTTTCTTGAAGTTTTTTATATATTTTGGATATTAGACTTCTATCAGATGTAGATTTGGTAAAAAAAAAAATCTTTTAACATACTGTAGACAGATGTTTTGTCTTCTTGACAGTGTCCTACGCCTTACGGGAGCTTACAGGAGCTTTTAAATTTCATGAGACCCTATTCATTAATTTTTGATCTTGGTGTCTTGCTATTGGTGTTCTATTCAGGTCATCTCCTATGCCAATATACTGAAGGGTATATCCACTTTCTCTATCAGCTGTCACTCTGATGATTGTCTTCTGTGATAAATGGAGACTTTTGTTTTTCCCTTTGCTTTTCTGTGTTATGATGACATTTATTGAGCTGAATTGTCTTGTATCAGTGAAAACTGTGGGATAAAATATATTCATAAACATGGTGGCATTTAACAGTATTAGAAGACTATATGGAATGAATCTTCCTATAATACTATAAATCTCTCAGATGTAATTTTCAACATAGACCCTTATATCATAAAATATATATAAAATTTTTCTAGTTATATGTTTCACTGTGAATTAAGTTTTTAAATTTAATATGAATATATATATATATAACATGTCTAATTTTGAACACTGTAATAAAATGACCTTCTCTATATGTTCCTTACAGAAGTGCTTGTCTGTGTGAAATGATTTGGAGGACACCGTCTTGGCTGAAATGGTAAATTGTCTAAATTGTCCCTTGGAATGTACCTGTTCTTTGTTCCATCTGTAATTCTAAAGTAAACACAATAGAGAATTGGGGCTCTCAGCTAAACACAGATGAATGTGAAATAGGTTAATTCTTATATCACTTCACTGCTTTCCCATGGCACAAAGGAACTGTCCCTACTCCTTAGTCCTTGCTTTTAGATTAATAGTGCCTGCCCAAGACACATAGGAAGAAGTGTTTGTTTTTTGAAAGTAGTTTTAAGAATGTGGATCCTTAGGTAAAATGCTATTTGACATATTACAAATTAATTCTTAATCTTTTGTAGGTGAATTATATCTCAATTTTCTATAGAAAATTTGTTCTTTTTCTGTTTTCTTACTTAAAAAATATCAAGACAATGTTTTTGTATTTTCACACTATATACACTACATGTATGGTGGTTTGAAAGAAAATGGGCCATAATTGGAGTGGCACTAATAGGAG
Organism: Bramus lutescens; assembly: GCA_001685075.1. NCBI lineage: Eukaryota > Metazoa > Chordata > Mammalia > Rodentia > Cricetidae > Bramus > Bramus lutescens. The sequence goes on from LOEQ01001379.1 coordinate 325,183, forward strand.
GTGTGGCCTTGTTGGTGTAGATGTGGCCTTGTTGGAGGAAGTATTGTCACTGTGGGGATAGGCTTTGAGATTTTCTCTGCTCAAGCTACCCCAGTTAGATGGACCACTCCCTGTTGACTACAAGGCAAGATAGAGGATACTGAGCTACCTGTCCAGCACTATTCCTGCCTACAGGCCACCATATCTCACTGTGGTGATAATGCAGTGAACTTCTGAACTAGAAGCAAGCCACCACAATTAGATGTTTTCTTTTATGAGAGTTACCATGTCATGATGCCTCTTTCTAGCAATAGAAAGCCTAACTAATACATCATGTCTCTACAAAAATAAGTATAAATGCCCTGAGGATATCTTAAGTCTTATGTCTTGTATGATACTTTTGAAAAGAAGAATTTCAAAATGTTCAACAAATTTGTGAAAAAGAGAAAGAAAGAAAGAAAGAAAGAAAGAAAGAAAGAAAGAAAGAAAG
>LOEQ01001379.1:327739-338346 GCA_001685075.1 Bramus lutescens
TCTAGCTCCATCCATTTTCCTGCAAAATTCAAGCTGTCATTATTTTTTCTCTGCGGTGTAGTACTCCATTGTGTATATGTACCACATTTTCTTTATCCATTCTTCAATCAAGGGCCGTTTTGATTGTTTCCAGGTTCTGGCTATGACAAACAAAGCTGCTATGAACAAAGCTGAGCACATGTCCTTGTGGCACAATTGAGCATCCTTTGGATATACAACCCCTTTGAATATCAGTGTGGCGATTTCTCAGAAAATTGGGAAACAACCTTCCTCAAGACCCAGTAATACCACTTTTGGGTATATATCCAAAGGAAATAAGAAACATTTATTTTGAACTATTGCAAGCCATGTGTTATATAGTTTTTCCCAGGAATGTTTAGAAAGACCACTGTTCATGTCAGAATAACTGGCCCTTCCCACCCACAGCCCACACCATTCCAGGCCATTGCCTACGCTGCTTCAATACCCTGCACCCAACACCAGTGGACGTCCACGACTCAGGGGCAGGCCACACCAGCCAGAACAGACTCCAGCTGCTGAGATGCAGGCGACACCAATCTGATGAACAGAGAATACCTGGTGCACCAAAGGCCAAGCTAACCTCCAGAAGGCCAGCTCCCCACTTGGATAGAGACTTCCTACTAGATCAGAGGCCATTCCAGCTGCCAGAAATTGAGGCAAAAGACTAAAAATACAAAGAGGAAAGAGAAAGCAAGGAATACATCCATCTAACAAAGACTCTCTCAGATAAGGACCTAAACCTAATTATTCGAAACCAAGATGCCTAAATGCCAGTGGAAAAATACAATCAACAAGAGCCAGGGCAAAAGGAACCACCAGAGCCCAGTTATCCTATGACAACAAGACCCTAGTAATCCAATGCAGATAAAGCACAAGAAAATTACCTTAAAAACAACTTTATTAAGATGATAGCGGTCCTTAAAGAGGAAATGAAAGGATCCCTTAAAGGTAAAGACTAGCAATAAATCTCTTAAAGAATGTGATGAAAGCCAAGAAAAAAAAACAGATGAAGGAAACTATTCAAGAAATAAAAATAGAAATAGAAGCAATTACGAAAACACAAATTGAAGGAATTCATGAATTGAAAACTCTGGGTGAGCAGGAAATTCAGATACAAGCATCATCAATAGAGTATAAGAGATGGAATAGAGAATCTCAGATATTGAAGACACGGTAGAAGAAAAATAGATTCATCATTCAAATAAAATGATAAATTTTAAAAACTCCTAACACAAAACATCAAGAAAATATGGAACACCACAAAAAGACCAAACTTAAGAATAATAGGAATAGAAGGAGAAGAACCCCAGCTCAAAAGAAATCAAAAAATATATTTAACAAAATCATAGAAGAAAATTTCTCTAACCTAAAAATGGACATGTCAATAAAGGAACAAAAAGCTTACAGAACACCAAACAGATTGGATCAGAAAAGAAAATCTCTGTGTCACATAATAAGCAAAACAAAATACAAAAAAAAGAAAAATATTAAAAGCTGTAAGGGAAAAGGCTAGTAACATATAAATCACTCCTGATTCAAGAGATTCTAAAAGCAATGAGGTCCTAGAAAAATGTCTTCCAAACTCTAAGAGACCACAGAGGCCATTCCAGATAATAAACCCAGCAAAACTTTCTGTAATCAAAGATGGAGAAAACAAGATACTTCATGACAAAGTCAAATTCAAGCACAATATCTACCTACAAAGTCAGTCCTGCAGAAGGTACTAAAAGGAAAACTTTTGTGGTTATTTGATCACACTGTGATGATGTCTCTCTGTTCTTCTTTGCCTACCTAAGGCACTTCTGATTAGTTTAATAAAGAGTTAAATAGCTACTCAGGAGATGATAGGCAGGACTTCCAGGCAGAGCTGGGAACTCTGATTATAATTTGAGAGGCATGGAATTTGTCAGTGAAAGATGAAGGAAATCAGACAAGCGGTATGGAGGAAAGGTAATGAGCCACATGGAAGAATGTAGATAAATATAAACATGTTAACATAAGTTATAAGAACTAATTGGGAACAAACCTAAGCTAAGGCTAAGCTTTCAAAATTAATAAAAGTTCTCCATTTCATTATTTGGTAGTTGGTACTCCAAAGAAAGTCCAGCTACAGAAGACACCAACCCATGAAAGTTAACTATACCTATCAAAACACAGACAATAGAAAATCATATACCAGCAAAGTCTAAAGAAGGGAAACACACACAGGCACACACATACACACACACACACACACACACACAGAGAGAGAGAGAGAGAGAGAGAGAGGCACATACACACACACATTACCACCACCACCAAAACCAAAATGACAAGAATTAACAATCAGTGTCAATAATATCTCTCAACATCAATAAACTAAATTCACCAATAAAAAGATACAGGTTAAAAGAATGGATATGAAAACATGATCAATTCTTCTCCTACATACAAGAAATACACCTCAGCATCAAAGATAGACATCACCTCAGAGAAAAGGCTTGGAAAAAAAAATTTTCATGCAAACAGACAAACCTAAGAAGCAAGCTGGTGTAGTTATGCTAATACATAAAAAATAGACTTCAAAATAAAATTAATTGAAAGAGATGAAGAAGGACATTTAATATTCATCAAAGGAAAAAATCTGCCAAGATGATGTCTCACTTCTGAACATCTGTGCCCAAAATTCAAGGGCACTCACATTTGTTAAAGAAACATTACTGAAGTATAAATCACACATCAAACCCCACACCCACACATTAATAGTGGGAGAATTCAATGACCCCCACGCTCACTAATGGATGAATCATCCATCCACAAACTAAACAGTGAAATAATGGTGCTAAAAGACTTTGTGACCAAATGAACCTAGAAGTGTCTACAGAACATTTCACCCAAACACAAAAGAGTATACGTTCTTCTCAGCACCTTGTGGAACTTTCTTCTAAACTGAGCATATATTCAATCACAAAGCAGATTCAAAAAAAGTGAACTAAGCCCCTGTATTTATCAAACCACTGTAAAGAAAAATTGGATTTCAAAAACAACAGAAACAACAGAAAGCTTACAAACTCATGGAAATTGAACAATTCTCTACTGAATTACTAGTGGGTAGGTAAGAAGTAAAGAAAGAAATAAAAGACTTCTTATAATTCAGTGAAAATGAACAGACAACATAACCAAACTTATGGGGCAAAAAAAGTGGTGCTGAGAGGAAACTTCAGAGCTTCTAAATAACTTCCTGAAGAGCCTAGACAGTGTATTAACATACTAGTGAATATTAACAGCATACCTGAAAACTCTACAATAAAAAAGAGAAGTAGATAGCAGGAAATAATCAAGCTCATGAATGAAGTCAGTAAAATAGAAACAAAGAGAGCAGTACAAAAAAATCAACAAGATAGACAAACCTGTATAATGGCATGTCAAGTCTTTTAAGAAAGAAAAATTTAAAGATATCAGAAGATAGAAAACTCTCCCATGCTTATGGATAGGTGGGATTAACATAGTAAAAATGAGGGAAATCGAGCTTGAGCTGGCAATCTCTGTAACCAAGAAAGACTTCCAGTGAAGGGATTTGCAACCAACCCTTTGTCCTACAATTTTTTTTCCAGCCTGAAAGATGTTTTGAGGTAAAGATGGTGCAGAAATGGTGGGAATGAGCAACCAATGAATGGCCCAACTTCATACACATACCATGTGAAGTGGCTCACCCCTGGGGTCTAGGGCTTAGAGGCAGGGTTCTCAAGAGAATTGGATAGAACCAAACATGACTGGCAAAAAAAGTCAATGAAATGATTCCTAATGATATTCTGCTATAGTCATAGACTTGTGCCTAGCACAACTGCCATAAGAAAGGCTTCACCCCCAAACTGACGGAAACAGATGCAGAGACTCACAGACAAACATTAGGCTGAGCTCAATGAATCCTGTGGAAGGGGGGAGGGACGGATTGTAGGAGCCAGTGTGGTCAAGGGCGCCGCAAGAAAACACAGAAGAGTCCACCTACCTGGGCTCATATGATCTTACTGAGACTGAACAGATAACAAGGGAGCCTCCCTGGTACTGACTTTGTAGATCTGTGGCAGCTGCGTAACTTGGTCTTCCTGTGAGACTTCTAACAGTGGGAGAAGAAACTCTCTCTGACTCCATTGCCTGTTTTGGGGACCCCTTCCTCCTACAGTCATAACAGAAAAGGAGCTGCCTAATCTTGCTGCAATTTGATATACCATGACTGGCTGATATCCAAGGGATACCTGCCATTTTCTGAACAAAAATAGAGGTGGAGGAGTGGATGGTATAGGGAAGAGCAGAGGAGGAGGGCTGTCAGGAAGAAAGGAGCAGAAACTTTGGTTGGGGTGTAAAAAAAAAATAAAAATTAAAAAACCAAACAATCCAAACAAAAGACCACTATTCAGTTCATATAGGTCACCAATGATAATAGGAGAAATGATTCTATCAAAGTAATATGTGGTGATTTAATGAGTTTAGTGAGGTTATTTACAGGACTATGAATGAGGGAGCTCCCCCAGGAACACAGGATTCAAAGGCAGATGTTTCAAAGCCAAAACTCTGGAGCACTTTCCACAACTTGCCTAAACAAGTATGAGAATTGCTTCTTTCCCAGCAGTACTTACTGCTAATTTAATCTAATGGAGCAGAGACTATGTGAATTTTGTAAGTTTTATGAACTTAAGACTTGTGAGTTATGTTTCTCCTATGTTTTAAAAGACCTTCTCTGAGGATAGAGATTAGTACTTTGAGGATATTGTTACACATCATTTGGGAATAACTTTAGAATGAATTTACATATTCAAACCCACCTCTAAACTGATTAGGTTAAGCTCAGCAAGCATCCATTGAGCATATACTATATACTGGGCACTATGCTAGGAGCTTGAAGTCAAGAGCAAGCAAAATGATGTCCTCATCTAGAACACATTTACAGTCTTGTGGACAAGATGAATGGGGCAAGTAAAGTTTTGATATCATGAAGGTATTATATTAAATAAAAAATATAATTTGTTGTTACTGACTAGGAAGAAGGAACAAAGGAAAAGCTTCCTCAAAGATGCTGAAGGTAGGTGTATCCTAAAGGATAATAAAAACCAGTTATAGGACTTGGTATAACGTTCTCTCTCCAAGCTCTGCCATATTATATGGTGGTCAGATAAATTCCATGTTGTCTATTAGTGAATGCATATATGTGCTTATTTCTATGTGAGGTATGTCTATATCTACTTATATATCTATATCTGTATCCATATATCTATCATCTATCATGTCTGTCTATCATACATCTGTCTGTCTGTCTGTCTGTATACCTATCTATCCATCTTACAAAAATGTTTAGGGAAAATAATCAGGTTCAATCAAGAATCCATGGTTGTGCCGGCTAGATAGTTTAGTAGGTAAAGGCACTCGGCATCAAGACCAAGAACCTAAGTTCAATTCAAGTGGTGAAAGAAAAGACCTGACTCCTACAAGTTGTCCTGACCTCCACACTTACGCCATGCCATGTTTGAACCCTCAACAAATAAACAACTGTGAAAATATCTAGGATGAACAAAGTACTTCTTCAAAAACAGTATGGCAATCTAACAACCAGAACTGTCTCTGGATAGCCTCAATTTCTCACGTCCTTTAAAGTCTGTCTGTACACAGGCTAGCTTATATTTAGTTTTCAATTTCAGAAAATAATGTGAATTTTTTTAATGAAAATGACCAATTTATTTGTATTTATTCATGAGATTATTTTAAAAGGACAGTGGAAAGATGTACTTGGCAAGTTAAAGACATGTATGTATGTATGCACACACCCCCAAATGATACAACTCAGTTTGCATCAGATTTATTAAGTCAAATCAATTTTACATACATTTAGTAAAGAGTTTAATTCCATTTGATCTTCTACCTGATAATCCTCATTTGCCAGTGCGTCTTCCTGCAATTTATTTTAACATGTTTGGACATCATTAGCAAAGGAAATAGCATCGCTGAAGCTGTATGACAAATAAGAGCCTTCAGACATATCAGAGAGAAAACAATCAAACTCACACAATGAGTTGTAGAGTCACATGATTAAATAGAGTGGATATTCATTCTACTTATGAAGACTGAAGATACTTAACTAGTAGATGGTTTCCAAGGCTTCCCAAATAGCAATGATAATAAAGAAGAGTTTATAACAGATTTCTTATTCTCCAATAGATACCTTAAATGGGAGAATCTACTAATAATTGTTGAACAGCCATTTCTGCTGGGTAAATGATATGCTCTCTGTTATGTTCTTCTTCATTACATTTTACGGACAAGTTTGAGGTGAAACACAAAAATTAAATGGCCTACTGCCAGTTACATCACAAGAAATCAAAGCAGGGCTTCCTTCTAGGTCCTTAGTCGGTGTATTGTTCTCAACTATTTGTTGGCTGCTTATAACAAAGCAAGTAACACCCATGAAAAATTCCAAGTCATCAAACTAAATATTTCCATTTTGAAGGAATAAGAGTTGGGAGATGAAATATCCATTTATTATAGTCATGTAAATATGTTTACTATAAAAATTATCCTAAACATTTAATGCCAATTATATCATTGAATCTTCAAAACAATTGCTTGATGTAGATTTTAAGTGGCAACAGGAAAATTTGAAATTTATCATGAAGTCTGAATCCAGAACATGTTTCATTCATAAATGCCATGGTTTCCTCACAGACTTCTTTGCACATTGAAAGTCACTAGGTTTTGAGTAGCCTTAGAAGCATATTCTTTTTCAGGCAATATATGAGTGGAAAAGTGAGACGCTTCATTTTTTTTCTTTTGGCTACTGTTTTACCAACCTTGTCTTTTTATATGATTGGAATGCATTACTGAAGGCTTCTTTAACCACAAATGCTAAGAAGAGTTATGTTCTTCTAGCCTTGGTACAAGCAAGTAATACCTACTTCTAGAAATGAATCATTAGATTTCATAAATATTTTTAATTTATTAAGATTTTAGATATTTGTAGAAATAAAAATCTTGCTCTCAAACACTGTGCCCTAAGTCAAATCTTTTTCCAAATACCATCAAAGGATGCAAGCTTATGTAGGGCTCCATCTGTAAGAAGAGATGTAAGTGTATGCTGATTAAATGTTTTTTTCATGTTGGTTAAATTGATCTGTTTACGTTCAGTGCTAATACATCTGCTAACATCAGTCATTTCATTGAGCTCAGGGTTCCCCTCTCAGGGAAGCGGCTTCTCTGATGAGCCACAGAAAACTGAGATGTGCTTCTTCTCCATTTCTCTACCAGCAGAGACAGCAAATGTGGAGGGAGTTTTCCTAGGCTAATAATCTAGTGACTCACCTTGAGAATAGTATTGAGGGTGCATAATTGATGATTTTCATGAGGGTGTTTTGAAGTGTCACATTCTCAGTCTTAGATGTTCGGGGTTTTTTTTTGTTCAAGTTTGAATGGAAAATCTTGTTTCAGTTGTATGCTGTAGGTTCAGCCATTTGGGGCATTGCTCTGCAAAGAAAGAAGACGAAAGTATTTTGGAAATCTGTCAGTCTCTGAAGATGACTACTACAAGTTCAAATGTATCCAAAATCCAGCTTGGAAATATGTAAGAGTCACCAACAGCCATCCCTTTTGGTGGCATAAAGGTACCATCAGCAATCCAGGCTTGAGGAATTATGTCTGTGTCCTCAGCCCTCAAAAGGATAGTTAGTCAAAAGGATAACTAGTTAGAGGCCAACTTCAGCTGCACAGTGAGACCAAGTCTCAAAATGAAAGAGACAGCAAATGTCAGGGAGACATAAATGCACTTTAGTTTATGGCACAGTTAAGAATAATATACCATTGAGAGTTGGCCTTTTTGTTGATTCAGTCTAAGTCAATTTGGTCAGCCTCTGCTATTTGATTATTTTCCCTGAGTATTAGTGGTCTCTAATAGCTATGTGTATATGAGAAGATAGGTCTCCCTACTTCATTAAAGACACAGCAACTCTCAGAGTGAATTCATTCATTCATGCAGAGCTTAATAAAGAATGAGAGAGAACACAGACCTTACCGCATAGACAGAGTCTGGGGTTTTCTGACAATAATAGTAAAATTTTGCCTTATGTTGCATGTTGCATTGCTTTACCTAATAATATTAAGCTAATTCAGGTGCCCTAAGATATGGGAAATGATTGGCTAAGCAAGAGCATTGAGGGCTGAGTTCTAAGTTGTTAATTTCAAGGCGAACGATAAAGGATTCTTCATGGAATCCAGATCCTTAAATGCTACCCTGCAGTTTTCTCTACATTTCTTTGTGTCAACAGATCTTCAATACAATTCATTCTCCAAAAAAGGATGAGCTTTAATGCATAGTTCACAAATGAAGAGTCTCTCATCAAAGCTGAAGAGATGACTTGGTAGTTAGAAGTACTTGCTGTTCCTCCAAAGGACTTAGATTCCTTTCCCACAATCACCTATATCTCCAGTTCCAGGGGTTACAGCGTCCTCTTTTCGATTCCTCAGGCACTGCAGGCACATTGTGAACATACGTACACATAGACCCATACACATAAAATCGATATAAATAAATATTAAATCAGAATCTCTAATATTGGGGAAATGCAAAGATATGTGGAATTTCTGCTAGTTACATCCTAAATGTTATAATAATCTTTTAAATATAAAATTGTTACCTAACATTTGCTTCTTTTCTTCTGAGAAGAACATCTGACTGCTCCCATATACTGTAGACCTAAAGTAACATTATCAACATTTGGAACATTATCAAGAAAAGAAATAACAAATGGGGGCAAAGATGTGGGCAAGAGGAAGCTTTACACACTGCTGTTCCATGTGCTCACTGGCACAGCCACTGTGGAAATAGTGTAAAGTGTGTCCAGAAAGCCAAAACTGCCATCTGGCCCAGCTGAACCACTTCTCGGCATATACCCAGGGTTTTAGTGGAGATGGGAAACAGGATGATTGGGGGATGAAGGGGTGAGGAGGAGGTCAAAGAAGGCTAATTTTTGAAATGCCATGATGAAACCAGCTTCTGTGTGAGCTAAACAAGAAAAAGTTCTCACTCTCCGCTGGGGGCCTGCCTTGCTATGTGCTCTTCCGTTGCTGCTTCAAAAACATGTTCTGAATCCCCACAGTCCCTTGCTAGATGAGACCTTTGCTAGAATGGCCCAGGCAGCATGGTCGCCTCTTCTCGTGGTGAAGAAGTAAACTCCGGTGTGGATGCTCAAGTCTTATTGCTTCAAGGTGCAGACTTTTAACTGTTGCTGAAGCTGTTACAATGACGCCAAAGGAAGAACAGTGAGCACCGAACAGAGTTGGGGAAGTAACAAAGTTAACAAAAAAATGGGACGGCATTTGTAAAGTCAATTGATTTAAAGGATAAACATAAAAACATCAGAACTAAACTCGCTCAAGATATTACTACTGACACACGTGAAGAAGCTGGGGTGGCAACACGGCAGCTGGAATTCTGACATGCTCTGTTGCCTAGGAGGGCACTGGGAAGCGCAGCAAAGGCGCATTTCCGGTGCAACCAGGACAGGTATGATGCTGGACGCTGATGCTGGAGTCGCTGAACTTGAACAGCAGTTTAAACCTATGACAATCAGGAAGAAATTGCTCAGGTTGCTATAGCTTCTGAAAATGGAGACAAAGACATTTGAAATATCACTTCTGATGCAACAGGAACGGTTGGAAGAAAGGGCGTCATCTCAGTGAAGAATGGGAAAACCCTGAATGATGACCTGGAAATTCTTGCAGGCATAAAAATGGATAGAGGATTTGTTTTCCCATATTTTATTAATACACCAAAATCTCAAAAATGTGAATTCCAAGATGCCTATGTCTGTTGAGTGAAAAGAAAATGTCTGCTGGCACCCATAGTACCTGCTCCCGACAATGCCGTTGGCTCATCAGAAGGGTGCTCTTGGTCACAGTTGCTGAAGATATTGATGCAGAAGCTCACTCTCTATGAACAGACTAAAAACCGATCTTCCATTGTAGCAGTCAAAAGTTCAGGGTTGGGGGACACTAGGAAGAACCACCTTGAAATTATGGCTATTGTTACTGGTGGTGCAGTATTTGGAGAACGTGGGGTTGAATCTAAATCTTGAAGTTGTTCAAGCTCATGAGTTAGGGAAAGTTGGAGAGGTCATTGTCACCAAATATGATGCCCTGTTTTGAAAAGAAAAGGTGAAAAGGCTCAAGTTGAGAAAGGTATTGAAGAAATCACACATCTCAACTATTGTAAATTGAAGAGGAAAATTGAGGGAAAACTTGCTAACCCTTTAGATGGAGTAGCTGGAGAGGCTGAAGAAACAGTTATGTCTGGCGAATGAGAATAAAGACAGAGTTAAGAGCGAAGTCATTGTCCTTGGAGGGGCTGCATGCTGCTTCAGTGCATCCCACCCCATCCTTGGACTCATCAAATCCTGCTAATGAAGATCAGAAAAGAGGCATAGAAATTGCTCAAAAGCGCTCAAAGTCCCTGCAGTGACCATTGCTAAGAATGCAGGTGTTGAGGGACCTTTGTTAGCTGAGAAAGTTCTGCAATGTTGCTCAGAATTTTATTACGGTGTTGTGTTTGGACATTTTGTGAACACAAC
>LOEQ01001379.1:338406-364126 GCA_001685075.1 Bramus lutescens
ATCCTCTCAGTTAGCTCCAGCAGACGCTGCAGTGACAGAAATTCTTAAGAACAAGGGTTCTAGTATGCGTATGACTGGCAAGATGGGAGGAGGATAGAATATAACATGTTCTAACTCCATTCATAGTGCTTTGCCTTCATCAGTGAACTGTGCAGGAAGCTCAAGGCCTGTGCCTTATCAATAACTTAAGGAAAGTCAGCCAAGGAAAATGATTGAAGCAAAGGCTGGTTCATTCACTCTACCCATCAATTATTGGTTTCAGTTGAAAAAATATGAAAGAAACTGAAAGGTATTTTTGCAGTGGAAAAGAAGGTTAGTGCTTTGAAGGGTGTTTTTTATTGAATACAATCTGTTTATTAAGTGATGCCTAGTTATAGTTCAAGTATAGCCTGTATTCTACCTTGTATAACTCTAGGAACCTCAATTTCAAACTGAACATTATTGTCCTAAGAAGTAAACAGAGTAAAAACTCCAGTTCATTTATTCTCTGCACTTAGTCAAATTTAGCTTTAAAAGGTTTGACATGTGGGCTGGGACGGTGGCACAGTCTGCAAGCGTGCTTGAAGCCCAAGCATGAAGACCTGAGTTCAAATCCCAGATCATCATGTAAGAAGATGACCATAGCCTCACTGATCTCTAAATGTGGAAGGGGAGACAAGATAGATTTGTTGGCATCTGGTATAGTTTCAGGTTCAATGAGAAGTTTTGTTTGTTTGTTTGTTTTGTTTTGTTTTTCAAGGAATAAGGTATAGCATGGTAAAGAAAGCCACCGCAGGTCCTCTTTCTTCCTCCACACATGCACGGGTGCAAATACACTGACTTTTTTTTCCAGTTAGAGTTACATCTGCAAAAAGAACCTCAGTTAAGAAAATACATCCATAAAATTGCCCATAAGAAAATCTTTAGGGTGTTTTCTTGATTAATAGTTGGTGTGAGAGGGTCCAATCCACTGTTGGTGATGCTACCCGAGAACAGACGATCCTGTGTGGTATAAGAAGGCAGGGTGAGCAAGCCATGAGGAGCAAGCCAATAAGCAGTGACACCCCATAACTTCTGCTTCAGTTTCTGTCTCCATGTTCTTGTCTTGAGTTTCTGCTCTGACTCCCCTCGGTAATGGATTGTGATCTGAGAGTTGCGCACGGAGATAAACCTTTCTCGGCGTTGCACTTTGTCATGGTGCTTTATCACAGCAGCCGAAACCTTAACTAAGGCACACCCTTGCACATGTGTGTATATACCACGCATACTGTCAGCACGCAGGCACACATGCAACCACACAAACTCACATAAACGTGTACATCAAACAAAAAAACCCACTGGATTGTTGTATAGAGTAAAAAAATGAACTTTGGAGTAAGATAGAGTAAAAGCCACATTTCATTCTCTTTCTGTTTATTGTGTGACCTTAGCAAAAGCCCACACTCACTTCATCTGTTACAAGAATAACTGAAAATGCCCCGGGTAAATTGTGCTGAGAATATGAAATAAGACATGATATTCTCGGCACTAAGAGCCACTTACTAATAGGAATTACATACATAGAAATTTCTAAGAGGTGAGCTTTGAAAATAAAGGTAAAGTGATGGTTAGTGCTTCTTATATAAAGGTGACAGTTCAGCATACACCTAAGTGTGGGTGGCTCATGGCCTGTGTCTCAGAGGGAAACCAGGCAGAAAGGTTTGGGCTGTGACTGTGCAGCATCCATGTCCCCTCAGCTTCATTATTGCTGTCTGTACTTACTGTCTCCTTTATAAAATTATTATGAATTTTTATTATCACTCCTCCAAACAGAACTAATCTATAATTATAGTCACAACAGTAATGCAGAGGTGACATCCAATGGGTGAATCAAGATCTGCCGAGGTCCTTCGTCGTCCTCCTTATTCTACTGTGTTTCTTTTCGTGAGCAAAGGCGGCAAAACTCAGGCCTTATACTCCAAGTTTGCAGTCCCATTTCTCCTCTTAATACGTAGATCAATAGCACAGGCTCTGCTCTGCAGACATAAAGGACCCCCCACCCAGAGTCCTTTCTTCCCGACAGTTCTTCAACACTGTTGGAGCTAGAAACAACAGATACAATTGTTAGGTGATTGATTTACTAGCATGGCTTAAAGGACCATTGCACACAGAGTTTGCTTTCAAAGGCTGTAATAATTTTAAGAGGGTGCTCGGGATCAGATTTGGTCAAACTATCTTTGTTTCTTCAAGGAAGAAACATTTACTATGAAGTCTCCTCAGGTTGGTGAAGAATGTGTTGACTTTGGGGTTTTTATTTTTATTTTAACTGTGTTTTCACACTAAAATTGCCAGGCTGTGTTAATATAAATTAATTTTGGAATTCATTGTGGGAGTGGGTATAATTATTATAATATCTGTATTGCAATTTCCCAAAACCAAGGAAAACTTTGAGTAGGCGACACAAGGAGTAGCTTTGTGAGAGATCAAAGCTTTCGAAATTGGTACCCATTCTTCTTCATCAAGGAAGTGCAAATGGAGGGGGAACTGAATTTGACAGTAGAATAGAAACGCATTTTCCGACGTGAATTTTTATGAAAATAATGAAAAATAAATTAAAACAATGCCGGTTTTATTCATGCCTAATTTATTCTCTGGGAGCTAAAATGTTTTCTCTTCTATGAGAGTGTTTATATTGGTTATCTCTTTTCTGAGATTGCTCCCTAAGACAGTCGAACAAGAGTACACACGGAGGAGGGATTCCTAAATGATTCAGTCAAAACCCGCCTGCTCCAGCTGTGAGTGGCTCATCAAGCCCACTCTGAAAATTCTTCGATGATCACCAGCCCACACTGGAGTTTGCTGTCAGCTTCTCTGTATAGTATCACGGGGGATACGTACCACAACGCGGGTTGCTGTAGCAGTAGGCACACACTGTTGCTGCATAGCGAAAATCGCTTCAAGAAAGCACCGGGTTTAGCAACCATGGCAGCTGGAGGAACGCTGGCAGGCCCTTGCTAGCTTACGCAGACTTAGAACTCCTCCAGTTAAGGAGATGAGCCAAGATTTGTCACACAGGATCTTGTTACTTAACTTACATGGTGTTGCATTGCAAATTTGGGTCTTTAAATTGGGCTAGGTTTTCCAGAAAGAAAGAAAACATTGCTGTATATTCCCTAGAGTCTCCTGGTAGCATATTTTTAATTGGAAACAAGAATTTTTTTGTTGTTTTTTTTTCTTTTTTTTTGTTTTGTTTTCTTCTTTTTAATTTTTATATTTTGTTTTTTTCGAGACAGGGTTTCTCTGTAGCTTTAAAGCCTGTCCTGGAACTCGCTCTTGTAGATCAGGCTGGCCTTGAACTCACAAGTTTTGTATTATATTTTTTTTTGCTATTTAAAACAATTTTTAAATTGAAATATATTTTGATCATATTGCTCTCCTCACCCAAATCCTTCCAAGCACTTCCAGGTCCTCTCCCCCTCCCTACGCACCTAAAATCCAAGAAAATAAAACCATGCCCCAAAAGATAAAACCTGTAAATAAAAGTACACACACACACACACACACACACACACACAGAGTCAATCACTCCTGAACATGAGGTCTGTCCTGAGAGGCTGATAGACCCAGTGGCACTCTACTAGAGACAACAGATTTTTCCTCTCCCAGTAGGTGTAAGGGACAGTTTAAAATTGTTAACCTTTACCCTAGTAGCTATGTATTAATTCATTCATTTTTAAATATAGCAGCATATAATAAGATAAAACAAAACCTATCCCATAGATGTTGAACAAGACAAATCAAGAGAAGAGAAAAGAAGTTTTATGTAATATATTTGATCATGTTTCTTCTCTTCCAAATCCTTTCAGATCCCCCTGCACCATGGCTACCCAACATTAAGTTTCATATCTCTCTCTCAATGAACAAGAAAGAAAGGAGGGAGGAAGAAGGATAACACCATGCAAGTTATTACTCTCATCATCTGCCTGCTTGTTTCTTCTTCCCTCTATTTCCTACAAATAGAATATGAAACTCCTTTTTTTGCAGAGTATACCTATGTCATGCCAACATAAGATATATTGTATGATGAGCAACTACTTAGGCTAATAAGATTGAGTTGACAATAATAGGTGAACAAACAACTCTAAAACCATATCATTTCCTTGATAGCTAGAGGTATTCAGAAAGTAACTGAAGCTTGCTTGTGTATCACTAACCTTTAAACTACATGCTCTGGGTGGTGATCGGAAGTGTCATTGGAGAGTGCAAAATTGCATTTATGCCATCTGGCACTCTCTTCTGCATTTTCACCCAGTCTTTTCCTGTGTTACTCCTTTAAGAAGCCTGGTATTCGCCTATGGGATCCTTTCTACCTACTGCTTGATTTCAAAGCAATGTCACACTGACAATGCATATATTGACATTTGATTCTGGTCACTCCTAGCTTTCTGATACTTAACTAATTATTCCACGGTATTTTCCGTTCATACATTTCTGAACCAGGCCAATTTAATCAACTCACACAATGTAAAAAAAATTACATCCTAGTTCACTGATTGCTCTTAATAAGTAGAACTGTGGCCAAAAGGACAGAGGGCTTCATTCAAACCATAAAGTAGTATAGCCATTTAATGCATGATAATTTATTTGCTGAACTACATGCTTCTGACTTGTTTATAATAATGATTGTCTCTGAAATGAAAATAGTCCTACTCAGTACCTATTAATCTCTCTGTTTATCTGTCATCCTAATAGCCTTCCCAGAAGGATCTCAACAACATATGCTTACATAAAAATTTAAAGTTGGTTTTATTATTCTTATAATGCATTTGCTTAGTCAATAAAACCATACAAATAAAGATTAAAGCATTTTAAGTAGTTATGCAATACATAACTTATATCACTAATTTCCTGCCAAATATTTGTAATGACTTTTTATGTCAATCTAACCAGTTTGAATTTTATAAAAGCTTAAGTTCCACCACATTAAAAAGACCTCTACTATATAACAGGCTTCATTTGGAACTCCATTGTGCATAGTTGATTATTTTCCATTGAAGTAGTTAACAGGCTTCACCAAGCGCAATAAGAAAATTTTAAGTGTATTAAACATTGGATTTTTGACAAAACTGCTGAGAGCAGATAATCACACAAAAACATTTCAGCATTTTGACAGCGTGGTACCCGGCACCCTGCTCTTTGGAAATAATGTTTAATTATTTACGTGAAAGTCTGTTGATAAAGATCATCTCACACTTTTTCCAATGTATTTCTAAGAAGGGAAAAGAGTAAATCATAGCTTTAAAACTGGGTTGGATGCTGCATTGGTAAGGCAACTAAGAAACTACAGCCTCCTTAACAGAAAATGTTCTCTTCTCAGAAGCCCACAGCAGACAGATGCACAGTGTAACTGAAGTCTCCTAACCATTTGATGAAATTTCAGACAGCTTGTTCCCCTTAATAAGCTGCCTTTCTTATGGGGAACATTAATTATCAAACGAGTTAGCCAAGGATGTCACAATCTATGTTGGTCATATGAAAAATGAAGGGAATAAGCACATTACAGTATTTTTGAAAATGTCACATGCAGTGGCTGTTTCAAAGTCTATCTTAAAGGCCAAGGTAATCGTGAGGCTCCAGAAGAAAGAAATGCCATATGCAGATACCAATACTGAAGACTCAATGTTGATTACACAGCGCTGAAAATGCAGCATATTCAAATCGTAGTTTACATACTGATTTCTCTGTTTCTCAGTCATTCTCAGCTCCTGTTGGCTACTTGATATCAATAATGTAACAGTTCTAACAATTGGCAATACAAAATTATATTTGGGAATCTGGTCTAATTACATTTCTTCAGTAAAAAGATGTCTTTCCTTCTGAATTGAACATGAGCTCCCAGAAGCATATAGATAGTTGGAATGCTATTGTCTTCTTCAAAAGTGGTAATGCAATTTTTATATTATTTATATATTTAATACATTTTTATAAAAAAAGATTACATAATTCCCCACATTTCCATATCTTCCTCTAACACATGCCATCTTCCCTCCTCCTTTTAGGTTCCATAATGCCCTTTCCTCTCAAACTGAAGGCATTTTTGCTTTTAGTATTGCTATTACTCATGTGCAGAGAGATGACATGAAGAAGTCATTTCTGAAATTCTATATGTATTATACATGTACAACAACAAAAATGGACTCATCAGGCTATATTAATATACTTTTGTACCTTTTAATTTTTACTCATTTCTCTGATTAAAGTTGTGCAGAGTGATTAACATCCATCCCTCAAATAGTCATCTGGAGACTAAAAGAACTGACAGATGTCCTCGAGAAACGAAGAAAAATATGCTGTGTATGGTTTCAATAAACAAATACCATAACCAAGAATAAATTACTGACCGACCCCAGAGGTAGAGGAAATTTGTCAAATTGTGAGAATGCTGGAAGGAAAAACAGAAAGATGCATAACTAACTTGACATAACAAGGATCGTGTGGATTGTGTTTTATTCCAACAGAGAAGAGACGTAATTTTCTTCCTCCTTGGGTCCATGCTGACAACTGAGCAGTTGAGTTGAATGGCCTTGTCTTTGAGATACAGGGCAGAACTGCAGCATGATGCTCTTGTATTGCTATCTCAAAACATATTTTGCAACACCTGAAATGTGAAAACATGCCTAATAGCACATGTGAAGGATAATTTTTGGAAAAACAAATACAGAAGATTTTGTTGTTGTGTTTTCTGATGCACCTTGTATCTACGGGTTGATGCTCATTAAAAGGAACTGGACTGGAGTTCTTTTCATCTTATGTGTGTCTATATTTTCTATTAAAATATTCTTAGATTGTATGGAGTGAGGTATGGTGGCATATATCAGTAATTCCAGAACTCTAAAGTCAGAAGAAGGAGGATCACAATTTTGAGACCAACCTGATCTACATAAGGAACTCCTATTTCAGAAAAGATATTTGTGGTGTGTTTGTGTGGATACACCTTGTAAACATACAACTTGATTGCAAAATCATTAATCTTAAGTAAGCTTGTATGTCTTTAGTAGTCAATGTTCACAAAAGGTTTTCACATAGCATGTGAGCTATAAAGGCCTTAAAATGTATCTGTGGAGTGGTAACTAATAATTATCCACATCTTAAGATCTTAAATATTTAATAGTATAGCAATTTTAATCAAGGTTTCATTTATTTGGACATGAAAACCTATGCTCATTCTTTTTATATTATATGGTTTATAGAGTACTAGATCATTGCTGTTACTTTGAGCATGAAGTCTCTCTGCATTTATTGCCCAGGCTGGTACATATTGACTCTGGCAGCTTCCTGTCCATGGCTCAGTCCTCTACACACTGAGACTATAGGTATATGCTCCCGCAGCTAGCTCTGGTTCTGTGCTTTCTTTTGGAAACTTTCAAATTAGAACTTCAGCCAGTTTTTAATTGGGATATTTGTCATTTTTTGTTTTGGGCACTGTAAATTCTTTGCACATTCTGCCTACCACTCCTCGACAGATATACTTGGCAAATACCTTCTTTTATCTCACATTGCCAATTGTTTTGTTTGCTATAAAAAGCTTTCTACCTAGATGCAATTCCATTTGTCTGTTTTTAACTCCATTTCCTGTGCTTTTGAAAATTTGTCTAGAACTCCTCATCCACTCTGATGTCCTGAAATACTTTCCTACGTTCATTCTAGTAATTTCTTAAATCCAGGTCGCACACACTATTCTTTAATATAGTATAGCTGGTGTTTGTAACTGAGGAGAGGTAGCAGAATCTTTGTATTCCTTTACACATGGATATCCAGAATTGTCAGCACCATTTTGAAACAGTGGTCATTTCTCCAATGTGTGTTTCAATATTTTTTTGTCAAAACTCAGTTGACTACAGGTGAGAGGGGTTATTACTTCTGCACATCTATAGGCCTCTTATTCTATGCGGTATGTCTTTATGTCAGTACCATGCTGTTTTGATGACTACAGCATCACACAATATTTGAAAACAAGATAGGATTGTCTCTAAAGAGTGAACCACAGCTGGGTGGTTGCCTCCACTACATTGGCCTGTGGCCTCTGTGAGGAGTTTTCTGATGAATGACAGACATGAGAGGGTCCCACACACTCTGGGGGTTCTATCACTGGGTAGGTGGTCCAGAGTGGGATAAGCAAGCAGACCCAGCAAGCAATGAAGAGAGTCAGCAGCAATTCTCTGTGGTCTCTGTTTCAGCTGCTATGTCCAGGTTCCCACTTTGAGTTATTGCCCTGGTTTCCTTCGGTGAAAGGCTCTGCTCTGTAAATTAAAGTGAACCTTTCTCCCTATGTTGTTATGGGTCATGGTGGTTTGCAAGAGCAAAGCAACTAAGACAGATAATAACTTTTGCTACATTATTTTTGATCAAGATAGCTTTGTTCATTTGGGGTTTATGGAAACTTTTATGTATTTTCCCCTTAGAAATAGGAGAAGCGCCATTGTTATTTCTTTATGGATGACACTGAATCCTTTGTTTAGTGATACAACTATTATGCGTTATTGGTCTATTCAGGTTTTCTATTTCCCTCTGATTCAACCTTAAGAAGGTAAAAACATATTCAGGAATTCTTTCATTCCTTGTAGCATATTGGACATTTGCTTTATTTGATATACAGTTGTTTGTAAAAGTCTTTAATGACCCTGTTGTGTAGACAGAAGTTTCTGTCCTGCACAGTCCTGCAGTCATTCAGTCCTAACAAAACACACAGAGGCTTATATTAATTATAAACTTTTTGGTCTATTGGCTCAGAGTTATTATTAACTAGCTCTTACAACTTAAATTAACTCTTACTTTTTGTCTATGGTTAGCCATGTGGCTTGGTACCTTTTATCAGTGAGGTATTCCCGAATCTTGCTTCCTCTGCAACTGACTGGTGACTGCAGACTCAGTCTTTCCTCTTCCCAGAATTCTCTTAGTCTGGTTGCCCCACCTATACGTCCTGCCTGGCTACTGGCTAATCAGCCTTTTATTAAACCAATATGAGTGACAAATCTTTACTGTGTACAAAACCATTATCCCACAGCACCATTGGTATAGTTATGTTTTCCTCTTTCACTTTCTATTTGATTTGTTGGTTTTTTTTCATCTTTTTGGATATCCAGCTTGTGTTCATCAGAAATTAGAGGAAAGGAGAAACTTACAGCTGCTGGTGGGAATGTAGATGGGTAGAGTCAAGTCACCAAGAAAGCAAGACGGGGGTTTCTCAAAAACTCGAGGAGTTGCCACATGGCCACACAAGTTCAAGATGTGTCAGTGAAAGGTATCGTAGCACAGAGAAGTGAGAAACCTCGAGTATAATTCTAGCTCTTTGGTTTAGTAGGTAGATCTGTTGATATATAACGTCAGAGATTTGTTTTAGCCCACCCTTCTGCATAGTAGATACAACTCATTCCTGTGGAAAAGCATTAAGCCCATTCTCAAAGAATTAATAAGAGCAGCAAACTCTTGTGAAAATCATTAAAATCTAAGATTAAAATATAGTAAGAAAAAGTAAGACAAGTTAGATTACACTCAAATAGAAAACAAGCATTGTATCTTTCTGTCTCATTCCAGTAATAAATGTTATTCTAACATTTATCATAAAACTACACTGTTTTTTTTTTCATGATTCCTCTAGGACACAGAATAATAATGCTCAAAAATGTTCTCCAAATAACCATCATTTGTACCTTGTCTGTGGCATGATTAATAAGCAGTCAATTAAGAGGGCCAAGGAGATCTGGACAGAAAGAAAGTAAAGGTGGTGAGCGAAAAACATGCAGGATAGGTACTGGGCTCTGATGAGATTTTCACTTCTGTATATGCCTGATGCTTTCCTTTAAATGATATAATTTTAATTGTATTATTTTTATTTGGAAATAATAAGCATAGACTTGTACTAAATCAAATAAACCTCTTCCACTAAACCATTTATTAATTATTGTTTATTAACTTTTTACTCATCAATTTGTTGTTATTAACTTCTTCCATTGTTTTATAGCAAACTGGATTTAGAACTTCAAAGACAAAACATGTAGATGTTTGTATGTACACACATGTTTTAAGTGCCATCTTTGGTCCAATGACCAACAACATGTGAAAAGGAGATGAAAGAAAGCTCAAAGGTAAAATGCAAAAGAAATGATCAAAATTCTGGATTCATCCTTGTACTATGGATCTAGGGGCAATTAGTCATTGAGGCTTTATAGAGACTTTGCTTGGTATAATTAGCTTTGCACCGCTAGACCCACAAACAGTCCTGCAGCTCTAGACATTAGGTAATTTTGACTTCGTCTTACAACTGCAACTTGTGCTTCTGACCCCGGGTGACTTTTTAGAGATGACCAAAGCCAGTACATATGGCCTCAGAGCACAGACTGCTACGCTTTGACCTTGAATTGTTGTGTGAGCCAAGGGCCTGAGCAAACCCAGCTTCTCTGGCAGGTGTGAGGCCTCAGGCTGCAGGCTGTGGTAGTTTATTACCATGCAGGAACAGTCTGGCTTGGTGTCACTTGCCACAAAAGTAAGGTCGTTACTTGCATCTACAGATCAGGCGGCACCATTACATAGGAAGCACGGACACCAGAGAGCATCTCAGTTCTCTTGCTGCAGGTGGCAATAGGTATCCATCTTTCTACCTTTAGAACATGGCTTCAAACTATTAAAAAGTTAACCCTTTCTGTGTGTTAGTGTGCTCTTTAAAATGATGGCTGTGGTAGCTGGGCATGTGGCTGTCACAGTGCTTAAGAGATTGATGGGGTGGAAAGGTAGCTGCCATGTCCATTGGAGCGGTGCACTGGCTCTGAACTGTTCACTAGCTGGCCAAGCACAACGCCACAAACACCTGCCCCATGCCTCCAGCTCAGTTTCAGCCTAGAAGTCTTCAAAGAGCAATTTCCTGCTGGCTCTGAGGTAAATTCTTTTATAGATGGCATGTATTTTTAGACAGTAGCAATTCCATTTCGTGAAATTTTATGCCTGTGTATAAGTGCCTGCTTAGAGAATACCTTAGAGTCTGTGATGTTCAACAGAACCAAACTTCAGGACTGAAATGCTCAAAGGGCAGTGGGAGCCCAGAGGATTAGAATATAAAGGGAGGGGGAAGGAACAATCCTGAGAACCTTGTCAGGCAGCTGCTGCCCTTACAAAGGAAGATGCGAATGTTGCTTCAGTATCACCCCTCTTAAGAGACACAGGAAAGCCACATCCGGAGGATCCCTGTCCTCCCCGCCATGGCCTATGCTTCATTTTCATGGTCAGCTTCACTGGGTCTAGAATCGCAATTATATGACTTTAGGACAGCATTTTAAGACAGATTTTATTGAGTATGCGAGACTCACCAGGAATCTGGGTGTCAGCATCTCATGGGGCCCCAGATTGAATAAAGGGAAAGAACAGAAAGCAGGCTGAGCCCCCACACTCTTTACTGCCAGTCCTCCTCCACCATTGGAGGCAAACAAACACTCTCATCACTGAGTTGCTTCTGTCAGTTCTGCCATTAGAAGAGCAACCCTTGGACTGGGTAGTGATGAGAAAGGTCGTTGCTGCATTAACTCTTACTGGATTCGTGTGCTGTGGGAATAGGCTTGTGGGGAAACTGTGGAAGGGTTAGGCCCAGTAGTCTAGAGAAGCTCTGCAGTTTGGAACTTAGCAGGTGGGCCTGGTGGGAGTTTGAAGACCACAAGGCTAACAGGAATGGAAGCAGTGAAAGCCAAGCTGGTGTGCTTTCAGAAGAGAGCAAGGGCTCCGACAGGAATCAGCGTGACGACTGATCATCGCAAATGGTGACGAAGAGCCAGGCTGCATTCTGGTTTTATCCTGACATTTTGAGTAAGACAAATTCCAAAACAAATCAACTAACTTGTTTCGATGGAATTTCCAAACAGCTTAAGGTCCAAGCTGTGGCGTGGTGACTGCTTACTGCTCTTAGTGCCCACAGAGAAAAAGAGTAAAGAAAAGGAAAGGAAACAGCCACAGCAAAAACCAAGTCCTAGAGTGTGAGGGAGAAAGGAGTCTATTTAAAGAAACAGACAAGACAGACGCAGACAAAGCAGATGGGACTGACAGAAATGAATGTCACCAAAGAGATGCCCCCTGTTCTTCACTGGGGCAAAAGGGGAGATGCTGTGAAAGAAAGACCCCAGACTCGGGAGATTCCAGTTTCTGAAAATGCTTACTTACTAGAAAGCATAGAGACGGTGAATTGAGAACACACCTGAAGGCGCTTACAAACACAGAGAAGTAAGTACTTTGCTAATGCTAACCCCCATGGTGCATTGCGGCCACTTCAGGTGAGGTGAAGAGGGGCAGATTACAATTCAGGCTGATGGCATCATCACACAATGCTTTCAAAATGCAAGACTTACAGGGTTGTGGAGGTTGTAAAAGAGGACAGAATCCGGTGTGCAGCCCCGAGGACATTCATCGTGTCAAGACTGCAGAGTGTCTACTAAGAGACGCTGCTGCTGTGGAGGCTTCGTGTGGTGCAGGTAACAGGGCTAAGGAGCAGGGCCGCACAAGCTTGTTGGATCAGGTCATGTCACCCCAGTCTCCGGAAGCCATGGGGTTTCAATGTTTGGTGTTTGCCGTGGGGTGCCCCCGTGCTCCCTGTGGAAACAAGAGTGTCTACTCCGTGACATTGCATAGTGGAAATCTGTGACGAGGTCCGTGTTTCAGAAGAGAGTTTGGACTTTTCAGCAGTGTTGAAACTGTTAATTCCACGGGCAGTTTTAAAGCTAAAATCAACGTATTTTGCAATACGAGATGTTCATTCAGAGGGCCAAAGGTAGAATCTTACAATTTAAAAATGGTATGGTAGACATAGACAGAAAGTGGGGTGGACAGAGGGTCAGGGAGGATCTGAGAGGAGTTGTGGAAGGGAAGCACATGATAGGAATATATTGAATGACAACACTCTAAATGAAAAACTTTATAATTAAATAAAAATGATGTGTTAGATGTTGAGTCAATAAGAGATGGGCTTGTAATCCTTATTCTTTATCATCAAATTAACTCGAAGAATATGAAAGAGTCACACCTCTGGGCAAGTATGGGAGGGCATTTTCAGAGAGTCTGAACCGGGGATGAGAGCGATGCTAATCCATGGACTGAGGTTCTCAACTAAATAGAACGGAAACAGAAAGTGATCTGAACACTCAGATTCATCTCTGTCTTTTCTGTTCAGAGACAGTATCTCTAGGGGTCATGAGCTTGTTCTTCAACACCTTCCAACCATAATGGACCATGTCCCCTCAAGTCATAAGCCGAAGCAAATCCCTCCCTCCATAAACTGTGTTGTCAGGCATTTCGTTACAGAACCGAGAAAAGTAGCTAACACAGCCCCACGCGTGATCCTACATAGAGAGGAAAATGTAGTATTTGCTAGGACTTTCCTGCCAATTAGCATAGCAGATCATGGATTCCAAGAAGGCACCTAGGTTGTGGAAGAGGAGGCAGAAAGAGTTTAAGAACCAGAGGGAAAGAGGACACCAGGAGAACCTGGTCCTCTAAATCAACCGAGCAGGACTCATATGGATGCACAGAGACGGAAGCAGCAAGCACAGGGCTGACCCAGGCCTGCACTAAGCCTCCTGAGTATGTAGTAGAGCTGTCAGCTTAGTGTTCTTATGAAACTCTTGAGCGTGTGAACGAGCCAGGCTCTTGGGGCTCTTTTTCTTCTGTTGGTTGGTCTTATCTGACTTCAATGCGATGGTTTTTGCTATATATTTTATTTTGTTGTTATTTATTAGAAGCCTTTTTATCTAATGAAAGACAGAAAGGCCGTGAATCCAAATGAAAGAAGTGGTGAGGGGAACTGGGAAAAGCAGAGAGAGTGGGACTATGTTTAGGATATATTGTATGAGAAAAGAATCTATTTTTAATGAAACAAGAAAGAATAAAAAATTATTAAAAAAATACTGGCTGAGGACCTTGCATATCTGGCACATCCCTGGGATCTGGTTACTTAATCTTTCTTCACTCACATGGCATGCTCCTCCATCTGACCCAAAGGGATAAAAACACTTGGAAGGGTATCTGGAGTCTTACACGTATGCATATGAAAACAAATAAGTCTATATTCATATATGGTATGTAAAGGTATGTTAAAATATACCATATGCCACATTGTGCAATTGTGAGAGCATGTATTGATGTATAGCATAAGTACACTTCCACGCTTATACACAAAGTTTACATATAAGCCACATGCATACACACCCGTGTTTGTATTCATATAAAAGTAAGCCACATCATTTTTCTATATTGTGACATTGTTAGAGATATTTTACTGATTTTTTTTTATATTTCCTTTCTCTCTGTACTTTAGCCAGATAAAAAGTGTTCGAATGACCAAAGCCATTTGTACCCACAGCTTCTATGCTGGTTTCTCTTACTTTCTGTCTGTTCCTTTTTCTTGGTCACCAGATGTCTCCCAAAATACTGAGAACTCATTTAAATGCATTTATTTTATCTTAATCATTTAGCATTGGTAACTGATTGTATAGTATAGCATACTTGAGAGCAGTACACAAATCTTAATCTGAGGTTGGTATCCTGTGAATCCATAGAGTGGTTCCTCAATTCTTCACTATTAAGATTCTCCCTGAGAAAACTCTGTTTCCAAGTAATTGAGCTATAAATCTCTGGAGCAATTACAGAATATGAGGGAAAACATATCCAGATGCAAGCAATGGGGTAATTTCATGCAGTGGTCATGCAGTCTATCAAGAGGGCCATCATGGAAAACCTTACACAGAATCAAATTCATTGTATGAGCTTATTTAGACCAGGCTTCGGTGAACTACTTTTGCTGCGAGGTAAAGTAAAGAGAGCTTGTTTGAAATCAAGGCCAGGCACAGTGATTACAAATTCTCTTTGTGAGGCTGATGTGCTTAATGCTTCCTCAGAGGCAGAGACAGCATCTCCTGCCCAATCGACAAAGCCTGTTGACTCACCAGTTGGGAGAATACCTAATGCAGCCTGCAGATATAAAATCTTTAGACTTGTTTTGAGTTGGAGGACATGTACATCAAGCAATCTCTCTCTTCTCCTGGAGGTTCTCCCAGCAGCTAACGCGGGCCTGCCTGCAAAATACTGATTCTCCGTCACGACATTCTGATTCAATTGACCCATGAGGCCATTGAGCACCCGGTGGCTGCACCATCCTCTGATCAACGTTAGAGGGAAAAAATGCTCCTGAATATGGTAACTCTGTGTTCCTTTTCTCATGGAGATGGCTGAAGACTCCCCTGTAACTGCAGATTTTTAGAGTGCTCAAATGCAGACAAGCCTAATACAAAAGAGCACTATGGCTCTTTTCCGTCTTCCTCGCGGAGAGGCAGCTTCTCTTCTGCCTCTCCCCACTTCTCCGCCCCACCTTCTCTCTCTCTCTCTCTCTCTCTCTCTCTCTCTCTCTCTCTCTTTGTCCTCTTCTTTCTCTCTCTCTTCTCTCTTCCCCCTCTCCCCCTTTTCCTTCCCATTCCATAATTTAACTAATAAATATTTAACCTCAAAAAAGAGCACTATGAATTATAAAGCAATGCAATATATTTATGTTACTTCGAAGTTTCATTCTCAGTGTTTAGCGCACAGAAAACATTTAGCATGCAGGAGAATACACCGAGTCTTATGTCATGGTCTTCTCCTAGGCACCACTGTCCCCCCAATTGGGTAGTATAGTTCTTTGCTTTCACCGTATGCCATGGTGGACTAGAGATCTAGAATTTTGCCCTGATAACTGTTCCTGGATTCTAGAGCCATTCAGAAATCACAGCTTCATATGTTTCTTTTCATGCTGCTGATGAACCCCTTTCACGACCACTGACTGGATTTTATGGTCAACGCAGGAGCAGTAAAAGTGATACTCAAGCTGAAAGCACTGGGTCCTTAGCTCTTTTTCCTAACTGTAAACCATGCTGGTCAAGTTACATTTCCTATTGGTGGTGAGGGAGTGAGGGAACAATCAGAACAGTCATTATGTGACAAAATATAAATGTATTGTTGAGTAAAATACTGCTGTGGGAAGTGGGATAACCCTGACACATGCTTCGTAAACAGAGAGCTTGAGGGAGCTCTTTTGATGTTAACATAGAGAACTGATCAGATCTGTGTTGCTGATGCAAATCAAGGACAAAATTGTCATATGAGACAACTGAAAACAGAGAGAGGTATAATCAAAGACGGATTCTTCATTTCTTAGCTGGCCAGACCCAAATAACCACACAGAAATTATAGTAATTACAACACTGTTTGGCCAATAGCTTAGGCGTATTTCTAGCTAGGTCTTTTGTCTTAAATTAACCTATTTCTATTAATCTGTGTATCGACATGAGGCTGTGGCCTACCGGTAAGGTTCTGGTGTCCTCCTTCTTTGGCAACTACATGGGGTCTCTCTGACTCTGCCTATTCTCTATATATCTCCTGTTAGATTTCCCGCTTGGCTGTGCTCTGCTAAGCCATTGGCTGAAGCAGCTGACACAGCTTTATTGACCAACCAATAAAAGCAACACATATACAGAAGGCCCTCCTCTTGATTCACAATCATCTCAGATATTCATAGGTTGTCCAGGTATCTGCATAAGCTATGCATATCCTTGTGGTGCCCCTGTCAGTGTTTTATTGCTCCCTCCAGGAAGACTATTAACATTGAGCAAAGTGTAACTTACACTAAAATCAATAATAAATAAATAACATGCAGCTTTTTGTATGTCAGAGTAGTGGTATTTACATATGTTCATGAGAGTGTTGCATAAATGCATACAACTATACATGCATGGAGGAGGAGGAGGAGGAGCACTTTCTCTGCTTACAAACAACTAATTTTTTCTTAAGAAGTGAAAGCGTGCGGGGACTAGAGGGAGAAAAAGCAACAGGAGGGACTAAGGGGACAGGATATGGCAATGGGGGTAACGGAAACACATTTCAGACACTGCTGTATGAAGCTATAATGAAACCCACTGTACAATGAATATAAGCTAATAATAAAAGTAAGACAATTAGAAAATGTTTACACACTATTATTGAGTTTGTTCATGTTCGTTGCATACATATATTCATTCTTAGCATTTACGAAATACTTAGAGTGTTAAAGAGAAACATTTTCTGCCCTGTTGGTCCCTTCTTCCCTGTGTAGTTAGTGGCGAACATGACTTCAGCACTCTCCTTGCCCTTTGACCTCAGTTCAACCCAGGTTAGTGACATCTTTGTCCCTCTTGGAGACAAGCCTGCCCACAAGTTCTCTTCTGTTCTTGTCTGCCATGAAGCTTTTCCAGGATGTCCCTGCCAGGAACTTGCCCTGTCCCAGTTGCCAAAATAGAAAAACCCTGCTTAATTTTTCAATATAATGAGACTCATTTGGCATCCATACAACCTCCAACTTGGCCCTGATTAACAAGGACAATGACATACTGGCCTCTGCTACTCTCGTTCCCTTCTGCTTGTTCAGAACTCAAGTGGAGAGAGGGAATAAAAGCATCAGCTTATTGAAAGTGAGGAAGAGGGCTCAAAACGTAGTTCACCGGGTTAAATACTTAGCACACAAGCAGGAGGCCTTAAAGTATGAGGCCCAGAACCCACTGAAAAGGGCGCTATGTGTAGCTCACTCTTGTAATTCCAGATGGAGCTAGGCAGATTGCTGGACTCACCGGCCAGTTTCACGTTCTGTGGCAGATCTTGTTTCAAGAAAACATGGTGGGTGACAAGTAAGGAAAGGTGCTGATGTTAGCTTCAATTCTAGATCACAAATGCATGTGTGCATGTGTGCGTGCTCTCTCTCTCTCTCTCTCTCTCACACACACACACACACACACACTTAAATGCACACAAATATAGACATAAAACAATAAGGAAAAGGAAGGAGAAAAAGGAAATATATTTTCTCTTATATTTTGTAAAGAATGTTTTGACCTCTGTCAGTTATCTCTTTCCTCAGATAACCTGGAAACAGTCTCAGAACTGAGTGTTGAAACCAGTAATTGGTAGCACAGACTTGTAGTACCAGCATTCAACAGGATGAGGCAGGAGGATGCTGAGCTTCAGCCAAGCCTGGAATAATTAAGGGATCGCCTGTTTCAAGAACCTCAAACCCCAAATAAAACAAATGTATTTATGTTAATCACGATTATTTGCAATTGATGGGTGCTGCCTGTTTCTAGCACAATGGTCAGGTGGTTGTGGTGGTAGCCATCTGCTGGTCATTTAGCCGACTGTCCAGGCTAATATCTCAGACAGAATAGCAAGTGTTTCCGAAACCCCAGTGTATGAGAACTGAGAATCAAAGGTATAAGGAACAAGGAGAAGAAAGCAGGAGGTAGCCAAATCCAGGATTGCCCCCAATGCCATTTAGTAGTTACTTACAAACAGAAGCATGTATTAGGTAGCAGCAAAAGAAGATGGCCTCCCACAAACCACGGCCTGTAAAAAGCGTCTGTAGGCACAATGTGCTCATGTGACAACTGATGTTTATCCCGTGAATGCCAGGGTTGGAAGGCAGATGGGACAATAGTGGTGACCATGATAGCTGCTCACGTCAAGCTTAATCTCCACGGTGAGGGTTCAGCTGCCACTGATTGGATGACTCTGAGTTCCCTTCACCTGACTGTGTAGGATTCCTTCACACAGGAAGACTGGGGAAGCTCATGACCTATTCTGTTACTGCGCAGCGTCAGGGGCTCACAGGATTCGACTGCTCCATGATTGCCGCCTCCTCTAAGCAGGTGTGTCTCAAGAGATAACGATGTGACATTCTGGACTTGGAAGCCCTGAAACATAAACACCATCTTTGTACTTCAGGACACACAAAGGGTCAGTGCAAATTCAGCATGTGAAAGACTAACGTGCTCACCCAAGCCCTAGGAGCCTTGCCTGTGAACAATGTGTGTGGGAGTGCGAGGGCTTAACCACGGCTTCTTACGTTGGAAGCACGGGCGTTTGTTATTAGAAGTTTCACTTAGTTGAAGGCTTATTAGAGAGAAGTATAATTTGTTAACTTTAATTTTTCAATGCTTGTCACTGAGAGTAGAAATTTATTCATCAATCTTATTATAATTAAGCTCTGACTAAATACTGATTATGACTTCAATGAACTTGTAAGGTGTTCAATAAATCTGGGTGCTTTCTTTTTCATTTTGAAAAATATCTGCTTTTTCTCATGTGTTTTCCTTATATCAAATAAATTACAAAAGTTGAATTTTAAAAACATAATATGCAGCATATGTTCTCCATCATAGGAAATACTTCAAAATATAACCACTTATATGCCTAAAAGGAGATATTAATTACTAATCCTGGGATGCTGTAGAAAATGCTAAAGTCAGGCCATCACATGACTTTTCTGTGGAGACATACAGAAATGACCGTTCATTTCATATAGAACAGACACAGATTGTGAAAATGCTTCCAAGTTCAGATCAGTGAGCTGGTGAGTTTATTTTGTTCCCCGTAAAAACATAGGTCAGAAGTTACTTTCAGGAAAATGGATTGACAGAAAGGTAGCCATGCCTTTGGAGAATGCTATCACTATGAGAATGACAGCTCAGAAAGCTGTGTCCTTGGACTCCCACCCTTAGGTACCCTTGTCTATTCTCTAGAACCCCCAAGTCCACAGTTGGAGAACTGAGAGTGACAAGTGAGCACCTGGTGACTTTGCCCTTCAGAGAAAGTGTTCACAGCTCCAGCACCTTTACTGTGAACATGCTAAAGCAATCTCTGGTTTGTGGTGCTATTGTTATACCCACAGGAAACAGGCATGTCATTTCACAAGCGAATGGGAAAGCAATTTGGAGGGCCGGGTGCACAGGACACTCTTTCATGTGCAAGTGGACTTCTGGAAGCCAGTGTCTGTCGTGCATAATGGATATCCAGAACAGAATTTGATTTCTGTGTGGAGACAGTAGACAAGGCCGTATGATGCTGTTGAGGCTTAGCAAAGATGGGTAAAGTGGGTACCATGCTTAAAGCATCAGCATTTTTGTGAGCGTATGTGTGCCAAGATATTATGTAGAGACTATAGAATATAGCTGGTGCTCTAGGGAAACACTTGTAGTTGTTGAAAGCATGGGTTTCTGCTTCTTGTCTGTCTCTCTTCCAGGATGTCAGCTCGATCATAGGGCTTTCACTCTGCCCATCAGCACTCAGCAGCCAGAGGAAGAGAAGGAAATGAAATGGTCAGTATCAAGAACCTTTCCACAGGCCAGGGATGAAACGGACACACACACTTTAATTGTGCTCTATGGGACAGAACTCGGGAGTGTAGTTCAAGAAAGCTGGAGTGTGAGACAAAGGGCTAGTTGTATGGTTGCTAAGCAGAAGACAGGGTCAGATAGCCAATCTCTGCCATATACAGAAACTGCAATCAGGAAAAGGCTTGATGGTGGGCACTATCATGGTTGCAAGCTAATGCTCAAGGAGAAACAGTTAAGAGAAGAACCTAAGAGAATTTACTAGGTCATGAGGGCTCCCTTTTTCAGTGGTGGAAGAGGTTGAAGGGGATTCTTTGTGCCTTCCTCACATAAAGATGCAATAAGAAAACATCAGTGATATTGCAGAGAGTGAGTACTTGCCACACACCAAATCTGATAAAGCCTTGACTTCGAACTTCAGTGTCTCCAGAGCTCCAAGAAATACATTTCTGCTGAGAAAAGAAAACAAAGAAACACACAAAAATCTCACATATTTTGTTTTAGCTCCCTACAGACTTCCCACAGACACAGAACCCTTAACTTAATATCCTTATTCTCTCTCTCTCTCTCTCTCTCTCTCTCTCTCTCTCTCTCTCGTACATATAGGCATGTACAGGCCACTACAAATGTGTTGAGGTCAAAGGACAGTGTGCGGCTATTCTTTCCTCTCACCAGTGGGTTCCCGGACTTGAACTCAGGTCCTTAGGCTTGGTTACAAGTACCCTCATGTTCTGAGCCATTTTGTTGGCCCTTGTTTTTTCTTATCTACAATAAGATTAGTCCTAGACTCTTGGGAGGGGTTAAATCAATAAGGAGACTTGCAGTTTTTGGACTTAAGACTACAAATGCCATGAAAGAATGCTATATTTATAAAATCTAACCTGAATTAGTATCAACTCAGAACCTCTATAAAGATGGTCAAAGATGGATTACCTGGGGACGGCAAGATGAATGAAGTGTTGCTGAGACAGAAGTGGACCTAGCAGAGAACACAGACCCAGACAGTTGTCATCTCTGACCCAGACAATTGCTCACAGGGGCAGTGTGGTTTCACAAGAAAGCACACACTGGTGAGTGCTAGCTTTCTTACAGAAACTATAAACTAAATTCTTGTAGAAACGGGAACTTTTCCACTTTGGTAATTAGCCCTTTGAAGGTGGACACACCTGTTAGCTGTATTCATTTATCTCACCTTGACTTCTGTGGTAGGCCCTGATTTATCAGCAGGGAGGAAGGCACCACTGAACGCTTCCACTTCATCAGTCAATCCTCATGCTTAAGTTTCTCTAGAGATACTCTTGTAAGAGTGCTGACGTGTGTGTCTTTCTTTCAAGACATAGAAACAGTTGTTCCTTCACATGTCTTGAAAAATTAACCTCCCTGTTTTGTGCCCAGGGGGCACCAAGTGTGCCAAAGCCGCTGGAACTGGATCAAACAGAATCTCCCATCTCAGACAAAATGAGACATTCCTGAAAACCCTTTCTCACAGCACCCGAAGATTTGCAGATCCCTAAAATAAAACAGCGGTATAGGGGGTCCTGTTCTCTATGGTACACCCAGAATTCCAGCTGCCTGTTTCTTAGCCAGCGTTTATCTGATCCATTTCCAAGGAGTTAAGGAAGTGTGAGTCTGCAGCAATTCACAAAGGGAAAATGGCTGCCTAATTACCCAGAAGAATATCCTAGAGCCACCTCTGTAATGGCTTGTCCTTTGCTCATGATCCATGAATACCAAAACAATTGAAAATGAAATCAAACTGAAAAACAAATTGCAGTGGGACCTCTGGTCACAATAAGGCACGACTGTGGAACAATTATTTGACTACATCACCCTTCTTCACTGACTCCAGAGGTAGTCATCATTTTCATAGCTCAGGTGCCACTCTGTAAGACTTGAGAGGAAGGTGTAATTTAATTATTGTCTATACTTTATCATGTGTGAACAATTCAACCAAAGAGAATAAATGCCACGGAACGTCCTCCTTGATCTGTTCAGCTATTTACACCCCTGCTACCCCCAGCCTGGGGTTCACTTTCCATAGTGACAACTTCATGCTGTAAAAGAAATGTTGGCTTAAGACTCAGATTTCTGTAATTCTCAATAACCCTGTCTCCCCAGTTAAGGACCATTTCATTTCTGTATCTCACCCACAAAGCACAGACGGAGGATGATGGTAGTCCAGAGCGCCAACTAATCCTGTTCATCTTTAATTATGTCTTGTCCTGTTAAAGAGAAAGTTACTGTGGGTAAATGCTAAGGCAGAACAGGACAGGTATGGGTCTGGGATGACCCAAACAGAGAAGAGAAAGAGAGGAGATAGAGATAGAGAGATAGAGACAGATAGATAGAGAGAGAGAGAGAGCAAGAGAGAGAGATCAAAGTATCCAAGTTCCCCCTTTTTAAAACACTTTTTTTTATTTAATCTCTCATGACTAATTATAAACACAATCTTTCTAAAAACCCATTTTAAAATTATCATTATGTTTTAAAGTAGATTCTTCTCAGCTGGTCAACCCGCCTTTCTTAGCGCACAGAACAGTTTGCTCGCTGCACTGGTAACTACTTGGGTAACACAGAACGATGGAATCAGCCAGCTCTGTTGTAAGTCATTCACTGGTCGCCACCACCATCAGGTGAGAGGGTGGGCAGGAGAACACTGTGGGAGTTTTGACAAATGCACCACACGGTGCTCAGCTGTATCATCTGCTTTTGACTTCTGTGTTCTGAACCAAGGGAAGCGTGTTCAAGCTGGACAAGACAGTGAGTTTCTTTCACCTGGTTTTAAAACTAAGTCCCAAATCTCTCCCTCCAGGGTCTGTTTACAACGTTTAGAGAGGGACCAGCATGCATTCTTCCTCCAGAGTAACCGCAAGTTGTTCTCCTTGGGATACTCTCAGTGGCATAAGAAAGAACATCGTGTTTCTAGTTCTAGGCTGCAGCGATAGGGACAGGAATTATGAATTGAAGTCAGTGTGCACACAGATTCATTATCTTACTCCAGGATGAATTCTAGTGTTTAAGGCTTTGTGTGACTTTTAGTAAAGATAGCTTCCCCTGAAATGAAGGCATCATCTCTTATAACCTCTCAGGAGCAAGGTGATCTGCTTCAAGACAAATGAATATTTAACAATAAATGACAACAGCATTATCTCTCTTACTGTGAGCTAATGAGGTCACCTTAAAGATGTCCCTCCATCATGAGCTTCATTTCACACATCAGTG
Organism: Bramus lutescens; assembly: GCA_001685075.1. Lineage (NCBI taxonomy): Eukaryota > Metazoa > Chordata > Mammalia > Rodentia > Cricetidae > Bramus > Bramus lutescens. Next base: position 361,785 of record LOEQ01001379.1, read on the forward strand.
CAATACCGGCTTCTCTGTGAAGAAAGCTGAGCTAAAGATTTTTTTCTAGAATTTCAAAGATATAACATGGCACTGGTAATGTCACGTATTTAACAGAAATTATGCTTTGAATGTTGAAGCCCCAAGTTCCTCTTGAAGCAATAACTCTTGAGATCCCAGGATGGTGGTAAACATGTGTGACCACACATGTGCATACATAGGTGATGACGGAAGTTACAAAATAATCCCACACTAGCTCAAAACTGAGTATATTAAAGAGCTATTTATTTAGGGGTAGACACACAGATCACAGACCTCTGCATGAATGGGAAACAGGAACTGAATTCAGCAACTGTAAGAGAGAGCAACTGTACGCTTTACTTCAGCATAGTATAAGAGGCCACGCCCAAGTGGGCTGGTATCTTAAAGGCTACTGGCTGAAGGAGTTCTTCCAGGACATAGGTATGTGTGTGTGTACACACATATATATATATATATATTATATATGCATATACAATGTGAATATTCTAATTTATATAATATATTCTAATATATAATCTCTAATTTTCTCAAACATGTTTAAGATATGGTTAGCCCTATTTCAAAACTGGTAGAAAATTAGAATTTGGAAATTTTAAAGTCTTCCACTTCTTGCTGACAGTGCAGCTTAAACCAGGAGTTCTATACAGAACAACCTCATTCTGAAACCTTTCAATGTTTGCCCTTTGCTGTCCTCCACAGCCAGAGATGCAGTCACATGTTTACAACACTTGAGCTGTGACTTGCTCAAAGTGTAGAGTTTTTACACCTGTCAAAGTGGCCAAGGTCAAAAAATCTGATGACAGCTTCTGCTGGACAGGATGTGGAACAAGGGGAACACTCCTGCATTGCTGCTGGGAGTGCAAACTTGTACAGCTGCTTTGGAAATCAGTACAGCAGTTTCTCAGAAAATTAGGAATCAATCTACCTCAAGACCCAGTGATACCACTCTTGGATATATCCAAAGAATGCTCAATCATACCACAAGGACATTTGCTCAACTATGTTCATAGAAGTATTATTCATAATATCCAGAACCTGGAAACAACTTAGATCCTCTTCAACCAAAGAATGGAAAAGGAAAATGTGGTACATTTACACATTGGAGTACTACTCAGCGGTAAAAAGCAATCACATCTTGAAGTTTGTAGACAAATGGACGGAACTAGAGAAGTCATCCTGAGTGAGGTGTTCCAGATCCAGAAGGACAAATATAATATGTGCTCACTTATAAGTAGATGATAGACATAAAACACAGGACAACCAGCTCAAAGGTCACTACCCCAAAGAACCTAAACAACAAAGAGGACCCTAAGAGAGATATACATGGATCTGCCTAGGAAGGGGAAGAAAGTCTCCTGAGTAAATTGGGAGCATGGAGGTCAGGAGAGAGGGTGGAAGGGGAGGTGGGGAGGAAGGAAGAAGAGTGGGGAAGACCTATAGCACAATCTAAACAACTGAAATGAGAAGAACAAAAAAGATGCATGCAGAAGAACAAAGCATTTACTAATCCTTTTATGTTAATCAAAGAAGAAATTGTAATAGTTGAGTAAGATAAAATATACCTCTCGGATCAGCTTCACCTCGTACCCGTGTGGCTTCAGCACTAGAAAGCTTAAATGACCACATCTCACTCATAGTTTGAGCTTTGTTTCTCTGGGCAGCAAGGCTGAATGGCAGCATTGCATGATAAAGGTGTGTGAAATAGATTATACCTTACCCAAAGTTAGAGTCTGAAAATGTTTACTGAAATTAAAAATCTCTTTTTAGCGATATCAGTTAATAACAGTCTTTTAATTAACTCAGAGGATACAAATTAACTTTGTAAATTTAGTTATTGCTTTTTAAATTACCCCAAAGCAAGGGTCTACAATACTACTCTGTGAAGTTTGGTTCCAAATATTTTAATTCACATTAATAAACCACATTGATAAACCATTATTTTGATAATGACATTGTCCCCATTGCTTGAGGGGCAAAGGGGAAGAAGAAAGAAAAAGACAATAGCCACCTACAGAGAAACTGCCAGAGCCAGGGTGGAATTAAGTCAATGAACTTGCAGCAAATGTGCATGTGGTAGATGAGTGCCATTCATCCTTCCCATAGTAATATTCCACACACAAGGAGAAGACTAGGCTTTTTGTAGAGACTAGAAATTGTTATAAAAGCTCTTATAATTGAAGCAGCATCATTGAAATCCTTGCGGTATTTCTCCTTTCCTTTATTTATTTCAGTGTAGAAGAAGATAACGTCACAAGCTGTGAAGCTAATGTTTCCCTCATTTCTTCTCTTTTCATCAGGATGTCAACATTTGTGTGTTCTTT
>LOEQ01001379.1:364143-375362 GCA_001685075.1 Bramus lutescens
TCCTTTGTTTATACAACACACATAGGTTGTGATGCTATCAAATTTCTGTCACTTTGTGAAAAGAATCATGGAATTGAAGGGATCGCTGCTCTGGTTTCTTTGCACAGATGTGTTAAACTGACCCAAGGATGCTATTTATCAGAGAAGCCGGGGATGCACCTGAACATCCACTGCCTTAATCTGACATTTCATCTTTATCTTTATATAATAATGCCACTGTGATTATTAGACCCCCTTCCCTGCAATATGACAGGCGTAACGTACTGCTGTCATTTAAGGAATGTTAGCTCATTTGCTGTCACCTTCTAACTCTTCTTTTAAAATGATCTTTAATCTTCAGACATGCCAGCATTTTTATTTGCTTTGTGTTGCGATATTTTTATTTATTTATTTGAAAAATGACATAGAATTTTAGTTTAAGTAGAAAATTAGAGCTATTTAAAGCTTCTAGTACAATAGTATCCTATAACTTGGAGTGCCTATCAAAAGTTTTTGTTACAAATGCCTGGGGGATATAAATGGAAATTATATAGAAGACTAGATGTACGTCCTGCTAAGTCACTAAAATCCTTAAGTCATGACAGTTCCCAGTGATCAACGCTAAGAAAGTTACTTAGCTTTGTTCAAATACACATTGCATATCTTTTATGACTATGAAGAACTAAGAATTTTGGGATTGCAAAACCTTATTGCTTTATAGTAATCTTAGATAAATTAACACTGACATCAGTATTATTTTAATCAAGACTTTCAAATCACTTTCTTCAGAATTGTGAATTCTGTTTAGTTGCCACTTAATAAGGTTTTGTGTTTTTAAAATCTACCTATTTCATTACTTTTAAGTTTAAATGTTATTTAATACATCACCTATCTTGACAATTCTTGCACAGCCTTTTCTGATTGCTTTGTCAGGCAGTATTCTAGGTTGGCAGTGCTATTTATTCTATGAAGTTTCTAATGTACAGTATTTAGAAGCTAGTAATGTAGGTCAATGTAGTCTTCAGAGACCTATCCCCCTGTGTCATATTTCAACATCCAGGAAGGATGGTGTCTACCAGATGAAGAACCAAGTGTTTATTTAGTGTGGTTTGAAAGGGAAACTTTCCCCCTTTTCGTGTGAGCTAATGCAGGATAGTTAACATCTGCAGCAGAGGGGAAGAAGAAAAAACATAGTGGAAGAAGCCTGAATGTTAAACCAACGAAGAGTTCAGTAAGCACCTCAGATGGAACAGCGGTCACTTGCTCTATTTGACAAAACATTTTTAAAAATAATAACCATGTTTCAATTAAAACTGCAACAGCATACAGTATTTTGTTTCATTTTGTATTGGATTAGATTAAAAATAATTCTATCAGTCTTTTATGTTAAATTCTCACTCCAATGTATTTATAAATTGGCCTACGGGACTATAATTTTATCATTTACAGATGTATTCTATGTTTTCTGCTGTATTTTGTTTCTTCTTTTATGTACATTCACCTAGTCTTTTTTATTGTCAAACCCATTTTAGTTATATTAATGATAAATAAGCACATTTTCTATATAAAGCTCAGAATTACAGACTAAGTTAAGTTCTACCATGATCCTTTACCCTGAGTTTTGTTCGGTTGCCACTTACTGTAATGGCTTTATTTTAACCTTAGCATCTGTGCTTCCTGAAAGTCCACCTGGAAAGTAAAGCAAGCGTCCTCTCTGGCCATGCAGCAAAGACAGTTGGGACCCAGGTGTGAGTTTAAGAAAATTGTGTGTCAGACGAGCCTGGATCAGTGGTTTATGATTCTACTCATCTAGATTCAGATCAAAAATAACAGACTTAGAATTATACTATTAACCCTCAATATCAAAACCTATTCACATTTTTTTCTTAAGTACCAATTTTGCTTTTAGAATAGTCTCAACAGTGATTGGCACATACTGGCACAAAGTTTTAGAGGGTAAATCCTTGTAAGAGCACTTTAAATCACAAAAGAAAGGGAAGAAATATTGTCAAAGACATTACAGCAAAAATGCACACCTCAACGTCGACAAGTAAGTCCTATAATAACTTCTCTAAATGTTATCTCTAACCGGTGTTGCTTTCGCTGTGCTGATTTTGTCTCAAAGGCTTTTAAGAATAAACTCTCTAGCGCTGAGTTTATAGAATGTGGGAGTAAGTAGTCCTTGGAGAGCATATTGCAATTTGTTATAACAGATACACATCGTTTTAAGATACAACTTCAGCATCTGTTTCAGCCTCTGATTATAAACGATGAACCTGACAATCATTCACATGTACTCCATAAAAAGAAAAAGAGGTAATTCAGGAAATGTGTAACCTTTATTCAATGCAAAGAACACTTTCTCTTTCTGTTTGTACCTGGCTATCTCATGAAAAACCTTCCGCTTCCCCACTCCACCATAGGGTAAGGTCTTCTTTATCCTCACTGTAGTATTAAATGAGATGGCATAGATTAAAACCCAGTATGGAAAAACTGCAAGCATCCTCATTTCATATAGAATATATTATCCTATCTCCGTAGAGGGTGTGGAGTGCTTGAATGGAAGGGGAGGCAGGAGCCTGCCAGGTTCCCTAAGGTAGAGAAAGCATTTACACAGAACACCCAGCACACTGATGTGCAGAGAAAAAAGAGCCAACAAAGGATGGGGTTTTACCTCCCTGAGAACAGAGTAAATGTGCAGCAACGATGGGCTAAGTAAAATTGTTTAGATCTGAAACACTTGTGTGTTTTGCTAAGAAACCTTCATCTTTCAGTTTGCAAGAAGTTGGCTTGTAGACCCAATGAGAAATTTCTCTGTGAATTTCTACTATTAATGATTCTCCTCATAGAGTAAGAAACAGGATAAGTATAATAGGTTTAACATTCCTTTTCTTTATTTACTTATTTACTGGTTAGGACCCTTCTCTTCCCTCCTCTCCTTCGTTTCCTTTTCCTTCCCTTTATTTTGTCCTCAGTACATTAAATTAAAACCAGGGCATCACATGAGCTTGGCAGGCTCTCTATCAGCCAATTTTCGCTTTGAAACAGGGTCTCACTAATATATCCAAGCTGGTTTCAGAATTTGCAATCCTCCTGCCTTGGATACTTTCATAGTTGGGACTAATTTAATTAAAGTATACCTGCATATCCCTTTTTATAAAATCATTCAAGAGTTGCACTTTGAATATTTAACTGAATACCTGAAGGTAAGTGAAGAGATATGTCCAATTACTCTGGTGAGGCTTAATAAATGTTTGTCAACCCATTCCTTGTCCCCCCCAAAAGCATATAACACTCTACTCTGGAGAGGTTGATTTCTGCCCCTTGCCTTGGCCAGAGGTGAGGAGACTACTCCATCCCACCAAGGCATGTACAGACTGAACTGATGCCATGCTCTAAGCTTGTGTACATGGTTATGTGAACACCATGAAAAAGGAGGTTGCATTATATCTAGTACTTATATATATACTATAAGAACACTGTCCATTATATTACAATATGTGTGCTTTCTCAAGATCCACAAATCTATATCTCTGGTCTCATTATCAGAAACATAGTTTCCACATGCTTTCCCCACCTGGCCATGGCCTCACCTCCCCAATGATCTGCATCTATAATGTTTCTGCTCGTCTATTTAGAACCCCAATGAAAGCCTACTTGTAGAAATTATATAGGGTCTCTCTGCTGAATTATGATTAATCCATTAGGCTAGATTTATTTTCTAACTTGGGTTTTACTTTATAAAGATTTTTATGTAGACCATTATTTTGTTAAAGTGTCTATACTTTACTAATCTACCTCACACATTTTGAGAAAAAAAGCTGATAAATTATAATAAATATGCAGAAACAATCACTGTTGGAATCAAAGGTCATGGCTTTACTCTTTGTATTGAACACCATCAATACTTACGTGTATTGGTTTTTTTTAATCCAGTGGAGAATGATGCAGTCTTGTTTGCAGAAAGGAATGAATGTTAGAACCACACAGAAAGATTGTACTTAAAGATGTGGAAGCAGTAATTTTTATCTCTTTATCAGTGATCCCTTGGTGCTCTCTCAGCAGGGAGACCCCATATAGTTGATACAGGAAGACCTTGAATGGAGTTCTAAAAGGACTAGCAGAAAGATTCTCAGACACACATCAGCAGTAGTCTGGAGTGATGGAGTAGATATCTCCATGGATGGCATGAAAGCATCTACTCTCCTCACCATATGTGATATTTGCTAGAGGCCAGGGACCATGAAGAGCATCAAGGACATATCACAAGACCTTTCTTTTCTGAGCTAAGCAAATAATGAACAGGATTCTGATGAGAGAAAACAACACAAGAGAGAGGACAAATCACATTTGGGAGATTCAAATTTCCAAATTTTTGTATTGCTAGCCTCCTGAAATAGCTGTGTACATCTCTAGAACTTTTGGACACGTGCAATAGGAAATCACAAAGGGGCGGCTGAAAGAAATGCACTCAGGGCTGGCTCAGCTCAGGGATCCGTGCACTCACTTGAGTCTGTTCACCTCTTGGCTGCATCCTTTTATCTGTCTGCGTACAGATGCAACCACCCTAAGAAAGCTTCAAGATGAGAGTAACTGAGTTTTCCTGAGAGACAGTTGCTTCCAGAAGGCATGTTTCCACAAGACACAATGAGTGTGATAAGCAATGAACCCTCCACGTTTCTTCCCTGGAGCTAGAGAAGATGCCTTGAGCAGTGAGAAGTCAATCGACTGTTTCTTGCTCTCAGATTTTGCCATGATAAAGTCGGAATTCTGAAAGGACCTGCCTATGTCAGCACTAAAAGATGTTTATGTAGGGATGTCGGGGGAAGGAGCAATGTTCAAAGAAACTGAGAGATGGAGATCATGCTCATTCTTGCCAGACACGGGGTGCTCTTGGGCATTGACAGGCATATTAGTAATCATGTTTTCCCCTTTACCCAGTAGATTATTAAGGCAAAATGATAGCCAGATTCTGACAGATAAAACATGTGTCTAGTGGAGAACATTCTAGTTTATTCTTCGATGAAGACTTAGGACAGAGAGGCCAAGGAATAGATTTAATAGTGGAGGGACTTCTTTGTACACTGTTCCTTTTCTCACAAGGAGCCTTGAATTCTTTGCCTGAGTGACTGGCACTTACTTTTCTTGGTTTTCTCCCCTATTTCCTGTGTTTCTTAATCCGAATCTGTGACAAATTCAGCCTCATTTCTTATTCTTCTACCCTGTGGAAATTCTCTTAACTTCTTTTACCTTAAATTCCTTAAACCTGGGATGGGGATAGAGCATTCAACAGGCAGGACTGCAGAGGTTGTTTAGGACAGTGAAAATAGGAGTGAACACATGGACACTCTTTCCCAAATCCACACAATGAGCACTAGCAAGTGTGCAGTCTCATGCAATCTATGGGCTTTGTGTGATCATAGAACACAAATGTAGGATGATCCATGACAGCAATGATCCCACTCCACAGGGGATGTTCAGAATGAGGGACTGTATGTGTGCATGGACATAGAGTACATACACAAGGTGCCTGGAAACTGATGCTGGGAAGATGTAGAGACAAAGACAGAATGATATTGGAACAAAAACAACTCTACAGACCAACAGAACTCAATAGAGGATCTAGAAACAATCCCACACAGCCTTGTACACCAGAAAAAAAAAAGACAGCCTATCTGTAAACTGGCAAAATTAATGTCTGCCTTCAAAATAATGAAATTAGATCCATGTCTATTTCTTTTCACAGAGAATAAATTCAGAGTGAATCAGCAGCCTTAATTCAAAACCTGAAACTGCTGGAATTAAATAGAGGGATGATACTTCGGGATGTAAATACAGGAAATATACTGACTAAGACCCAGTAGGTGGGATTGCATGAAATTTAAAAATTCCTCATAACAAGAGAAATTATCATAAGGTGAAAAGATAGATTACAGAATAAGAGTCCATCTCTGCAAACTATTCTTCAGATAAAGAGTTAGTATTCAGAATAGAGAAAAAAACTAAAGAAATTAAAATACAAACAAAATGCTGACCAGTAAGTTAGCAATGAACTTAACTGAGAATTTAAAAAAAAAAGTAGCCAACAAATACTTGTAAGGGTTTATCATCTAACCAATCAGGGAAATGAGAAATAAAACTGTTTTGAGATCCCATCTTATTCAAGGAACAGTGGCTAACACAAATTCAATCAAACTAGCAAAAAGAATGATAAAAATGTTGGCAAGAACATAGGAAAATAGCTCAATATCTCAAGAATGGTCTCCAGCCCTGCTGACAACATGCTTCCCCTGTGAAACCTCCTGAGCTGGACCTCCACAGTGCATCACTGTTTCCCCAGCTTCTATCAGAACTGCCCATTAAGCCTTGATCACAGCACTCAACCACTTTCCGGTCCAAATTCTCAGTCTTCTCTCAATTCTTCCATAAAAGGGCATGATCAGGCCTATTGCAGAAATAACCTCCTCCATGGTACCAACTTTTGTCTTAGTCACTTTTCTATAGTCCTAAAAAGACACCATGACCCAGGCATCTTAGTAATAGATATAGTTTATTGGATCTCAGAGGTCCAGAGGGTTAGAATCCATCACCATCATGGTGAGGAGCATGACAGCAAGTAGTCATGGCACTAGAACAGTAGCTAAGACCTCATGTTCTTAACTGTAATTAGGAGGGGGAGAGAGAGAGAGAGAGAGAGAGAGAGAGAGAATTAGAATGTGAGAATGGTTGAAACTTCAAAGCCTATCCCCAGTGACACTCTTCCTCCAGAAACGCCACACCATCTCCAATCTCCTAATCCTTTCAAGAAACCCCACCACCAAGGGACCAAGTATTCAAACATATGAGTCTAATGGTAAACGTTCTCATTCGAACCCCCATAAGAAAGATACATGCAATCTGAAAAATATAAAATTCAGAACAAAGATGGAAACGCTACTAAAGTTTTTATGTTTTCTGTTAGCCATATCTGATGATAGGAAGTGTGGGGAGGGGTCTACGTACTCAGAAGCCTTCAGTGCCAAATAACATGTAGACTGACTAAAATGTCAGTGTCTGACCCACATCAGAGAGGCAAGGAGAGAATGCTAAAAGGGCTGACTCTTGGGTAAGATTTGAGCCCTGAAGGATGAAGACCCTACCTGTAACATTTGACCCAAGCTACCTGTGGAGGAGTACCCATTCCTCACAGCCTGACTCGGAAATCCTCCCCTCCTCCAGACCAGGGTCTCTCTAGCCCTTCTGGGAAGAAATGGGGGAAGGCTTGGCAGCAGGCCTTTGGAGGATTATCTTAGTTACATTCATTGGAGTAGGGGGTCATGAATTCAACTGGGAAATCCTGAGTTTGCTTTTTTTCTAGAAAAGTGTCAAAACTACATTTAATTATTTTCTACATTTTCAGCAGAGGAAAAAACTTTGTGAGAGGTGAGTGCTGATTCTCTGATGGGAAAAATTTAGTTTATTGCCCAATGAAGCCATTGTATGCAGAGGCTTAGAAATCAGTTAATAGAGAACAGAATTCCTTCCCCTCACTATGTTTTCTTTCTCACAAGGACCTTGACTTCTTGGTCTGTGTGACTGAGAATAAAGAACTTTGTGAAATAACTGCTTCCCCCTCATTGGCCCACACTGACCCACTAATCTGAAGATGTGTGGTAGGTCCAAATGGAAAATCTTTAAACACACCCAAAGGGCAGGCCCACTGACTAGGTCTGGGAAAACAGCCTTGGCTCAGCTCAAGCTAGATTATAAATGGATTGTTTGCGTAGAGATAAAAGACAATAGTCACTATTCCTTGGGAACCATTGTAAAAGGTTTCTGTCTGCCAGAAAGGCCACTTCACTTGATTATACCTGTGGTTACATGTCAAAGTCCGTGTAAGCCTCCAGACTTCTTCAGTCTCTACTCACATGTAACTGTTATAAATTTCAAAGTCCCCACCTGCCTCCTCTTGCCATAAAAAAAGAGCTACACACAAGCCCAGAATGGAGTAAAACAAAGGTTTATTTATTAGGGGATAAACTCACAGACAGAAGAGTGATCCACAGTCCTCTGCATGCCCTGGGAACTGAAATTGAACCCAGAAGCCAAGCCTCCCCCACATTTACATCTGCATTTATAGTACATGAGACTGTGCCCAATGTGGGCCAGTATCTTAAAGGTGATTGGCTGAAGGAGTTCCCACACTACCTCACCCTTTTCTCTACATAAGAGAATTCTAAGCCTAAAACAAAACTATATACAATAAGAACAAATATCAAGTATAAAAATGAGAATTACAATCAGTATGAACAACATCAAGCAAGAAATACATGCTAAATGTTTCCATGGTTATCCTATCCTAAGGAGTCTAAGTCTTATATTAGAAATGGCTTGGCTAAGTAATGAGAGGAAAGTAACTACGACTATCAAGTCTTCAACCCCATTGAAGATCTGAGAAGGGAAATAATATTACTCGAGTAAACAGGAAGTATAATCAAGCAACTTCCAAAAGGTGCAAGAAATGACAGAGACAACTTGCTACCTGCGCAATCACCCAAAATCTCATTTGCAATGTTGGGGCAATCAATGTTGGCTAAGGCCTAGAGTAACTGACAGGCCATTTTCAGACACAGGAAAATTAAAAAAAAAATCTTACCTTCTCTTGGCAAGGTTTAGCAGTCATTTTGCTTTTATTCTGCTTGTCTAGTCTGGACACCGTGAATTTTGTCAGTGATCAGGCAGGGGTGGTTTTTTTGCCCAAGGGCTAGTTTTGCCAACAAGAAAGCAAGCTCCAAGTGGAATGCCTTTAGTGCCCAACATTTCTCGGGAATAGATGGATGCTGCCAAGAACAATCATGTCTCATATCAACAGAACCCTAAGTTATTTAAATGCCATATTCTACAGCTCTTTGAAGTGGTTGAAGATTACCTAATTATGTGGAATATAATCTCTATTTATCTAAAGAATCTGATTAGTCTAGCTATAAGTATGACAAATATGGATGATTATTGACCTATAATTTTTAATACCCTTATAGCTTAAAGACTAAGGCTTATATTAAAATATTAAATAATCTTTAAATGAAAGTGCAGCAAATGAGAACAATGACCTCAAATTGTAAATAATGTATAAGTTTCTTGTTCAGAGGTAGAAATATATAGTGCAATATGATAAATATATTCTAAAATTATATCAATATACAAAATATCTTAAGCAGAGGTAGAAACATGCATGCATACAATATGACAAATAATTTTGCATAGGTACACAAATATTGTACACAGAAATAGGAGCATACTCAATATAACAAATATAATTTGAATCAATATACAAGAATCTATACCAATGTAAATTATAATTGTCTATAAATAATAGCTCACAAGTATTCTTCCTATTACCACTATTTATTATTAGTATGGTTAAGCTCACACTAATCTACCCATTATTCCATCCCATCCCTATTTTCTTTTTTTTCAAAAGAGATCCCTGAGCCTACTTAATTTCCAACCCCAACCCTATACCATTTATAACCAACTCCTAATAGGTGTCCCTAACCCTCACCACAAACTTTGTTGTGAGAGGGTTTGTGTGTGTGTCTTTTAGAATTACTTTTAGCTGTTATGGGGGCAATATTATTTCTGTGGGATCCTGTAAAAACTAAAGTGATCATGAAGTTTCAGAATTACTGTCTGGGACAATTACAGATAGTCTCTGAGTAGTCGGTTGGGTTTTACTGAAGTTCTTATTTGAAGTTCAGGCCAGAATGTTGTAAGAAGGTGCACCATCTCAGCTAGCCTAGTTGGAATCATCTTGAGCAGTTTGTAACTCAAAACCAATCTTAAAGTGGTGCTGTCAGCATAATGACATCATATCAACCAGGTGGAATTGTTGTTGTGGGACCCCATCTTTTTCCTAGAAACTTAAAAAATTACTGCATAAAAATTTATTGTTCATGTGGAAAACTTAAAATTATTAATATAGAGACATATTCAATGAAAGGTACCCTAGGGACAAAAATATGTATGGAGAGAAGCAACATTTTCCCTAAATTTTATCTTCCTTCTGTCTTATACCAGATGGCTCCTGATATGAGAAAGAAACTCTGAATTTTTCTTTTACAACATTATCGGATTTAGAGAAGGATAGCTACTGTCCAACTCCAAATCCAGCTTTGATAGTCACGACTATCATTACACTGAGAAGTAGGGAGATGTATATGTTTAGGTAGTGAAATTTTGCCCTGAAGATATGTTACCATACATTAGATTTCTCTTTGCTTGATGATTCTTTCTGGATAGCTATCTTTTCTTCTTTAGGCATCTAGATGTCCAAAGTGTCTCAACTTTTTGAAGATAGGTATTTTCCTGCAAAGGCAAGAACAGAACCCTGCTCTAACCCTTATGAGGTTTCCTTATACCGGTAGGATTGTCACCTCTGTGGATGGGCTGTCATTTCTCTCTCTCAAGAGATTTCTCTTTTTAAACTGAATCTTTATTAATTTTTATGGTATTTGTAGCTTTTCTTCTCTTCTGGAAACAAGAGTGAAAACATTTTCCCAATATAGCACATCTTCTGTTTTCCATTCTGAGGTGAACACATCCTTGAAATGAACCAGCTGATCCTTCTCACCTCCTCCTGTACCCTAGACTTCCTGTCTGCTCCAGGTTACAGGGCTCCTTCCCCTCAGCTGCTCATTGTCCTTACACCCCTATAATTTTTCCACACCATGATTCTCTTGCCCTGGCCATAGCTAGCCTGCTTCTTTCCTTTCTCTCTTTTCTGAACCCCCCTCCCTTCTCTCTGTCAAGAAAACCTTTTCCCTAGCCATGCAATGGCCATTTGGGTAGTTTCATTACTGTTTTCTCACAGCACACAAGAATGGTCTCTTGATAATTTTCTTTTTTTTTTGGTTTTAAAATTATTTCAGCTGCCCACATCTATCGGGTGCTACATAAAAATTCAGTAACTGCAGATTAGATGTAGTGGTCAAGTCAGCTAACATTTCTAGCTACTTGAACAGAACATTTTGTTTACTGTGGTTTATGATATTTCAACACATTATACTGATCAAATCAGTCAAATTAACACTTCTGTTTTATTATAATTCCTTTGCGTTTGGAGCCTGTCTTTGTTACCTTTTCTGTTAAAGAGAAGGGGTGTAGTGAAAAAGGAGCAGGCCTGTTTCTCTTCCGGCCCAGCTCCTGCGTGGCTAGCTTATACCCAGAAATAACAACACACAAATTGTATTCATTTAAGCACT
>LOEQ01001379.1:376772-417191 GCA_001685075.1 Bramus lutescens
CTGGCCTATCAAAAGGCCAAGGCAGTTTCTTTATTAACCAATGAAAGTAATACGTAGACAGATGACCCTCCTACATCAAAGGGGGCTTATTTTGGCCACATCTTGAGATTACAGCCCATCTCATCAGGGAGACAGCAGCAAGAGCTTGAAAGCTCCGGTCCTATTGCTTCTACATTAAAGAAACTGGAAGCAATATGTGCTTGCACTCAGCTCACTTTCTCCTTTTCATATAGTCAGGCTAAGGTCCTAGCCTAGGGAATGGTGCCTCTCACAGTGGGCATGTCTCCCACATCAATTAACATAGTTAAGATAATCTTCCAAAGACCTGCCCAATGCCCATTTCCCCATGCAACTCTAGATACCATCAAATTGACCACTGATACTTGCAATCACAGACTGATCAAACTCCTTTATCCATTTATTGAGGTTTATTTTGGGATTAAACCCCATTAAACCTCTTAGGGTTCAGAAAGATTCACTATAGCAGGCAAAAACTGGCTAATTGTATCTGAGGGGTAGAACAGACTAAATGACTTGAGCATGTTCCTCCTGCATGTATCTTTATTCCTTGGATAAAAAAAAGAAGGGATGTTCTTTGCAAAGCTTTTAGTTTATATTGGTGTACAGATAAGTTATCAATTTCATAGGCCATAAAAATAGTATTAAGCATGCATTTCATAGAATCACAAAAGCACAGTGGATCTGAAAAGGAGGCACCTTACATCTCAGAGGGATGTACCTGTGAAACTCCTCAGCTGTTGGGAGCACAGTGTTGGTAGCTGTTATAGGAGACTGCTTGTTCATTCCCAGCTTCTCAGCACCCAAATAACCACACAGAAACTTTATTAATTAAATAACTGCTTGGCCCATTAGCTCTAGCTTCTTAGTGGTTGACTCTTACATCTGAATTTAACCCATTTCTATTAATCTGTGTATCTCCATGAGGCTGTGACTTACCGGGTAAAGTTCTGGTGTCTGTCTCTGGTGGGGCTACATGACTTCTCACTTTGACTCTACCTCCTTTCTCCCAACATTCAGTTTAGTTTTCCCTGCCTACCTCTATTCTGCTCTGGACAGGCCCAAGACAGTTCTTTATTAACCAATGGTGTTCACAGCATACAGAGGGGAATCCCACATCAGGTAGCCATAGCAAGGGTCTGGGAGGGAGGCTAGGCACCTGATTTACATAAGCATCTAGCTGGTTGAGTTAAAAGGAATCTCTTTTAGGGACTTTTCTATTGACTCCAGGAGGGTGCCCAAGTGAGAATTTTTCTCTTTGAAACTAGTTTTAGTGACTCAGGCCATTTACCTGTATAAACAGTTAATTTTGAGAGCTATTATCTTATGTTATTTGAGACCAAACCAAAGTGAAGGGTAAATGCAGTATATTGGTAATTTGTTAAGTTAGAGTAAAAGGCCAGCAGACTACACCTTCCTGAGTCTGCTGAGAGCAGACATACTGCCTCCTGTGTGGGGCACCTTTCTCATCAATGAGACCTGTCAAGTTTTATTTAGATTTTGGCTATGAGAATAAAGGCATGACTGAGTGAATGTTTTCACACCATAGCTTCACAGTGTGGGGAAGATATTCGGTTGCCCTACAGGAAAATTCAGTTTTATACACTGCTGGGATATTATAGAAGGGAGAAATGCCATGATCCCACAAGATTTCTACAGAATTGGCAGTGACTTATCCAAAAGACAGGTGTTCCTGCAGCTCTGCAAAGGTGGGTTCTCCATGTGAGGTATCCATCATCTTGTGATTAGTCTGCTAGACCTGCCAGCTGCATATTTACTGTCTAATACTTGTGGGCTCACCACATCCTTTGATAAAATTTATGGCAGATTTTAAAACATATGAATACCAGCTTTTTTTTTTGAAGTACCAAGTCACCATACAACATGCTTATGCTTATTATTTATAAGTACTTTTATTTAAATCTACTGATTTATTATTTAGCTCAGTAGTTTTCAAATTTTAGTGCACATTCTCACACATGGGGCCTTTTAACCTCTGATTGATACATTTCTAGCTTACTATACCTGGAGTGGAGCTCAATTTTTTTTTACTTCTATCAAAAATTTTCAGTGATGTTAATGATACTTGTCTGGTCAATAATTTTGAGCACCATGACATCCTTAGGTGTAATTTGTCTGGTTATACATCTAGAAAAAAATCCACAGAGTTGATAACAGCAGGGTTTATGATGAAAAACTTTAAAAGAAATCACAAGATTCATATTTACCTGCTATAGAAGTACCAGGGTTTTCAAAACACAGTTTATTTATTTATTTTTTTAGTGGTGACAGAAAGCATGTTTCAGTTAATGACTGGTTAGGTGAGGTTAACCAAAGTCCATGTGATGAATGATGCTTGAGAAGCAAGCTTTCATCTATTGTGTGTTCAATACAAAGGTCCAAGCCCTGAAGTCATAATATGAAAAGAAAACAAAAGGTGACACATTTCAGTAGTGACTATGTTAGAAACCTCATCCTGGCTGGGAGTGTGGCTCTGTTGCCTACACAATTCCCTTCTAGCTGAAGACTTGAGTATTTCTCCCGTGCCATCTTAAGTGATAAATCATTTTGTAAGGAGGTTTGCATCACTCTAATAAAAGATACCAGATTAATCAAAATTTAATAATGTCCCTCAGCTACTGTGAATCTTTATTCTACATTGTGCTTGATTATATTTTGAGTTCAAGTCTTAAACTGCAGTGATTCCTAACATTTCTTACCGAAAGGGACAAGACAAATCATCAAAGTCTAAAGAACATTTTTGAGACATATCTGCAAGTTCAAGGTACTTTCAACTCTGCATGTGTATCTGGAGAGAAAAAGTGAACAGAAAAATGGAACAGACATGCTTGGCTGGAGGGAGAAGGTGCTATCTTTCCAATTGTTCTTATTCCCTGAAGGAGAGATGTGAGGTTTGAATTTCAAATTAGTTTTACTATCTTAAGGCAAATATCTGCACTATGTTCCTTGAGTGCCTAATGATACCTATCCCAGAGGCTGTGTGTGGCCTTACATATTTTCCCAGTGATCAACTGAGATTGTTATTTTTATCTCATTTTCATAGATAGGAAACTGAGCCTCTGGTAGGCCAGTGAGTGCCTTTAAAGAAATAGTAGAGAGGTCATTTGAGTCCTAAATTCCTTCCTTCAAATTCCATGCAACTGTCTTTTTCTGCCTATTCTTCAAATCTACCAAAAGCTCTGCCTTTTCCCAAGATAAAAACAGTGGCCTCCACTATGGCTCTACATACCATGAGCCACCTTTGCACTTCAGGGGCACTTCATCTTCATGTCATGAACTCTGCGAAGTCTTCAAGACTCAACATAGTTTCAGTATTAGTATCTTCTCTTTTAGCTCAGCTTTTACAAAACATGCAACAAAATATTTTATGTAAATACTAATGATATGATATATTAAAATAATAGGAATTTAAATATTTTTATCAAGTTGTTGCTAAAAACTAAAAGAGAATTTTAAAACACATTTGAACTTCAAAATACAAGTTAGATCATTGAAACTTTAAAATTCAGGAAGACTTGAAAACATGAAATTTTTTTAACTAAAACCCAATATCAAGTAATTCTGAAAAGAAAACCCAAAACAATTTCAATGAAAACTATAAGCCAGTCACTAGAAACATCTGCTACTAATAAATAAAATGAAAATTTCAAATGTTTGAACATTGGCAAGGAAAGTAGTTTTGGTATTATTATTATTGACTTTGATTAATGATGAATATTTACCAGTTAAGAAATTCACAATCACTTTCAAAATTAAATAAAATAAGTGTATAGATGGCTGATAGGAAGGAAAAATACAAAATAAATAAACTTTCTCTAGCTTCGGCATAAACTTCTGAAAGTAGAAATAAAACAATGTTCATATTAACCACAAAATCTGTAAATTCCTGGGAATAAATCCAATAAAAATCAAAATAACATCTATACAACTAAAATTATATGATACAGTTGATGAACATATGTAGCATGATTAATAAAAACCTCAAGTCAGAAATTGGGGTTAAACCTGAAGGTCAGAAAAGCAAAATAGCCAGGCACTGGCTCTTACCTCTATTTCAGTCTGAAATGGTGATTCTACTTCCAGGAATCTCAGAATGAGATTGTGTGTCCTCCTCCCATCTTATATCCTTTCTAGTGCTGGAATTAAACCACTGCCTAGTTTCTATGGCAAAGTAGATTTGCTCCTGGGATTAAAGATGTATGCCACCACTGCCTGGTCTGTAAGACTGATCAGTGTGGCTGCTTTACTCTCTGGACTTCAGGCAAGCTTTATTTAATAAAATACAAATGAAATATCACTACATTTCCCCATTGTGTCTAAAATTTAAAAAGGGAAAGACTATAACTAATATTAGAAAAATTATATACAATAAGCACAATGACTATATACAATATATACAGGCAATAAGTAGGTCAACAATATCTAGTCAATTTGCATTTGAAAAATTTAGAGAAAATACTTCATGTCTATCCTATTTTGGTGAGATCAAAGTCTTCTACCTAATTTACTTTATATCATAACTTTCTTTCTGTGTCTGGTAAACTATAACTATCTAATCTTCAACTACCACAGATGCCCAAGAAGGAATTAATATTAACTGAGCAAGAAGGAAGTACAAACAAATAACTTCTCAAAAATGTGAGAAAAGACAGAGACAGCTGGCTGCCTGGACAGTCACCCAAAGATATTCTGCAATGTTGTGGAATCTGCTTTAGCCTACAGGCCTAGCATTTCTGACAGAATTTTCTGTTAAGCAGATATTCTAAAGTATTGTCCCTTCTTGTCTTGACAATGTTTGACAGTCACTTTCTTTTGTGTCCTGTTTGTCTAATTAGAACAGCATACTGTCAGTAGTCAAGGCAGGGGCATTTTTTTTCCCAGCAGTTTACTTTTGCCATAAAGAAGATAAACTCCATGTGGAGTTTCTTCAATGCCTGTTATCTCTTCTGAAGTAGATTGGTGCTGCCAGGAGCAGACATGTTTCATTGTCATAATAAAGAAAAACCTAGGTTAATAAAACATCTTAAATGTCATATTCTGTAGATCTCTGAAGTGTTTGAAGATGACCTATCTATCTAAAATATATCCATCTTTCTTGGACCTTTAAAGTCACACCTAATATGACTACAAGTATGATTATAATAGGTGACTAATTACTAACCTATATCTCATTATCCTTAGCAGTTGGTAATAATAACTTTCAAGGACTAGAAATTTGCATTGCATTGTCAAATGAGTTGTATAGTAGAAATGCATGTACGGAATGTTTTTTCAAAATCTCAATATATAAAATTCATATACAATATACAAAAGTCCAATCCAATGTAAAACATTTAAAACTTGTAGTTGCTTTTTAAAAGTAGATTCAATAATCTACCCTTTTATTCCATCATATCTGTATCTCCCTTTTTGTTTTCAAAATAAGAACTTTGAATCTAATTTCTTTTGTTTAACTTTTTTCCTGACCATTAGCAATAATAACTTGCAACTAACACACTGAACAAAAACAAATGCCCATAATCCATTTTTGAGGAATGTAGGCATAGTTTTCTAGGCAACTTCCTGCTGATTGGAGGTGCTGATAATCTTATGGGGACTCAAAGAAAATTTAGGATTACAGTCAAGTCCTGGCTGGAGTATTCTGTGAGGCTGAATCATCTCAGCCAGCAGTCTTGAAGCCGTTCTGGATGTAGAACTCAGAGGAAAATACAACAGAGGTGCTCTGCAATGTTGGAACATCTAGGCCATGCACTCATATCAGAGATTTCTCAGGGGGTCTTCCTTGATCAAATCTGATTTTTCTTAGCCTAGAATGAATTCATTGCTTCTCATTTTCTGAGGAAACAAAAGCAAGACCTCTTCTCCAAAGTAATATTTTAATCTCAAGCTATTGTCAAAACATATAGGTTGGATAAATCCAACAACATTTATAATCAAATGTCTTTTAGCAGTTGTTGCTCCTTCCTCAGCACTTAAATAGCTCAAAGACAACACAATGACATACAGTAACCAGACTCTCTCTGTATTTTCCATCTTTTCTTTACATTTTTATTATTTTATTTCTTTATTTTTATTTTCTATTTTTTGGTTTTTTGAGGAACAGTTTCTTTGTGTATCTTTGGCTATCTTGAAACTCACTCTGTAGACCAGGCTGGCCTCAGACTCACAGAGATCTGCCTGCCTCTGCCTCCCAAGTGCTGGGATTTAAGGCATGTGACACCACTGTCTGGTTTCTATGCAAACAAGCATGGCTCCTGGGATTAAAGGTGTGTGCCACCACTGCCTGGTCTGTAAGGCTGCTCAGTGTGGCTGCTTTACTCTCTGAACTGCAGGCAAGCTTTGTTTGTTAAAATACAAATGAAATATGACTACAAATATAGCAAAAATTCCCAGAAGAATTGAAAAATAAATCCACATTTTGTGAGTGAGTGGAGGTTGAGCCAATGTGTCATAGCTAAGAAAGCCTCAAACTCATGACTTTCTTGCCTCAGGCTGCTGCATTCTGGGAATACTTATGCTCATATTATAACATGTTAAATACGAGTATTTGATAAAATATGGATAACAAGAGAGGACTGAATTATATAATAAAAATCTAAATGCTACTTTTGGATCAAGGAAACATTAAAGAGAAGCATATCTAATATTGGGCCACAGTGTGAAACTTATGTAACCAGTGTTGTAGTGTCATGGGAACAGGGAAATAGAATGTTGAAAACATTTACAAGTCAGAGCTATCATGTTGTCCTCATTTCTTCATTTCCTCCTCATGGCTCACTGCCTCTTTTTTCTTTTCATAGCTTCCTTTCTAGTTTAATGCCCTGTACCTAAGTCCGCCATAAGCATATATATGTGAGTGTGAAAATTAAAATTTAGTATCGATTTTTGAGAGAAAAATGTGATTTTTGTCTTTTCATGCTTGTGTAATTTAACTCGATATAATTACTAATTCCACCATTCTTCCTACAAAAACTATGTCTTAACTTTTCTTTATGACTAAAAAAATTCCACTGGGCACGTGTACTACATTTTCTTTATTCTTATTTATCTATTTATTTATTTTAGCCATAGTGGAAAGGACAACAACAAGCTTGGATTTACATAGATTTTTGTTGCAGTACTTAGAATCCCTCAGTATCTACTCAGGAATGAAGTAGCTAGGCCATATGATAATTCTGTCCTTAGTATTTTGGGAAGCTTCCATTTTGAAATTGAAACTTAAACTATCAGAGAGGACCCAAAGCAGAAAAGGATGGTTTTAATTCATGATCTAGCCTGAATACTAACTAATATCTAAGAGTGAATATTGTGTTTGTCTAATTGAGCCTCCTTCTGAAAGACTTAATGAGACCTTACTGCTTATCCAAGTGTAAAAGAGATTACGACACCTTAGAAAATGTACTAGGACAAGAAACTAAAAGCAAAGCTTGCTTATGTAATTAAATATTCAAATTCAAAACAGCAATTGTCTCCGAATAAAACTGTAGTTACAACATACACAAATTTGTCAATAGTCAGAGTCTAGTTTTAAATAAATATGAATATGCAAAATTTGTATGCCATATTTACATATAATTGCATACATTTATACAAATAAAACAAAGTTATGGAAAAACCTTATTATTATTGATGACTTGATAGGAAGTGTTTGTAAAATAAAGAGCAAAGGTATTTATTTTGTGTATTTATGTCTTTGTTGTATAATTATCTTGTTTGTGATAACAAGGTATTTTTCAAAATCATTCTATTCTGAGTCATAAAATATTTGAGTGCAGAAGCTAAATATTACAACAACTAATGTGTCAGTGAAGACACCATCGATATAAATATCTTTTAAAATATTCCTCAATGAAAAATATTACAAATAGAGCACCAGTCAGAGTTTTTCTAAAATTGTTTCTCATGAAAACTCATGAGCATGAATAATTCTGTCTTCACCTGCCTCTCATCCTTCTGCGCCCCAGATTTTTGAAGCCACGGCAAAGGAAGAGAGTGAGTGAGGGCAGAACATACACCTCCCCTTCCTCTTCAGTTCCTCATTTCCTCGCTGTAGCCAGCTCAGACTGAGAGAACAGACAAGCTTCAACCTGTACGAGAATCTAGACGTTTGCCTAACTACTCCACTCAACAGGTATTTGTTAAGGATTGATGTTGTGCTTACAACTCTTTTAGATTGAGGGAATAAATCATTAAAGCACAGACATGCACACACACCAGAAAAAGATGGAAATGAAAATTTCTTTACCCTCAATTGAGTTACTATTGGAGGAAAGCAAAATAAATAAATAAAATCAGAAAATTACTGCTCAGAAGGCAGAAAAAAATCAATGTATTCATCGTGGAGTAAAAATGAAGTCTTAAATTGTAAATAAGTTGGTCAAGGAAAGTAACATCTGAGTGAAGACTGGATAGATATGATAATTACATTAACTGCATATCTTGGGCTTTTAAAAAGATGATTATTATCTCACACATTCCAGCAACTGAGGAAAGGCTGATTTCCCCAGGGTGTTAATCAGAAGGCAGGAAAGACTTTTCCATGCAGGAGAGCTAAGCAAGAACGAAAAAATTATTTCACTAAGTACCAACTGGCTCCCTTTAATAAAGTGATTACATACCACAGGACAAGACCATCCTGGATCAAATTCTACCACTTCCAGCATCCCACATCCATAAATGTGCTTGTTTGAGATTGCATTTGTACTCAGGAGGAAAAGGCACATCTCTATTTACAGAGCGCAATCCAAATAACTCGCTAAATTAATCCACAGCTCTTCTCACAATTGCACTTCTTTACAGTCCAAGAATAGTTGTGCAGTTTTCATGAGGGAATGGCTATTATTTGAGTTTAGAGTGTGGCTTGCCTCTGCCGTTTATAGATAAGAGTACATTTTCAATGTGGATGCCTGGAGGACTAGTTTTCTATAAATTTATTGTATTCCTAAAGGTCAGAGCCTTTCTCTCACTTTCCTGAGATGGATAGCCGCAGCTTTATGAAATGGGACCACACTTCATATTCATAATGTATAAGCTGGTGGAATGAATTAAACAGAAAACTTTTCTGTTTTCTTCCGTTTTATCAATACACCAACTAGAGAACATAATACTACTGTGCTCGCTCTTGTAGCCAAAACTATTTCTCAGATAAATTATATTACGGATTGTTATAATGTTTTTCAAGCTTATAAGCTGCAGTTGAGAGCCCTAAATATGATGTTGTTGGTCAGCCTATACTTTTACATAATGGTGGTCTTGCCTGTCTTCACATCTAGAATGAGATCTGCGAGGGCTGCATTTGGTCTTGTTTATGATTACTGGGAAGAAAAGAGTGGTTCAGTATATTCAAGAAGGCTAATGCTACAGTCTATAGAGGAGCTAAAATGTGCCCTTTGTAAATGTACAGATTCAGTTTGACATGAATGCTCCCATCTTTAGGTGCAACTTCCAACATGGTGCCAGAGTAGCTCTTGATAATTTCCCTGCGTAGTTTCCTTCCACACTACAAGTACACAAAAGATTCAGCAATATACAACCAGACTCTGGTCCTTGGATGTACCTGACTCTGATACTCTCTTAAGAGAAACTAGATATATCCAAGTTCATGGAGAGTCTTTGTTATTCTAATGATACCTGCCCTCCTGGACCAATCACGGGGAACCTCGTCTTGATCTTGGGCCATACTTCTCATCCTTGAGTCAACTGCACCCTTTCGGCCTCTTATCTTTCATCAAGCTAACTGTAGGTCCCTCACCTTTCACCCAGCTGGTGTGTTCTTGTTCATAAGAAGGAATATGCAAGGTGCCTGGATTCTGAATGGACATAATTGCATTGTTGCAGCACATTTGTTGCCTGAGTCACTTGGTGATACCACCCTAATTTGAATTGTAAGAGAAGTAGTGTCCGTCTCTCATGAAAATTGTTGCAAACATACCTGGTAAAGAGTTTTGGAACAAGAAGAATAATGACAATGCTTTTTTCTAAATTGTTTATTATATTAGGCAAGTGAAATGTGTATGTCATATGAACTAATGATTATCATAATTGAAATCATGATGTGATTACTCTGCTCTGTGTAAGAACTTCCTATATGTCAGTTTGTCACATCCTCTGAACTCTCTGAAGTAGGTATTGTTACCATAGTGTCTGCATGGTTTAAGACACAAGTGTTTAAGAGACAGAGTTGCATTAAATAGATATAAGAAATGAATGAGAGCTGCCTGTCCCTGATGGGTGAGTGGGACATCAGACAAGTCTCATAGGAACGAAGAAAAACCATGCCAAAGTAATGTGTGCAAGGAATTCAGGCTTTGCAGGTAGACCATGTAATATTTCTTAGGCATGTCTAATCATCAAGTTGCTCTAAGGGCATAAGTCACAAATACAGAAGCCTGGGCTGTTAGCCAGGCAGCCCAAATTAGATGCTCTGGGGAAAGATCCAGAGTTCTGATTTAAAGACGCACTAGGATGACTCTTAGTGCTGAGTAGTTTTCCCACCAAGCTGGAATGTTTTAACCATGTCTTTTTAGGAAGGGGAGGAATATTCATTGATCTCTCTAGTTCAATCCCCTCTTCCCCCAAAACAGACATGAGCTCCTCGGACCCCCAGTCCTCAATCTTCCTGAGTCAAAACTGGTTGTTTAATTTATGCATGAATCTATGTGCTTGCACATAAACATGTCTGTATTTTGTTAGCCAATTTTACATTGCTATGGCAAAATATCTGAGAGAAATTATTCCTGGAGGAGGCAGTGCATCTTGGAGGTGTGGTGTGGCAAAAGGAAACTGTCCAACTCTGACAATGACCCCAAGAAACCACTCACTTCAGTGGTCCGTCTCCTAAGTTTCCATCAATTCCCAGTGGCCTATCACATTAAATATGTATAGATATTGCTGCCATGATGTATTTAAAACTCTTATGATTGTATAATGATACTCCATAACCAGCAAGTAACTTCCACGTTAATAACCATTTTATCCTGCATTAATTTTGTTACATGATGTTTTCTGGTTGGCATTGGCCTGGTACTCTGTCTTATTGATGCTCATTCTATGAATTTTCTGATACTGTGTCTTTAATATCTTGTTTCTTTTTCATTCTGTCAGTACATTGCTTTATTGAATTTTCATATATAATTATTAATAAATTTGTGTTTATTTCTGTCGCTGTCATTTTTTATTTCAATATTGCCTTCTGTTTCTGGGTTTATTTTTATTATTTTCTGTTACTTTCAAGGGTAACAGAAACATTAGCCAATTCCTCATTGTGGTTAGCATTCACTAGTTATTTATTTCTTAGATATTCAAATCCTATTTCCTCTTTAATTTTGCTTAAGCAATTTCAATATGAACATAATTTTATCCAGACTTTGATCATTGTCTCTTCATATGCCTCCTCCACCACCTGAATGCGTCACTTCTTATCTATGTACTTCTGCAAAGCTGGTTTAGAAGAAGGTTCTTATTACAATTTTTTGAGATTTTCAAATCAGAGAATATTTAATTCTCTCCTTTTAATGATTATTGTCATGCAATAATCAGTTTGTTTGCAGATATTTGGTTACATGACCAACACTGGAAGTGATATGAAGACCGAATAAAATGTGAAAGCCTTTGTGTAAATGACTTGATGGGAAGGCTGGACTACACTCCAGAGGGAGCTGGAACTCAAATAGATACCACAGTGTGGACCTTCAAATCCCCTTCACAGGTTTATGGATAAAGGCTTTTTTCCCCCCAAAGAAGCCCAATGGGGAGGTGGCAAAACCTGTAAGTGTGGGGCTTAGCAGGAGGTGCTCTTTGTGTTTTTAGGGGAAAGCCCAAAGGGATCTTGGGTCTCAACCACCCCCCATTTTTTTCTCTCTGGCTTCCTGGTTTTGTTAAGTGACCATGCTTTTCTTCACTCTTGCCATGGTGTACTGGACCACAGGCTCAAGGCTAATGAATCATGGAACAGAATTTGCCAAGCATAAAATGATTTTAATCATTCCCTGCTAATTAAGATCTTTATAATGATGGAAAAATCTATACACATGGAGACATTTCAAGGACTGTAAACTGTATGATTGTCTTATCTTTGACCCAGAGAAATTTAAATACAACAAACCTGAGGATTCCCTCTTTCCCTTTCTGAGTTCATGCCACATTCAGAAGGTTTATCTTTGTAGGAGGAGAGAGGCACTTGACCAATCAATCAAGGCTCCCTACTTTGTGGGGCATGGTAGCACACACCTTTAATGCTAGCACTGTGGAAGCAGAAGCAGGTGAGTCTCTGAGTTTGAGACTAGCCTGGTCCACAGAGTGAGTTCCAGGACAGCCAGAAGCCCTGACTCAAAAAACAAAACAACAACATCATCATGATCAACAACAAAAACTCCCTACTTTGTAAGTTCAGCACTCCTCTCCTGAAGTGTTGGTTCACCTGTGTGCAGCAAAGCCTGGCTCTGAGCACCGCCCAGCCTCAGGCGAGTAAATTAAAGGGACAGACACAGGGATTCCCATGGGAACACTGCCATTCTCCGCCTCGTGCCAAGAGGGAATTAAATGAGTACAGACATTAAGTTTTACTGAATGTCTGGCTCTAGGGAACATTTCAGTCTCCCCTTTCCCAATAAGTGGAAGAATATTTTTTCATGTCCATCTTTCTTTTGAAAAAACAAACAAACAAAACAAACCACCATGAGCTCCATTCTTTATGTGATATTTATATGTGATGCTTTGCTTTGGAAGCCAGGACATTTCTTGTTCGCCTTTGCTATTCAGTTATGCATTTTAGTGTAGAGAGCTTTCTTTCTACCTTTCCCTTATGTCTCTCCTTTGACTTTCTCTGGGCATTTCAGTATGAAATCTTCCATATTCTTTAAATTCTTTGAAATTTATTTCTTTATGATTTTACTACAAATGTTTAATTTTCCATGACTTATGTAGGTTGTCTTAAAATTTCTGGCCCCTGTTTGATTTTACCAATATCAACTTATCCCTTGTTTCCTTTGTATGCCAGACACTTCAGTGCAGTGTGCTGGGTTTTCATTCCTTTGAAATGTTTGAACTCTTTAAAGTTCCTACTTTTGTGCTTCTGGCTTCTTGCCTCATGAGGTTACTCACTACAGTCTGGCAGTGTGTGCAGATAGTCTCAGAGTACATAAATAAATTAAAAAGCAAAGCGTTAAAATAAACAATAAAACAATTCTTAATCCCTCCTTCCAAGTAACTGCTCATTTTCCTAGGGACAGGTGTGTTTTGATGTTTCTTAAAAGCATAATTCCCCAGCCTATGGAGAAGCAGGAATGGGAAATGTTGGGAAACAGAAGTTATAAGTCACTTGATTTTCAAATCTTCTCTTTGAAGTTATGAGAATTCTTATTTCTCACGATTTTACTTCTGATGACAACTGTACTTTAGCTTAGGCTCTGTTCCTCCTTAGGTTATAAGGGGAAGATGGGGTATGGAGTCACATCCACTCGGTCACCAGCCCACACCCCTGCAAGTATCACCTGGGGACTTCCTTCTCTAGGTAAAAGCCATCTTCCCACATGAGGGTTCAAAGCCATTCCCATCACACAAGGAAATCATTCCCTACAGTGCTTTATCGTCGTTTGGGTTTATTTTCCTCCCATAGCTGCTCCAGGTTGATCTGAAACAAGGAAGTCAGTGGTTTGATGTTTTAGTCGTAATCAGGACCTATGATGCTATGTTAATAGAGAGCATTGCACCATGACATTTTAAAACTTTCCAACGGATGATATACTATCCTTTCTCTGCAGTTGTAGAAACGATAGATATTCCAGGTATCATTCAGCTCCCCTTCGGGGTGTCAAAAGGCATTCAAAAACAGTACAAAATCACAGCTATGAAGTAGCAAAGAAAGCAATTTTTTTATGGTTGGGGTCAGCATAGCATAAAGAACTACTTTAAAGAGTCACAGCATTAAAAAGCTTGAGAATCACTGATGGAAAGGTATTATATGGCAAAACTACATGACACGATTGTTACTAGTTTCTTGTCTCTGAGTTGAGTTTCTTATCTCATTATCAAGCAAAATAAATGGTGAGAAGAGATGAAAATGAATATCAAAAAGCATTATGGAACAGGTGTAGGAGGTTCTTCTGTTCATGTGTTGCTTTCATTGGTTAATGAATAAAGAAACTGCTTTGGGCCTCATAGGGCCAAATTTAGGTAGGTGGGGAAGACAGAACTGAATGCTGGGCAGAAGGGCAGAGATAGAGAAAGAAGCCATGGTCCTCCACCTGAGACAGATGCCGCTTAGAATCTTTCCTGGTAAGTAACTGCCACATGGCAATATACAGATTAATGAAAATGGGCTAAATAAAAATGTGAGAGTTAGCCAATAAGAGGCTAGAACTAATGGGCCAAGCAGTGATTTAACTAATACAATTTCTGTGTGGCTATTTTGGGGATAAACTAGCCATGCAGCCAGGAAGAACAAACAGGCCCTCTCCTTGCAACATGGAACAGTTTGGGTTGTTGGTTTGTTTGCTTTTATATGTATAGGAAAAGACCAATTCAGTCCCATATAAATGATTCTAAGTAAGTGGATTATAGCAGACGTGATAGGGTTGGCTCAGATCACTTGTCCGCACATAAATCAGGAATCTATCTGAGACAATGCTGACTGGCTAATCTGAGCAAATCGTGGTGTTTGGATAAATAGGGGCATGTGTGTACTTTCCAGAAAGCTGGATTTCTCCTTCCTTTCTTCCTTCCTTCCTTCCTTCCTTCCTTCCTTCCTTCCTTCCTTCCTNCTTTCTTTCTTTCTTTCTTTCTTTCTTTCTTTCTTTCTTTCTTTCTTTCTTCCTTTTACAAGAAGGAGTGGAAATGAAAGCAAACAAAGGCTGGGAGGTAGCCAAGGTCTTGGTGAGTCAGAACCTTCAGATTTCAGCTCCTGGGTTCACCTACCAGGAACAGTCCATTGTAAAATGCAGATCAGGTGCCTTTTAGAGCTGACTGCCCATTCTGCCAGAACATACAGACATATTGTTTTCCTTGGGCTGTAGCAGCAGCAGCTGGTTACACAGCAGGGCTGTGACAGCTATCAATTTGGCCTCTGACACAAACAAGCACCAGCACCCTGACACCTACACAGTTATGACCTAGAACTCAGGTTCTCCCCAAGAGCCCTTAGTTAGTTCACCAAGTCCCACTCCTTTCATGCTTTTTGAAAGCTTCTGGTGGCCATCAATGTATTATCTTTTCCTGTAACCTACCCTTTCAAGCATGTTAAATAAGTGAAATCATAAAGAATGTATCCCTGGGGACTGGTTTGCTTTTTCTCATTTATTGCAGTTGTCTGGAGAGTCACCCATGTAACAAGAGGGCCGGGCTTGTTGGGGTTTCTGTCCTGCCCTGTTCCCACAGGCAGCAAGTCCCAAAGAAAATCACACAGAGGTCTCCATAAGTTATAAATTGATTGGCCCATTAGCTCAGGCTTCATATTAGCTCTTATAACTTATATTAACCCCCTATTCATATCTATGTTAGTCACATGGCTTGGTACCTTTTTCAGTGGGGCAGGTCACATCTTCCTTCTTGTGTGTCTGGGCAGGACTGCAGAGAGAGCTTCCTTCTTCCCAGAATACTCCTGTTCTCATTGTCCTGCCTCTCCTTCCTCTGGTTGTCCAGCCTATACTTCCTGCCTGACTACTGACCAATCAGCATTTATTTAAAACATAACTGACAGATATAGAATTGTTCTCCCACATCACACCCAGACTGTCACACCAATTACACTCACCCATTCCTTTGTTTTAGCAATGGTAAAAGTAATGGTTCCATACCACAGAATGGGTGCACCACAATTTACTTATCCACTCATCCATTGAGGGATATCTGGTTGCTGCTGATTTTTAGATATTAAAAATAAAGCTGGTATAAGCATTCACAGGCAGTTTCTTTTATGGATATAAGCTTTCACATATCTGAGCTAAACACCTTGAAGTACATTTGCTGAGGTGTATGGCTATGTATGCAGCGGTGTATTTTTGCTTTGGTTTTATTTTTAGTTATACACCTGCCTGTATGCCTGTATGTGGAAGGATCACACAGCCAGAAACTGGAGTCACAGGTATTGTGAGCCACCTGACAGAGTCTCAGGCATCACACTCTGGTCCCCTAGGACAGAAGTTTGCACTCTTAAGTGCTGAGCCCCCTTGCCAGTGCTGAGCAGAACAATGATACCTTAAGAAACTGCCACACTGTTCTCCAGAGTTCCTGTGCTATTCTCATTCTCATAATGCATGAATGATCTCGGTTCTCTGCATGCCAAGCAATTGCTGCCAACACTGTTTCCTGTGTCAGCCACTTGTAGACATGCAGTGATGCTCACTGTGATTTTAATCTGCATTTTCTAGTTGCCCATGATGCTGAAGTATTTTTCATGTCCTCTTTCAGCCTCTGTTCTGCTGCGGGAAATGTCTCTTCCTGACCTCTACTCAGCTTTGCTTCAATTGTTTGATGCTTCACAGTTGAACTAATTGTTGGCTGTGCATGATGTCGCGTTAACTTTCAACTTGACCCAGCCAAGAGTCACCCAGAAGGGAGTGTCTACTGCGACATTGCACATATCATAGTGCCCTGGGGGCATGTCTGTAAGAGATGGTCTTAATGGGTAACTGTAATAAGGGGCCCCACTGACTGTAGGTAGCAGCATCTCTGGGCCATTGGCCCTGAAATGTTGTAAGAAAGTTAATTAAGCATGATCCTGAGAGGAAGCTGACAAGCATAATTCTTCCATGGTTTTTGCTTCACGCTCCTGCATGATTGAGCTTCTGTCCAGACTTCCTCAGGGGCGGACTATGGTCTGGGAGTGTGCACCAAATAAACCCTTTCCTTATGTAAGCTGCTTTGGGTCAGGATGCTTTATTACAGCAACAAGAAAAGCAAACTAGGGCAACTTCCAATCACAGAGAGACAAACACTGATTCATGGCTTTTGCATAAGGCATTTAAATTAACAAACTTTATAGAATTGGTGTAGAATGGAGGCTCTCGGGGGAGCTGGGAGCTGGGAGTTCATAGCAATGAAGTTTAAATCATAAGATACAAAATGTCTAGAGATAGCCTCAGGGTAGCATCATACCTACTGTCAACAGTGGTGTGGTACATATTCCAACAGCTGAGCCAGGCCAATGTGAACCACTCATAGCACAATAAAATGCGGGATAGTAGAATTTAACATTGGGGAACTCTTTCATTGGAATTGGAATGTTGCATATCTATAAGGCGTTTGCATNTCACAGAGAGACAAACACTGATTCATGGCTTTTGCATAAGGCATTTAAATTAACAAACTTTATAGAATTGGTGTAGAATGGAGGCTCTCGGGGGAGCTGGGAGCTGGGAGTTCATAGCAATGAAGTTTAAATCATAAGATACAAAATGTCTAGAGATAGCCTCAGGGTAGCATCATACCTACTGTCAACAGTGGTGTGGTACATATTCCAACAGCTGAGCCAGGCCAATGTGAACCACTCATAGCACAATAAAATGCGGGATAGTAGAATTTAACATTGGGGAACTCTTTCATTGGAATTGGAATGTTGCATATCTATAAGGCGTTTGCATGAAAAAATATACTTGCAAAGAACTTTATACCCATGAATTTATAACGTGTGAGCCTAGCAAAAAAAAATGACATATTTTTAACTGAGTGGGTTACAGTGGGCATGGTCAGGTCTGCTCAGATTATCACTGCCAGGCCTTTGGTCTGGAGCCTGACAAAGGTGGCTTCATTCAGCAGAGGAGCTTCCTGCACTTTTGGTTAACTTCCCCACAAGCTAAGCAGACCACGGACAGAAGCAACAAATGGAGCTTTAAAGAAAAGGGTCTATAGAGAGAGAGCCTGTAGGATGAACATCGGAACAAGAAAATGTAAAATTAGCACTCAAAATCTGACGTGAGGTACGCCATGCTGCCATC
This sequence comes from Bramus lutescens, assembly GCA_001685075.1. Classification (NCBI taxonomy): domain Eukaryota; kingdom Metazoa; phylum Chordata; class Mammalia; order Rodentia; family Cricetidae; genus Bramus; species Bramus lutescens. The sequence goes on from LOEQ01001379.1 coordinate 394,742, forward strand.
TTTGTTCACATGTTTTTGTGCTTTTCAAGGAAGAGCTGCTACATATTTGCCAGTGGTGGTTTTAGAGAGGTAAAGAAAAGATTATCCAACAGGGATTAAATTTTGCAGGAAACAAATAACTGCCCAAAGTTCTAAGCTCGGCGCTCAGCTCTGACCACCAAGAAGCCCATGGAGGGACCACATAAGAGCATAGTGAGATGAGACTGTGTTCTCTACACGGCCACAGAGACTGACACTTTTTTCATGGGACAGAGATGTAGAGAGATAGCCCCAGAAATTGAGGGTCCTCATATCGTAGCTCTTTCTTTCTTCTCTTCTTCCTCCCTCCCTCCCTCTTCTTCTTCCTCCTTCCCTTTCTTTCTATAACATAACTCTACTGTTTCAAGAACTTAGAACACATATTTCTATTAAAACAACTACAGAAACTATTGCAAAGCCACGGCTCCTTCCAAATGTCATGACATTGGATTAATGGCCATTTCCCTTACTGAATTTATTTAATATTATGAAGGAATTTTACAGCAAATTGCAAGCTATTTTCACAGATTGAAAAATTTTTATCTTTTAATAAAAAGCATACAATTTCAGCTACTGTTTTCTGCTCTTCTCTTGATTTGAGGTTTGAGCCAAAAGCTTCTTTTTACTAATCAGCACCTGGATTTTTGATTGTCCTCATCCAAATAGTCTGGCTTGATTATCAGCTGGAATTAGGAGAAGAGCTGCCTCTAGTCATTATTAACAGAGAGGCTCCTAAGAAAACATCCTGTGATCACCTGTGAACAGGGAGGTAGAGGACAGTCCTCTGAAGCAGGGACAAAGTCACATAAAAATACAAAATAAAAAGTCTCTTTTCCGATGTTGCTAACTCATTGTCCAGGTTTTGCTTTCTGATTCATAGTGCAAGGACAGAGAGGATGCTTTCATACGTTTATTACAATTCAGTTCAGTGTCTAGAGATCTTATGAACGAGTCAAGGCCGACAGCATCAGATAAGCAGCACTATAAAACTCCCTTCCATAGTCTATTATACACACTTTCTTTGGAGGGGAAGCAAGCAACAGTGCACTGGCATTCAATTGCTTCAGCTTTGCCTTAACCGACAGCACTAATTGAATGCTGTTCTCATTTTTCAGATATCATATGAATGCATTCCATAGGAGATGGCAGCATTCAGTGAGACCTATAGAACCTGGGGCTGGAGAGAGAGCTCAGTCAGAACATTGCTTGTAGGTAAAGCTAGCCATCCCTGTAAAACCTAAAGAACAGAAATTTATCTCATCAACGGAGACATGCTGAAATGTTTCCCTAAGTGAAAACCAAAAGTGATCAGTACCCAACAATAAAGCTATAACCTTAGGAGTTGTGTTGTCTAGCAGAAATCATTAGTAGTGCCTCTCGATGGAAACCAACCTGTAACTTCACAGAATGGTCTACAGTGATTCAAAGAAGGTGATGAAGTCATTAGTGATATCATGCCTGCTTGGTGGGAGTGGGCAGTCTGATTTGCTATCAGAAGAGATTGAGGCTCAACGAAGTGAGCATGCCAGCCAAGAACTGGAGCTAGAGGGATGAAGTAGGGGTGGAACCACAATGTGGGGGTGCTTGCACTGCAAACTGGTCTCTGTATTGAGGATTCCTTACATGAGCATGCCAGCTTCCTTGGCTAGACACAGTTTTTCTTTGAGAGACGATTTACCACTGATTATATGATTTTCAGGCAGATCATTAACGTAGTCTTCTTTCTAGTCTATTGTAGGATTTATGATAATAAATATTATCAAATGATTACAATATATCAGCGATGAAAAAATTGTATACAATGGGCTGGAATGATTGGTCAGAAGTTAAAGTCACTTGATGCGAAACTTGACAATCTGAGATGGAGCTCCAGGAACCCAAACAGTGGAAGGAAAGCACCAACTGGTCCATGCATGAGCATAGGTGCACATGGACACACACACATAAACAGTAAATAAATGTAAAAACATTAAAAGCTATGTGTGTAGTATGCCAAAATTATATATGTGCATAATGGAAAGAAAACTAAATTTGAATAAGAATAAAGTATACTTATACAACTATACTAATTCTAACTTGATAACTTATGAAAATAGCTACTTAGTTTATTCTAAAAAATATTTTTAAGATTATGATAGACACTTCACTAACGCTGAAGTGAAATAAGGGGTTACATGTTTTTCATGGGGACATATCATGCTCTGTTTTGTGTAGTTAAATTCAAGAGATTTGTGCTAGTTTAAGGCAATGGAGTGTAATGAAAAATAATTCTGTGGCATAAGAATTATAGCTTCATAAAGCTTAATTGCTGTCAAATAATGTTGCAATGAATTTGATGTTTGTATCCTCTCAAAATTTATGGATTGGAATCTAATCCCCTATGTGAAATTATCTGTATTAGGAACTATAGGGAAGTAATTAAGCCATGGTGGTAGAGCCTTTATGAATGGGAGCTGGCTTGTCTGTCTTCCATCTCAGAAGGTCGCACTTGGCAGCGTGCAGCTGCTAAGGACCTCAAGAGACCTTTGCCAGAACAACACAGATCTCCAGGAGAGCTTCAGAACAACACAAATCTCAGGAGAGCTTGGCCCGAACGACACAGATCTCAGGAGACCTTTGCCAGAACAACGCAGATCTCCAGGAGAGCTTCAGAACAACATAGATCTCAGGACAGCTTGGCACAAATGACACAGATCTCCAGGAGAGCTTTGCCAGAACAACAAAGATGTCAGGAGAGCTTCAGAACAACACAAATCTCAGGAGAGCTTTGCCAGAACAACACAGATCTCCAGGAGAGCTTCAGAACAACACAAATCTCAGGAGAGCTTTGTCAGAACAACACAGATCTCCAGGAGAGCTTCAGAACAACACAAATCTCAGGAGAGCTTGGCCCGAACTACACAGATCTCCAGGAGACCTTTGCCAAAACAACACAGATCTCAGGAGACCTTTGCCAAAACAACACAGATCTCCAGGTCTCAACTTTCAGGACCTTGGGGTTGAATGTCACCAGGTCAATGGTACTTTCTTCTATTAGTCCTCACAAAGACAAATAAAGATGTTAGTATAGCACATGCGCGTGCGCGCGCACACACACACACACACGTACTCATGGAGGCTGAAGGTCAACTTTGGGTACCATTCCTCAGGTGCTGTGTTTTTTAGACAAGATATTTCACTTGCCTGAAATGTGTAAGTAAGCCAGCTGCCTGCGCAGTGAACCCTAAGCTCCCCCCACCTCTGCCTCCCTGGTATTGGGATTATAATTGTGGGCATGTTAACAGCTCACGTTTTTTTCTTAAAGATGATCATTTATTTCCCCATCTTTGATGACTGCTCTTCACCACCTCTGCTTTTTGTTTCTTATTTCTGGCTCATAGCCAAAATTGTTTCCTCTTCCTTATGCATGAAAGCTTAAGCAATTCCCTGAGAGAGAACACTGAGTAGGAATCCAGTTTTGGTGATAAATGCTAAAATTTTGTCACCTCTTCTCCAAGAGTGACAGGCTACGGGAAATTTTGTTTATTGTCCTTGTTTTGTACATGTTGCATTGTGACCTGGTTACACACAAGTTCAGAGATTACCTGGAATTCCGTGAAAGTTTCCAGGGGCCTCTGAAAGCCTTGAGTACAATCAGAGTCATGTTTTCCTACAGTGAAGATACATAAAGCAGAATGGACTCAGAATATAGACTTCTGGGGTCTGGAAGGCTGGAGGTATACTTCCAAACCCTCCCTTAGCAAGGTGCTTAAAGCAAGCTTCAAGGACCTTTGAGCCAGTTTACCTAGCGAGGCCCACTCTTAATGGAGCAAAGAGTTTCTATTGGAAGTTGGCCATGCAGATACCCCTAATTCTGCAATCAACCACAATTACTAAGATATCAGTCTCCCAGAAGGAAAACTGGGATTCATAGTAAGTCAGTGTTTGTACAACTGAACATAGACAGGGTTCTATGCTTCAGGCAAGCCAAACAGTTTATAAATTAGTCATAAAAGGAACATTCCAAAACTAAGATTTCTAGATGCCAGCCAAGGCCAGTTCTTGCCTGAGGCATACCCTTGAACAGAAATGTAATAACTGAAAAATGTTAGGTTCTCTGTATTAATTCTCTGGCAAAGCAGGCTATCCTGTGTGTAAAGTTAATTATAAAATTGTGCCACGTCTATTGGATATGCGCTTTCAGATATGCATTTGGAATATGGATTACTGAGATTTTGTGACATTAAGTTTTCAGGATGCTATCTAAAATGGAAAGACTTTGGTCCCTCAAATCCATTGTTCCTATTCTTCCACTCCCAAAACCAGGATCCTAAGTTCAATCTTGACCTTCATAGTTGATTTGATTAGGATATTATCTTTAGTTTCATAGATTGTTTCTAAATAACATAGAAAACTTCCAGCTTAGTCAAAGCATAATTTTAACTCTAAAATGTTAGGGTGACTATGCATTGATATCCACTAATGAACATTTATTTATGCCTGTGTAAACGTGGCAAGGCAAGAGGGGCTGTAGACTGATGGCCATAGCTTCTCTCACCCACCAAAGCAGTGTGTACGTCACAGAGTTCGTTATCTGCTTTGCATTTCCTGCTGGGAAGCAAAATAGAGTATCTGAGCTAAAGTTCACAACTAAGGTGGATGGGGAAGAAAATAATGTCAGACAATACAACTATATACGCAGCGTGTTTGTGTTTGTTTGGTTTTTGACAAACAGAAGGACTTTTTCCCCCTAAGGAAAAATATCAGAAAGCAGTCATGGACGAGGGTGGAGCTGGGTGAGCCTACAAAGTCAATGAAGTTCTAGGGAAAATAGACTTTACTTAAAATTACAGCACATAAGAGGAAGTGTCTGGGACAATGTGCTGGGAGTTCTATGGCAGGTCTGATGTGCTCGTGCAGGAGGTCCAAAAGGTTGTGAGGCACCCCATGCCACAGATTAAATTAACACAACATCAGAATTTGCTGTATTCTCTCTGCAAAAATTACAAATCGGTGTTGGACCTTACTTTCTCTGAACCAGAAACAATAAAGATGCGTCTCTAACCTGGGTAGATTTACAAGCCGCAGAGACCAGAATTGCTTTGAATGCATTCTGCTTGCTTTGCAATGCTCTTTCAAAAGAACAGAAGCAGAAGTTATTTCTGAAAGAGGTAAGATCTCTTACATCTAAATTATTTTAGTAATATCTCTTCTGAGACATCCTTTTGACATTGTGATTAATAGGCAGTCTACAACCATGTTTTTCCCTGGTACTTCTGCTTACCTCTTAGTCAAATATCCAATCTCCTCTGTAGCTCTCTTTTGATGTTGCCTGTTAGGATTAGATTCTATATTCAGAACATATCTTTTTGAGATAATTTTTATACTTCAATGATGTCTCGGTTTTCTAGAAGTCCCTGGGTACTTACAAAGAGCCTCCTTTCATCTTATGAAGCTGGAATCCTAGTAGTAATTAGGTTGTTTGATATGCTCAATATTTCTTAATTAGTTCAACACTATTGAAAGAGCTGTCAAATCAGGAGAACCTAACAATCCTTAAATTAGTTTTATATATGACCATGCAATTAATACAAGTATGTTTTGGGGATTATCCTTATTAAAGAGAGGCCTTGATGGCTCCAGGATCAAGGCAATGTCCTCACCATTCATAATATGTCTTATCAATAATGAAAGCATGAATTGGATCCTTACCATGTGATTATTTATTATAATCTAATTAACTCCAATGGAATCTGATAATGGTGCTTAAGGTAATGAAATAACCACCATCATTTATATTTACTCTGTGAAGTGGGTTATGCTACCCTCTCCTGGATGCCTAAAGAATCATGATAAACTACATCTTAAAAATTTGTTCTGGGGGGCTAAAGAGATAGCTCAGTGGTTAAGGGTAGTTAAGAGAATTCAGTGCTCTTACAGAGGAGCAAAGCTAGGTTCCTGTGTACTCCACAGGCACCCATACTCAGGTACACACTCACCCATACACACACACACACTACCCCCTCACACTACACAAACATACCCACCACACACACACACACACACACACACACACTTAAAAGGAAAAAAAATATTGTCAAAGAAATACATTTTCATGCAGGACCTTTTGCCAAAGACTACAGCAGTGGCTCTCAACATTCCTAATGCTGAAACCCTTTAATACAGATTGCCATGTTGTGGTGACCACCGATCCCAACCATAAAATTACTTCATTGGTCCTTCATAACTGTGGGTTTGCTACGGTTATAAAACGTAATGTAATTATCTGATGTGCAGGATGTCTGATCTCCAACACCTGTGAGAGCGTTGTTTAAAGGGTCAAGACTCACAGGCTGAGAACAAGTGGACCCGATCCACCTCTGGTGCTCCAAGGCACAGGCTTAGATTAAAGTTACTGAGAAGATGGCTCTTAGCCCTAGACTTTTCCAGGGAACCGTTAATACCTGTAAACTGGTTTTAGCCAAGGACCAGACAACTTCTGAAAGCTTGGCTCAAACTGCTGACTTAAGATCTGCAACAGAAATTGACTAGAAGTGAATGAACGGGTGAAGAAAATCTAATAATGATCATTCGTTGGGAAGTGTTGTTGGCAATTTTCTTCTACATACTATTTCCTTATGGACATATCTGTAAGTTGTTTACTTTTCTTATGCACATGCTTGCAAAACTGAAATGGTATCTTTAAAATTTATTTTTCTGCAATATCGCATGGAATAGACAAATACTGAGTCTCTACTTTTCCTGGTAATATAAGTGATTTGCATGGATTTTCCAGGAGTCTGTCTTTCTCCCTAGGCTGTAAGATAAGAGGGTGTGTGGGACAGACTGAGAGTGGGATTGTATAGAAAAACTAGGGAGTAATGCTAAAGACAGAATGGGTACTGTTCTTCGTCACATAATGCCTGCTGAGTGCAAAGATCAAGGGTGAAAAATGAAGAATCTTTGCTACACATGAAAAAGAAAAGCCTGCAGAGAAAGGCTGCCAATGAGTCTCATGGAGAAACCAAAAGATGATAGGATGATCAGCAAGGATCTGAAGACAGAAAGAATAAATTCAGAGACGGGGATAAAAAGAAATGAGTCATGTACAATAAAATGTGAAGGCAGGGAAAGAGTTAAAAACTAAAGAGGGGCTAGGCAAGTGACTCAGTGGATAAAGTGTGTGCCATCAAAGCATGACAGCCTGATTTGTCCACCTAGGCTGAGCATGGCAGGACACATCTGAAATCCCACCGCTCCCATGCTGAGAAGGGAGGAACAGAACCAGGAATGTCTGAAGATCCCAAGCCAACTATCCTAGCGTGTGCAGTGACGAACAAGAGACCCTATGAAGCAAGTAGAAGGTGATCCCTAATGCCTGGGGTCATTCTTTGCCTCTGGCTCTACATGTGTGCCATGGGACACACACACACACACACACACACACACACACACACATACCCCACATGTATGTATGTTCCTGGAACTGAACTTGGGTCCTTTGAAAGAACATCACTGATCCATTTCTCTGGCCCCTAGCAATGCCACTTTCTGAGAGTTTGGGAACTTATGTAGACATCAAGGACCTCTTGAATGTTCTTTAACATAAACATGGACTGCAAGAAGCATTTGGTGAAGATAATTTTTTTGTTAAATTCTTAACAGTAAAAAAAAAGAGAGAGAAAAAATGTTCCAGGTTTTTCAAACTCAAATTCTGTGTTTTTGATGAGGTTTCCATGTAGAATTTAAGTCTCTAGATGTGCCAGCCTCTTACACTAAAAAAGTGGTCAAGAAGAAAGCATGTAACGACAAAATGGTGTCTATTTACTGCTCACAATCACAAGCAACTCTGTTCACACCTATCTCAAACTCTGAATATAGGTATAAAGGTATTTCTCTGCCTTTCCAAGATCCACTGGTACATTCTCGAATGGCCACCTAGATATCACATCTCCTTACAAGGTACCTAATGCTCATTTCTTCTTCTCACAGTTAGACCCACATACTATGGAATCATATACTTACTGTAACAAGATTCTAGCCATGGATAATTAAATTATTCATGATGCAAATGGCTGAGCCCTGAGAGCAAAGGTTGCTATTTTCTTGTCCTGTAGAACTTGGTTCAGTTTGGTTATTTCTTAACAGCTTGTTTCAGGATGCCTTCCTGAACTGACTCTGCGTTCTTCATGCAGCTTCTCGTTCCTTAATGAGTTAAATACATCCTCATGTGTTCTCATTTTGATTCGACTCATAACTGTTTTTAAATGTATATTTTGATAGCATGCCAATGTGCAAAGCCACATATTCAGATATAGTTATTAGCTCCTAATTACCGTATTACCATATTTCCCATTTAAGTAAGGTACAAACTTGTATTTGAGGAAGGCACAAGCCCTTACCTTCAGTTTGTACTTTGTGAATATATAAATATTCACCGTCACTGAAGTAGTCAAACACACTGTTCACTAATTGTAGGAGAAGGACCTGCCTGTTTGTCTCAGCTGCCCTGCTAGCTTAGGCCCGAAATATAACCACACAAAAATTGTATTCATTAAAACACTGCTTGGCCCATTAGCTCTAACTTCTTATTGGCTCTTATATTAATTTAACCCAACTAATATATTTGAGATTTAGATAAATTGGTGCTTATTGAATATGATTCTATGCCTATACATTATTGTCAATAACACTATCCTAGAATAAAATAATTCTACAGCATTGATTATGTCACAGTCTTTCCCCAAAATGCTTCTTGGATCGACAGTGTATGATTCTGCTCCTGGGAGGCCTTTCGATGCTGTTTTCGCTTCACTCACAATGGCTGTTGTTATACCCATGTCCAATTCTTTACAGGACTTTGTAGAATACCTTCTGATACATTTAATTTGATTTCATAGATAGGAGAAATAGAATTTAAAATTTCAAATATCTTTTAAAACTTTGGAATTTCTCTTCTATTCTTGATGCTATTCTCAAAATGTTTACAGTAAACTCTTGAGATTCCTGTGATGCAGTGGTTCTCAATCTGTGGTTTCTGACCCCAGAGGAGTCACAATATCAGATACTCTGAATATCAGAGATTTACATTCCAATTCATAACGGTAGCAAAATTACAGTTATGAAATAGCAACTAGATAATTTTATGGTGGGGGCCCACAGAACATGACTTTATTAAAGGGTCACAGCATTAGAAAGGTTGAGAACTACTGCAGGAGCCAAGGTTCCCTGCCATCCTCTCCCCGCCTCCCAGACAGCCAGAAGAATGCTTCACAGTGGGCCACTCAGCTCTCTGTAGTGGGAATCCTTAACTGCCCCCCCCGGCCCTGTCTCAGTCTATTCTGATGGGCATACCTCACATCTTTTTCTTCTCTCTCCTTCTCTGTCTCCTTCTGTCTCCGTGCTTTGATGCCCTGGAACTCAGCTCTTTTCCCTACTAAGGCAGATTCATCTACTAACTTTCTTCCCCACCAAGCCAGGGATTTTTTTTTATTGCTTTTATTGAGCTATATATTTTTCTTTACTCCCCCTCCCGTCCTCCCCCCTCCCCTTCTTTCTTCTTCCACCACCCCCATGCTTCCAATTTACTCAGGAGATACTGTCTTTTTCTACTTCCCATGTAAATTAGATTCAAGCACATCTCTTTTAGGGTCCTCTTTGTTGTCTAGGTTATCGGGGATTGTGACTTATAGGCTATTTTTTTATTTTTGCTTTATGTGTAACAGCTTCTTATGAGTGAGTACACATGATATTTATCTTAGATTCAGTTCCATTGATCCTCCTGTCTGCTTTTATGCCAATGCCAAGCTGTTTTCAGTATTGGAGCTCTGTAGTAGTGTTTGAAGTCAGGGATTTGTGATGCCTCCAGAAGTTCTTTTATTGTACAGGATTGTTTTGGCTATCCTGGGTTTTTTGCTTTTCCAGATGAAGTTGAGTATTTGTTTGTTTATTTGTTTGTTTGCTTGTTTTTTTCTGAAGTCTGTGAAGAATTTTGCTGGGAGTTTGATGGGAATTGCATTGAATCTGTAAACTGCTTTTGGTAAGATTGCCATTTTTACTATGTTATTTTACCTGCCCAAGAGCATGGGAGATCTTTCCATTTTCTGGTGTCTTCTTCAATTTCTTTCTTCAAAGATTTAAAGTTTTTGTCATACAGGTCTTCCACTTGCTTGATTAGAGTCACTCCAAGATAGTTTATGTTATTTGTGGCTATTGTGAAGGGTGGCATTGCTCCGATTTCTTCCCCAGTCCTTTGATCATCTGTGTAAAGGAGGGCTACTGATTTTTCGGAGTTAATCTTGTATCCTCCTCCATCACTGAAGATGATTATGAGTTGTCGAAGTTTCTTGGTAGATATTTGGGGTTACTTATGTATACTATCATATCATTATCATATAGTGAGAGTTTGACTTCTTCTTTTCTGATTTGTATCCCCCTAATCTCCTTTTATTGTCTTATTGTTCTAGCTAGAACCTTAAATACTATATAGAATAGGTATGGAGAGAGTGGGCAGCCTTGTCTTATACCTGATTTCTGTGGGATCACTTTGACATTCTCTCCATTTAGTTTGATGTTGGCTGTTGGCTTGTTGTATATTGCCTTTATTATACTTTGGTATGTTCCTTGTATCCCTGCTCTATCCAAGACCTTTATCGTGAAGGGATGTTGTATTTTGTCAAAGGCTTTTTCAGCATCTAATGAGATGGTCATTGTTTATATGGTGGATTACACTGACAGATTTTCGTATGTTCAACCATCTCTGCATCTCTGGGATGAAGCCAACTTGATAATGGTAGATGACTTTTCTGATGTATTATTGGATTCAGTTTGCCAGTATTTTATTGAGTAGTTTTGCATCAATGTTCATGAGAGATTTTGGTCTGTAAATCTCTTTATTAGTAATGACTTTGTGTGGTTTGGGTATCAGGGTAATTGTAGCCCTGTAAAAAGAGTTTTGAAATGTTCCGTCTGTTTCTATTGTGTGGAACACTTTGAGGAGTATTGGTATTAGTTCTTTGAAAATCTTGTAGAATTCTGTGCAAAAACCATCTGGCCCTGGGCTTTTTCTAGTTAGGAGACTTCTGATGACTTTTTCTATTTCCTTAGCAGTTATAGGTCTATTTAATTTGCTTATCTGTCTTGATTTGATTTTGGTAAGTGATACTTATCTAGAAAATTGTCCATTTCCTGTAAGTTTTCCAATTTTGTAAGTATAGGTTTTTGAAATATGACCTGATGATTCTCTGGATTTTCTCAGTTGTCTGTTGTTATGTCCCCCTTTTCATTTCTGATTTTGTTAATTTGGATGTTCTCCCCCTGCCTTTTGGTTAGTTTAGTTAAAGGTTTATCTATTTTGTTGATTTTCTCAAAGAACCAACTCTTTGTCTCATTGATTCTTTGTATTGTTTTCTTGGCTTCTATTTTCTTGCTTCTATCTCTCTTCTGATTATTTCCTGCTGTCTAGTCCTCCTGGGTGAGTTTGCTTCTTTTTGTTCTAGAGTTTTCAGGTGTTCTGGTAACTAATTGGTGTGGGATTTTTCCAGTTTCTATATGTAGGCTTTTGCTTGCTATGATCTTTCCTCTTAACACTTTTCATTATGTCTCATAAATTTGGGTATGTTCTGTGGTTATTTTTATTGAATTTTAGGAAGTCTTTAATTTCTTCCTTTATTTCTTCCTTGACCTGTTGATTATTCACCTGAGCGAGCAATGTTTAATTTCTATGTGTTTGTGGACTCTCTGAAATTAGTGTTGCTGTTAAATTCTAATTTTAAGCTGATAAGATAATGCTGTTATTCCAATTTTTTGTATCTGTTGAGATTTTTCTTTGTTGTCTAGTATGTGCTCAGTTTTTGAGAAGGTTCCATGAGTTGCTGAGAAAAAAATGTATATTCTTTTAGGCTTGCATGGAATGTCCTATATATGACTTTTAAGTCATAACATCTGTTAATTCCCTTATTTCTCTATTAATTTTCTGTCCACATACCTGTCCAGTGGTGAGAGTGAGTGGGGTGTTGAAGTCTCCCACTATTAGTGTGTGTGATTTAATGTGTGATTTAAGCTTGAGAAGTTTTTCTTTTACATATGAAGTTTCCCTTGTATTTGGGGCATAACAGTTCAGTGTTGAGACTTCCTCTTCATGGATTTTTCCTGTGACTAATATGAAATGCCCTTCTTTGTCTGTTTTGATTGATTTTAGTTTAAAGATTATTTTGTTAGATATTAGGATAGCTACAGCAGCTTGTTTCTTAGATCCATTTGATTGGAATTTTTTTCCCAACCCTTTACTTTGAGATGATATCTGTCTTTGAGGTTGAGGTATGCTTCTTGTATACAGCAGAATGATTGATTCTGTTTTTTGTATCAAATCTGTTAGCCTGTGTCTTTTTATAGGTGAGTTGAGTCCATTTATATTAAGGAATATTAATGACCAGTGATTACTATTTCCTATTATTTTAGTTTTTGTTGGTAGTGATGTTATTGTGTGTATTTTCCCTTCTTTGGCATTTGCTGCTGTAAGATCAACTATTGTCTGTGTTTTTGTGGATGTAGCAGACTTCCTTGGGTTGAAGTTTTCCTTCTAGTACTTTGTATAGGGCTGGGTTTTTGGCTAGGTATTGGTTAAATCTGGTCCTGTCATGAAATATCTCTTTATGTCCATCTATGGTTATTGATAGTTTCCCTGGGTATAGTGGTCTGGGCTGGCATCTGTGATTTCTTAATGTCTGTATATTGCTTGACTGTGGCCTTCTGGCTTTCATTAATCCCATTGAGAAATCAGGTATAATACTGATAGGTCTGCCTTTATATGTTTCTTGGCCTTTTTCTTTTGCAGCTCTTAATATTTTTTGTTCTATATGTTTAGTATTTTGATTATTATGTTGTGAGGGGAATATTTTTTTAACCAGTCTGTTTGGTGTTCTATAAGCTTCTTGAATCTTCAAAGGCATATCTTTCTTTAGGTTGGTAAAGTTTGCTTCTACAATTTCGTTGAATATATTTTCTGTGCTTTCGAGTTGAACTTCTCCTTCTTCTATCCCTATTATCCTTAGGTTTGGTCTTTTCACGTTGTCCCATATTTCCTGGATATTTTGTGTTAAGTTTTTGTTAGATTTAATGTTTTCTTTGAGCAATGAGTCTATTTCCTCTACTGTATCTTCAGTGCTTGAGATTCTCTCTTCCATATCTTTTATTCTGTTGTTTATGCTTGCATTTGTGGTTCCTGATCATTTTATCATATTTTCCATTTACAGAACTCCCTCAGTTTGTGTTTTCTTTATTGTCTCTATTTCAGTTTTCAAGACTTGAATTGTTTCTCTTATTCATTTGATTGCTTTTTCTTGGTTTTCTCTAAGGGATTTGTTGATTTCTTCCAATTNATATTTCCTGGATATTTTGTGTTAAGTTTTTGTTAGATTTAATGTTTTCTTTGAGCAATGAGTCTATTTCCTCTACTGTATCTTCAGTGCTTGAGATTCTCTCTTCCATATCTTTTATTCTGTTGTTTATGCTTGCATTTGTGGTTCCTGATCATTTTATCATATTTTCCATTTACAGAACTCCCTCAGTTTGTGTTTTCTTTATTGTCTCTATTTCAGTTTTCAAGACTTGAATTGTTTCTCTTATTCATTTGATTGCTTTTTCTTGGTTTTCTCTAAGGGATTTGTTGATTTCTTCCAATTTTTTGTTGATCTTTTCCTCCATTTCTTTGAGAGAATGCTTCATTTCCTCTTTAAGGGCCTCAAACAATTCCTAAAGCTACTTTTTAGATCATTTTCTTCTGCTTCATCTGTATTGGGGTGTTCAAGTCTTGCTGTTGTAGAATCACTAGTTTTTGTTGCTGTTATATTGCTATTGTGGTGTTGTGTGTGTTCTTACCTAGTCTTTCCATCTATTCCTCTGATTGATGTCATTTGGCCCATGTCTCAGGCAGTCACTCTTCCAGGTACCAGTGGATCCAAGGCTTAGATAGTTGTTCCTTGTGGTGTAGTGAGGACCATGCTTCTAGTCACCTCAGAGGTCATTCAGCATTCAGAAGGTTGCTTGGCAATCCTGGGCATTGCTCTGCAATCCCGGAGGTTGTTCGGGCCTGCTTGCAGAGGTGGCTGGCTTGGTCTGCTCCTGCAGAAGTCACACAGAGGTGGTTGGCTCAGACCTGCTCCAAGAGTGGTTGCTGGCTCAGGTGTACTACAGCAGAGGGCTGCTGGCTAGGGCCTGTCCTGGTGGAGGTCACTGGCTTGGGCCTGCTCCCTTGGAGGTTGCTCCTTCATACCTGCTCATGCAGAGGTCACTGGCTTGGGTCTGTGCCAGTGGGGGTCACCGCCTTGGACCTGGTCCCTTGGAGGTTGCTGGTTAAGACCTGCTCTGGAGGAGGTCACTAGCTTAGGCCTGATCCTCCAGAGGTTGCTGGCTTGGGCCTGCTCCCATGGAGGTTGCAGGCCTGGGCCTGGTCCTATAGAGGATGCTGGCATGGGCTGCAGGTCCATTTAATTACTTTCAATAACATGTTTTGAATTTTAAAATCTCTGGGTCCAAAATGATGTTTCTCTCCCTGGGTTCTTTTGTCTACTTTAGATCATTTAAGTGACTTCCACCTACAAACACCTAAAATTTGAACTTCCTTCTGAACATGTTCTCACAGTTTCCATTTCTATCTCCCTCTCAGGCAATGTTTCCTTCTTCCCCATGCCTTGTGTGAAAACCATGGATAGCTCTATCTCCTGTCTCCTGACAGGCTTACAGTATGTTCCTTTGCCTTTCTGGTTTTATACAAAGTCACTGTTAAATTATTAAAACATCTAACTTTGCTCTGCATTCTCTTTATCTGACTTGTTCTCACCCCTTTAGAGTGACTCAAATGTAAGTCAGATAACTCACACTTGTTTGCAATGCCCCTACCTCCGGGCATTTGAGTTCATAGTCCCCTCTGCCTGCACAGCCTTCCTTGTGTATCTACCATTGGCTGTCATGCACCGTCCTGGGTTTTAATAGCATTGCTCTCCCTACTCTTCAGAAAACTGCAAGAAGCTCCCTTTGTTTCAGTTCACACAAACTTCTGACACCCTCCCAGGACTCTCCATTCACATCATTTATCATCCTCTAAAACATATATTTGACTTTTGTTTTCATTGATGACCACATCTCCTGACTTTGATGTAATCTTCATAGAGGTGTGCACTTCTGAATGAATTCTTCACTTGTGTTTCCAGCATCAAAGAGTTCATAAAGTACTTATTAGATTAATTAATTAATTATGAATTGCCCAATGGCCATTATATTAAGTTTGAATTAATATATGCTTACCCACTTGATAAAATGCAATTGAAAAATAAAATACTATCAAAATTAATATAGTATTTGTACTTAACACAATGTTTAGCCCAGACTACACTTATTTTGTTTACATATAAATCAGTCACAAAGACTTTTTCATAGGCCATTGCTTTTTGATGGAGCAAATATTAGAAAATCTTTAAAAGGACAGTCAATCTTCCAAACTTTTACTATGGTTATTCAGCATGCAGTTTACCAGGATATTGCTTTCTCCAACTCAGATTCTCTCTATAAACAGTACCTCTGTGTTTGCATGCGCCACAATGTCCTTGGTCTTCCAGACAGAAAGTTACAGTCTCCAATGGTTTGTCGAGGGTTATCTTCTCTTCTGTAACTTTAGGAAGCAGAGATAAACTTCATTTTCATCTGTAGATAACTAGGAACCATGAAGTAGTATTGTATTATTGTTAAGCCTCCACATACACACACACACACACACACACACACACACACACGTACATCCATTTCTATTTGGTTTTGAAACTCCCAAACTACCAGATATTCTTCAAATCTCTTTTTATACTTAGCATGAAAGATTTTTCTTACATTTAGAAAATATATTCTCCTACAAAGAAAAGACTAAACGGTGCCCCCAGAATATCACACACTATTGCCAAAAGATCTGGTAAAAGGATCTGTTTTTCTAATTGTGACACCAGCTCTCAGTGACTGAAATGTCACCACATGATCTCATAAGAACACACAACTGCACAACACTCCGAACATCAGTCCCATCGGGCTGAAGTCACAGAATCTTATAGTTCAAGGTGCCTTGAACACACAACTGTACACACTCTCCCAACATCAGTCCCATTGGGCTGAAGACACAGAATCTTACAGTCCAAGGTGCCTCGAACACACAACTGTACACACTCTCCCAACATCAGTCCCATTGGGCTGAAGACACAGAATCTTGCATTCCAAGGTGCCTTCATGTTGCACAGTTCAATTCTGACTGCTTGAATTAGATGGATTAAGTGATTCTGTCAGTTTGTTCCACAATGACATAAAGCAATGTGACAACTAGGAAGGAATGTCACCCAAACAGCTCATCTTGGAGAACAGCTGTGATGCCCTGCATTTACTTTTTAAGCTTTGTCCCTGCCTGGAATCAGAGAGAGAAGCCAAGTAACAATTCATCATACCTTGTATTACTGTCAAAAGAATGTTTCACTCCCTTGATACTTCCACTTTTCTGCAGTTTATATAACCTGTCCTGTTTATAACTTCCTGCAAGAAATGTCAGGAATCCAATCCACTGTGTAAGAAAAAGATGGCAGTGGCTGAGGGAGAGCAGAGAATATCAACACACACGTATTTTTAATTTTTAAAGATATATTGGTGTATGTAAATGTAGTATGTGAACCTATTGTATGTATGTTGACAGGTGAGCAGCTACATTTGTGTATTATGTATGTTATGTGTGGAGGCCTGAGTTTTATTTGAGTGTACTGTGTGAATCTGTATGTGTGTATGTTCATATGAAAACATGCATGTGCGTGTGCATGTGTACAGAGGCCTGAAGTTAGTGTGAGTGTAGTATGTGGACCTATGTGTATTATACTCACAGTGTATGCACTTGTGTATGGAGGTCTGAGTTTGGTGGGAGTGCATTGTGCTCACAGTGTGCTTGTATGCATGCATGCATAAATAGGAGGCCTGAGCTTGGTGCTGGAAATGGTCCTGCGTTGCTCTTTCCCCCTTTTCTTCATGGTTTTTGGTGAACTCCATGCCCTCCAGAAGGCACTTGACACTCCTTCTTCTTTCCTTCTTTCCAACCTCAGATCCCCGGGATATATCAAAAAGAGCAGCGAGGGGCCTGTCGTTTCGAGCCTGCAGCATCACTCTATACCACCTTTAAAATAGTTTTGAAATTTATGTTAAAGTTTGTGTACATTTAATTATCATATCTAATATAAGTTATACATGATAATTGTTTCATTATGACATTTTCATTCATGTAAATACTGTACTTCTTATATTCACCCCACTATCCTCTCTTATCTATTTCTTGCCCCTATTATTTCACTTATTCTGTCCTATTTCTATGTCTTTTCTTTGGGTTTCGGTGTGGCCAACCAACTGCTTTTTGATTGGCTATTATGTCTAGTCCATGGGAGATAATTCACATCTGGTACACTCACGGCTAAGAGTGATAAACCACGCTATTGAATGAAATGGATGTGTGGTGCCTGCCAATCACCTTTAAGGACAGGTTTATGCCCACATGTCAGTGTTGCTCTTAGCTCTGGGCAGAGAGGCCTCTTTTGTAGCAGTTGACAGTGAGAATCATACTGAGACTCCTAACTGGTCAGAGTGCAGAGAATAGATGACTTGTGGGTGTTTAGCTGTAAGTGGGACATCAACATACCTACCTCACAGTTCAGTGACTGCCACAGCAGAAGGAAAGAGAGTTTAGGAGCTGAATAGAGGCATGGAACACTGACTTCCAGACATGATATAGTTGCTGCATTCCTTAATTCGTGGCAGCTGCAATTACCTGAACAAGATCTGGTCATCCACACCCTAGCCTGGAAGGAGGAGAGGCTCAAAGGCCTACCCCACCTCAACTCTACCATCTCTGATGATTTAGAAATGGATAATTGATGGATGTGAGGCATTTTCTTCAGTGGCCCAGCTACTTGTGAGACACATGTGTGTGCTCCTGTGTGCAGCTCCACTGGCCCAGCTACGGGTGAGCCACGTGTGTGTGCTCCTGTGGGCAGCTCAACTGGCCCAGCTACGGGTGAGACACATGTGTGTGCTCCTGTGGGCAGGTGCTACCTACACTTCTGATTGGAATTTTAGATGTGTTTTCAGTTTTCAGATCTTTCTTCTCCTTGGGCATCCGTGTCAAATTCTCCTGAGGTTATAGGAATGTTCTCTCTTCATCATTTTATCCTCAGACAGAAGGAAGTCCTACATTCTAACTCTGTAGCTCTCATTTTTTCCTCATTTATGTTTTATTCTTACCTGTTCCTTCCCAAGCCACTGTTGATAAGCTCTTGAGAGGAGAGGCTAGGTAATAGCCATCTTTATAGTATATTCTTTCCATACTTTATGGCACTTAGTGTTATTTAATATGCTTGTCTATAAACTGAATACATGTACCTTTCCTTCTTTTTTCTGTCTCAGCCATATGTGAATTATACATGGATTAGGATCCTAAAAAGTAAATGTTGACAGTGATCTAGAAGCTAGCTTTACAAGGAGTTAAGTGCTGAGTCCTGTTCCTGAGGACATCCTGATAAGACTGCCTGGGGGCAGGAGGCCCTGCAGAGTTTCAGCAGCTCGAGCAAATCCATCTGTAGGTTTTGGTGTGCCCTAAGTAGGTCTCAGTAAGCCCAAAACTCTCAATGGGGCTGTTGGAAGCAGGTTGTTTGCTTGAAGACTCACACTGCCAGCTTGGACTCGCATCCATTAAGGATATTTCTCTTGAGTGTTTTTTAATGAGAAAGTGTCCAGACGCCAATAACCTTCTCATTTGATTGATACAGAAATACAGAGCTCTGATGGCCTTAGGAACAGCCATTGCCAAGGCCTGAACTTGGGAAAGTCCCTCCGGTCTGAAACGGAACTTCAAAGTGGGAAGGCAGACAGGTGAAAGAAGCAGAGAAACAGACTACACTGAGGTAATTCTCCAGAGCCTCCCCGTGATCCCAAGACAAACAGCTTCTGCTCTCCTCCTGCCAAACAGGACTGTGTGTGCTCAATGGACTTTTGGACTTCAAAACTCAAATGTCTGAGAGCTATTTTCAGTTTGAAAATTTCTGATGTTAACGAAAAAAAATATGGTGGTCGAAACTGGTTTTCTTTCGTCTTCAGCCTGTGCCAGCAGGGTTACTCGGGCTGTGCTTTCCATCTCTAACAATGAATTTGTCAGTGAAGTTTTTTTTCATACTTTGCTTTCCTTTTATCTCCTTATGCTTTGGCATTTGCTTATCTCTGCAGAATAACTAACACACAAGGAGAAATTTTGGCTTCATGATTTAAGTATAAGCCCAGGTGAGGCAAACTGTGCATGTTTGACCATGTTATTAAATTTATGAGACTCTTTGGATTCCTCTGTTTATTATTTTTATAACTTTCTCCTCACATTCATTTACACAATTGGCCATTAATCTAAATTAAAATTTTGTGCCAGGCATATACAAAGATGAATTGACTTCTCAGAGCATACAAAAATTTTAATATACATAAAAAAGAGTCACATGAAGAAATGAATGCGACGTTGTAGGTACTCTGATCTAAGTAATTATTATAGACAGAGAGAGTCCAAGGAAATATTAATCAGGTTTACCTGGACTGAAGTCAGAAACACTTCCTAGAGAATGACATGCACATTGACCATTAAACCTTGAACCTGGAGTCACTAAGCAAAAGATAGGCAAAGGTTGATGTCATCAAGATACATGAGAGACCTCACATATCATGGGACTTGATAAGGATGCAGAAGGAGGAGCCAAGGTCCAAGTCTGGACCATTCACACCCTGATACAGTTCTTTCCCCCAGTCTTAAAGGAGCCTTGTGCTTGCTTTCAGATCCTTCCCAACTCTGTTTCTCATTCCCCCTGTGTCGCTATGAATCTTCTCAGCCCACCAGTTAGTTGAAACTTTCCAGCATCATACGTCTTTTACTCCCTTTTATCATAAAAACATTGTCTTCTCATTGGAAGCTGGCATTAGAATCTTACCCAGCTCTTCACTCCTTCTAACCCACGTGCTGTGGCCTTTCTTGATTACAAACATAACTGAGCTCACTGACTTCATAATCTTTCACATGGACATTGACCACATAGTGATCTTCAGTATAGTGGGTGCTCTGTTTCCAAATACCATGATTTGGTAAACATTCAGAATGATTCTAAATGTAGGATGCTTCCCTACCTGATCAGATGATGAAGGGCTTCCACCCTGGTGCCAGATGCCTCCTCTATGTGTTTCTGGCTATACTTGATTTCTTATCCTTTGGGTTTTTTTTTGTTTTGTTTTTATTTTTTACCAGTTCTACCATCTCAGTCTTTGATTGTTCTATAAATATTTTTGTCTTTAGATCATTGGATGGTCAGCTTTAATTATCAACTTGTCATAATCCGGAATCTCCTAGGAATGATCTCAAAGAGGAATTCTCTGTGTGGGGCCAGCCCATGGTAAGCAGTACTCTTTAGTCAGGGAACGCTGGAGAGTGAGCTGAGCTCTGGCAAGCATGTGTGCATTCATTTCTATCTGTTCTTGACTGTGGAAGTGATGTGTAGCAGGCTGATGTTTCTGCCACCTTAGAATCCTAGCTGCAATGGGCTGTACACTGGAAATGCTACCCTAAGTTGCTTTTTGCCATGCTATTTATTTTATCATAGCAACATAAATTAACCTAGGACAATAATAAATGAACTTTCAAAGGAATTCATTTTATCTATATCCTGGTAACACATATTCATGACATCACGCCTAAGCCAGTGTTATCAGTATATTAGTTAGAGTGAGGGAGAAGAGTAGCTATCAGCATGAAGAATTATTACCGCTACAAGAAATTAGATAAAACTTAAATCTACTAGTTTATTTTAAGAAAGCAAAAAGGCAAGTTTCCACTACATTGGAACCAGTCTAAACCTCCAGAATGAAAGGTATCATGTCATCATTCACAGAATGGCAAAGATCAAGGAAGTGGATTTTCTTTTGTGAGAGTTAGGCTCAATGACCCCTTTGACTGTTAATGTGGAGAAATATTCCAAGGCAGTAGAAGAGCATGTGCAGAAGAAACACTGTCTAACCCTGAGCCATAAAATAAGAGGTGCTTTGCATTCCAAGCAACAATTTCTTTAAAATTAAATCCTCTCTATTTTACTTTACTCTGGAGTAACTAACAGTGTGAGCAAGCTGATTGAAGTGCTTGGGACTGAACTTGAGTCCACTGCAAGAACACCATGTATCTTAATGGATGCATCATCTCCTGAGAACCCAACAGTGACTTTTCTATCCAAGACCCTCCAGGTAGGAAACTCTAATTAATAGCTTGAGTTGGGCAGAAATGTATTTAATTATTTACTTATGTTTCCTTGGCCATCTCTCTGTCAAAGGCTGTGATTTCCCCAAAGGACAGGGGTTGAATAATATCTGCCTTTGATTTAGTGCTTGCTGAAGTGTTCCAGACATCTCTGTAGGTCTCATAGTTGTGAAATGGTTTTTCATCTGCCATTGTTGTGACACCTTATCTATTGGATTCTGTCATTCTATTTTCTGATTTTTTTAAAAAAACTTCAAAATTAAGCAATGTGACATAAGTATTATCTAATGATTAATAATCATCTTTGTTGTCTGACTCTATAGCCCATGCTTATAATCTCATTGATTCAAGTTAATGAGCTCAATACAATTCTGTTTCAAGAAGGTTCATTGTAGCAGAATGTTGTTTATCTACAGTGTAAACCATCTGTTCAGACTCTGGAAAGACTCTGGCCATGAGTTGCCCAGCTGTGATGAGCTAGGCACATTCGCACATGCCAGGGCCCCTGTGCCACTATCAGATGTCTGTGGGTTCTCATGTGACCTGTGACCAGCAAACAGATGCCTACTAGACAAGAGCCCAGAGGTCTCTTCTTAGGGAAAGTTTCCCTCCCTTACTTTAGTCCCTCATTCATTTGTGACCTACTTGCTCTAATCACCCCTTAGCCATTCCACTGACTTTTATTAAAACTTTAAGTACTGGCATTTCTGGTGAATATCTGAAAGATGTGGTTACAATATTTTATATGAGGCATGACAAAAATATATCATGGGAATGCTGCAGCTCCTCATTTCCAAAATGTTTCCTCATATATGATATTTTATGTCTACTTCTCAGGAAATTCAACTCACACCATTTCCTCTGTGAAAATAACTCAGCCAGAGCCCACATTTTCCAGTGCAATGCTCCAGAGACTGGTGGTGACGCTAAGGAAATTTCTGTCCTGTGAGAAAATGTCCTAAAGCTAAGAGCTGCCAAAACACACAACTTGAATAGAGAGCATATCACTATTGTGGGGGGGGGGACCTAACCTAAAACTAGAGTTGACATCAGTGACTTACTTCTAATCCGATATCAACACCGAAGCTTTCTCAGGATTGATAATGTATGGGGGGG
>LOEQ01001380.1:12670-26596 GCA_001685075.1 Bramus lutescens
ACACACACACACACACACACCAGACCGTGAGCCAGCAGAGGCCTGGCTTACAGCCTGCAGCATTCCTGGCCCTAGTATGTGTCCCTCTGTTGAGGGAAAATTAGCAAGAGTTTGGCTTATGGCCAGTGGCTGCCAGGGACTGGAGACAAGGCTGAAGCTTTTGAGATTATAGGGCTTTGAGTAGAGCTGGGGTGTGGTCCATGCAGTAGCCAAGCCTGCAGCAGAGTTTGTCCATCTAGACCCTGGGCTGGGGAGATTGGAGTTTCTGAGCTAGTTTCTAGATATGGAGATGTGGTAGGATACCAAGGGGATGGAGATCAGCAGAGGAGCCAAGAGTGGAGAGACTGAAGACAGATTTCTGCTGAGGGACAGGGAGGACCAGGACCTTTAGACATGAGTAGACTTTCCTGAAGAAGCATTTGATGTGGAAGGGAGAGAATCTAGCCTGTTGCCCAGGGGCATCTGGACCTGAAACTAAGAATATACATGAATAGAAGTGTATAGTCCATGTGTACATGTCTCATCACTGCACTATAGGTGTATATGAGTGTGTGGTGTGTGTGTGAGAGAGAGACAGAGGGATAAAGAGAGAACAGACTATGTGATGGCATATGGGATTGTGTGGGTATCTGGATAGCTTTGTGTCTTTCCTGGAGGGTATGGTTCTGCATATCTCGTGAGCAAATGGTCATGTTTGATTTTGACCCAAATATTGGAGTGTTTCTCTGAGCCTATATTAGGCCTGTTGAATGCTTGTTTGTGTGTGTGTGTGTGTGTGTGTGTGTGTGTGGTATCAGTTTGTCTTTGAACACACATTATCTGATCATATGTATGAGTAAATGAATACCTACTTGGATCTCATTGTGAATATTCCTGTTTTCCCACATGTGCCTTTCACTATGGGTTCATCTAAGTATGTGTGAGCATAAAGACATACATGTGTCCCATGCATGTAGGAGAGGATGTGTGTGTGTGTGAACATGCTTATATGTGTTGTGGGTGTGGCTATCATATATTTGTGTGAATAGGCCTATGTGTGAAAGTCTGTATAAATTCATTCATAGCATTTTTCATTATGTCTTTGTCTGCATGTGCATGTTTGAGTGCCCACTGTCTCTCAACAGACCTGTGTGTCCGTATCTATTTAAAGAAATATAAGTATAAATAGGCACACTGAGATAAGGGAAGAGTGGATGAATGAAAAATATTATATGTGTGCACAGTGGACTACATTTTTAAATACGACTGTGGGGTTTTACACTACTCACAAGGTTGTGTGCATAGGTGAATGGGTACATTTGGTGTAAGTGTATATCTGATTGTGGTATGCATGAGTAACCACAGTTCATAATACTTGGGTGCATGTGTCTTACTATGTTTTTATTTGGATTTTTATTTTTGAGTATGACTGTATATTTGAATATGCCTTGAGTGATTGTGCATATATATGCTGTTATTTGTTAATACCTAACTATGCATACATTCACATGAATATATCTGTACATAGGCATGTGTGATTAAACACAACTGAGTGTATATCTTTGAATAGGCCTCTGTGTGTGCCTGCCTGAATACACAAATGTGTCAAGTACCAGTTTGCACAGTTCCGGTTTGTATTTGTATGTTTGTATTTATCTCCGTTTGGTCTAAAGCATATGTTATAGAATGATGCATATAAATCTCTGTGCATGCCATTCTTGGTTCACAAGCACATTTGTGTATGTGTGTGTGTGTGTGTGCATCCATTTAGATATCTTTGCATGTATGTATGTGATAAGTTGATCAAATCTTATGCAGACCAACAGGTGTATGTGCAAGAATACATGAGTGTACTTCTATATGTGCATGTATTGAAATATGCTTTTGTATTCTATTCCAATGTACATATAAGTTACTCTTCTTTCATTTATGTAGCTTCTCAGAAAGGGTCTGTGGACATAATGGTGTATATATACCTGACTGTGACAGTGTGCTTTTGTGAGTATATGTATTTCTATAGTTCATTGTATACATATAAAAATGAATTAATGTATGTACAAGTCTATAAACTTATAAATATGCTGTGTGTGTACATGGTCAGTTATACATACAAGTCTATGTGTTATAATATCTGCATATGTATACATAATCTCATTTACAAGCATTTGCATATCTGGGTATGGATATGTGTGAGCACACCTATACATATATGTCTGTCTGTATGTATGCATGCATGCAAATATACTTCTGTGATTATGTTTGAGTGTATACATATACATGTTTGGGAGCCCCCCTTCTGTGCCCTCGTTTCCTTATCATCTCTTCAGATATAATACATCTATTTTTACATATCTCTGTAAATATATAAAAGTATGTCTGTGTACTTGTGTTTGTGAGTGAATGCATGTCATTCATGAGTAAATCATGTGAATATAGTTCATTTAAAAGAATAAATGGATGTACTTGGGACTAAGTCCAATGGAAATGTGCCTGTGTGGGGGTAAATAAAGGTATTTGTGCATCTGCCTGTCTGATATGAGATTTGGCCTTGGCCTTGTGCAGACTGACCTCTACACAAACCTACCCAAATCCATCCATGCTTTCATCTCGTTCACAACACATGGATGCACTTACTTTCTGCACAGCATTCTGCATGTGCTCGCTAATGAGCACTGGGGACGATGCTAAAACTTTGAAACATAAAAATCTCCCTTCCCATCCCACCACTGCCAAAGGCATAGGGCAGGATGGCATCATAATAGTGCCTAGGGTTAGTTAGAGCTTTGGTTGGAGTGTGTGTGTGTCTGTGTGTGTGTGTGTGTGTGTGAGAGAGAGAGAGAGAGAGAGGAGACAAACAGACTAATGATGTGAGAAAGTATGAATGTGCAGCATCTGGACATTTCACAGACAGCACCAAATTATGCCACCAGGCAGAAATCTAGATGTTAAGAAATATGTTTAGGAAAGTAGTAGGTATTGGGGGGCATGAATGTGTGGAGTATGTATATGGAAGGGATTATATGTGTTTCTGGCTAAGGTGTGCATGTGAGATAATTGTGTATATTAGGGAGGGAAGGATTTTTTTGAAACACAAAGATACACACACACACACACACATCCCACCCAAATATTTTCAACTGTCACACAAACAATCTGTGTATACCTCTCCACAAACCTACTATTCAATTCCACCCATGCTTTTATCTCCTGCACACCATATGGATGTACCCAGCCCACACTCTGCACAGTACTTCCCACACAGATGTGCCTTAAACACTTTCTTCATACACTTAATCCAGTTTTAATCAGTAGACTCAGTGAGCATGTGTATTGGGATGGCACATGTTTATGACATGTGGATGTATCCTGATGGTATAAGAGAAAAATTGTATGGATACATTCAGGCTGTTTGTGAGACAATATGTGGGTGCATTTGGAAAAGGATTTGAATGTAGATGTGTTTGAATAGTGAACAGGTCAAAGCGTGAATATGCTCAGGTGGCAAAGTGTGTGTGAGAGAAACAGAGAGAGGGGAAACAGATAATGTTTGTGTTTGAATGTGAGTTCTCTAAATTAGGTTAGTATCTGGGTGATATATGAATGTATGTGTCTGTGTGCATATATTTGGCTTGAGAAATTGTGAATATATCTACGTGGGGTGTATCTAAGTGCAGTGTCTTTTGGAGGGTACTATGTCACCTTGGGTATATTCTGATTGTGTGCATTTGAAAAAGATTGTAGGTAAACCTAAGATAGGTCTGAGGACTCCAAGTTGGGCTGGGGTTAAGTTTAGTATATCTAAACACTGTATGTTTGTAAGAATGCGGGCATGCTGAGTTAGAGATTGTATAAGTGTGACATTAATTGGATAGAGTGATTGTAAGGGTAAGCATATTTGAGGTGATTATATATGAGAATGGATGTACGTAAATTGAATGTGTGTGAAAGTGTGGGTGTATTGGTGTTGGGTATATGTGTGACAGTGGGTGTATCTAAGTGGTGTGTGTGAGAAGAAAAATGAATGTGCGTATATCTGGGTTTGGGGCTTGTGAGAATGTGGGTATATCTGACTAGGATATGTGCAGTTCTCTGGGTGGATGGGGAAGAAAGAATCTAAGTGGTGTGTGTGTGAGAGAGAAAGAAAATATTTGTTTGTGTGAAATGAGTAAATCTAGCATGTGTGAAGGTATATCTGGATAGTGTGTGTTTGCATGTATTTCACTTGGAAAGATAACTAACATGGATTTATGTGGCTGTTTTATAGGAGCTGTATTAGATGTTTTGTATATTCACTAGTGTAGTTATTTATGAGCCAAGTTTGTAATTGTGATCACACACGAATATATTTTCTAGGGCATATATCTCTCTGGTAAAATGTCTGTAGTGTGAACTTGTCTGTAACTTGGTATGAATGACCATTTGTACCTAAGTGTATTAGTAAATGGGAACTAATTTGTGTGTGCAAGTGCTATATGGTTTTTTAATATATATATACATATACATTATAATATATTATAAAATTTATGTTTTAGGTGAATATGTTTCTTTGTTTTCTTATTTTTTAATAATTTACTTAATTTTATTTTATGTACATTGGTGTGAGGGTGTCAGATCCCCTGGAACAGAGTTACGTGAGCTGCCATGTGGGTGTTGGGAATTGAACATGGGTCCTCTGGAAGAGCAACCAGTATTCTTAACTGCTGAGCCATCTCTCCAGCCCCTGAGGTGAATATATTTCTAATTGTGAATTGAGTCTGCAAGGTCTCTAGAGAAAGCCTTTCAGCTAGTGTTTATTAGATGTGTAGTTGGGGGGAAATCACATAACCTCAACAAAGCCCCAGTCTCCAGTCTATAAAATGGAAGAAATAAAACTCCCTATCATGTAATGTTAGGATAGGCAAAGTTAATACACTAGGAGTGCTTGTAACAGTGCCTAGCACGTAATGAGCCCTCTCATGAGGAACTGCTTATTAAAAGTAACAACAGTATATTACCTGTCTGTATCACCTGTATATATACCTACTACAATTATCCCTATGCTGGTGGCTAACGGTGTGCATTCATCTGCAAGTGCAAATGAGATTTTCATATGCATATTTGCCTCATTATATGTGCCCACATGTATGTCCAAGAAAATGAGCCTGGCCTCTTTTTATGTAAGAGTATGTTTATACATGAAAATTAGTTTATAGTTATAAAGTATCTCAGTGTTCATATGGAAACACAAATGGGAAAGGAAAAATGTGCACAAGGCCAAGTGGAAGGGCATTCGGCCCTTTGTCTATATTTGCTCGTATACACTTCTCTGGGTGTATGAATGCACACATCCCATATGTGTGATAAGTGCAGTATCTGTGAGAATACAGGTATATCAACATGTGTGAACATGAACAAGTCTGTGTACACATGTGCCAGTGTATTTTTATCTAATTAGGGAATTAGGTTTATAGTTACCAGTATGTACATGCGTGGGGGGGGGTCTCTGTTCTGTCTGTAAAATTCAGAAGGCTGCTGTATGTGATGAGTGCAGTGGAAGCATTTATGTGGTATGGGTTTGTGTCTATATGGCCATCTATTAGAATGTGTGCATCTGTGTTGGTCAATGAGGGTGGAATGTGTGTGCGTGAATGGATGTGTGGGCATCTGAAGATTTGTGTTTGTAGGTTTCTAAGCCTCAGTGGTAATGTGGGTTTGGGATGCATGAGTCTGAATTGTTTCATCTGCTTGATTGCCTCTCTGTGCAGCTGTGAAGACTGAGTAATATGCCGGCAAGTATGTCCATGCCATCTATATGTAAGTGACAGTATGCCAGGGCATATTTGTGAATGTGGCTTTTTAAAAAATAGTAGGTTTGGTGTCAGTGAGATGGCTCAGTGGGAAAAGGTGCCTGCCACCAAGGCAGGCAACCTGAGTTCAATACCTGGGACCCACATGGCAGACAGAGAGAACTAACTCCATAAGTTGTTCTCATACTCCTGTTTGTGTGCATGAAGCACAGAGGAACGCACATAAATAAATATTCTTTAAAAATAAAATGTAATAGCTTCAGTGTCTCATGTAAAAGCTGGTGGTGTGACGCAGAGAATGTCTGGATCTATAGGACATGAGCAAAACTTGACCCCTGTCTAATGTCAGTTTTTATGCCTGCACATGCAAGACTGTGTCTGAAAGTGTAAGTCCATGAAATTAGGTTTGTGTATATATGCATCTCCAAATTCCTTTTGATGTACCTTTTTGGCTTTTTTTTTTTTTTGAGACAGGATTTCTCTGTGTAACAACTTTAGCTGTCCTGGAACCCGCTTTGTAGATCAGGCTGGCCTTGAACTCACAGAGCTCCACCTGCCTCTGCCTCCTAAGTGCTGGGATTAAAGGTGTGTGCCACCACATCTGTCTTCCAAGTGCCCTTTGAATGGTGAGTGTGTCTCTGCCTATGCCTATGCAGTCTGTGCATTGTATATCCTTGAGTGATTTGCTCCTAAGTGGATACCAGATCACATCTCTATTTTCCTTGAGAGAGAGACTAATTGTATTTATCAGTCGATTTAACTCTGAGTATGAGATCAGACTTGAATGTCCTGTGCCCATATGCATATATTTATCAGTGTGTGTTAGTGTTTACATGCAGTGTGATTAGATGTGAGTGGTTTAGGGCATACACACAACTCAACATCCAGAGTGGGTAAAATCTGTACAGCACACTAGAGTAAACTATGTAGCAGTATAGGAGCTTGATGAAAAGAAATTCCTTACTTTTTCTTCATATTATACTTTCTTCATATCATATTTTCTTCATATATTATATAAGGAAAACTGCTAAGTTTTAAGGGATTTATTAAATATTGAATGTATGCAGCTTTCAAATAAAATCTTTTTGCGGATTAGTTCATGGCACACAGGAGTGCATAACATCTCTCCTCCCTCCCTCCCTTCCTTTCTTTCTCTCTTTCTTTTTCTGCAGCAGGATCTTACTGGCCTAGAGCTCACTGTGTAGCCCAAGCTCGCTTTAAACTTGCAGCTTACTCACAGAACATGGTGGCACACAGCTTTAATCCAGCACTTGGGATGCAGAGGCAGGTAGGTCTCTGTACATTTGAGTTCTGCCTGGTCTACATTGTAAGTTTCAGGACAGCCAGAGCCACGTCACAAGACCCTGTCTCAGAAAACAAACAAAAAATTGTTTCTTCCTCCCAAATGTTGTGTTTACAGGCATGCAACGTGCCCAGCTCACAGTATTAAAAAAACAAAAACTTTGAGACAGTATCTCACTACTTAGCCTTGGCCAGCCTAGAACTAACTATATAGACCAGGGTGGCTTCAAAAATCAAAGAGATCCATTTGTCTCAGCCTCCTGAGTGCTGGGATCAAAGGTGTGAGCCCCATACTCAGCTGAGAGTATAACTTTTTTATTCACTGATGGGAATCCACAGTGGTCAGCATCTGTGGCCACTCTTTTTGAGCCTTTGGTCACTACTACCATGGCTTGTTTTATTGTTGTTTCATTCATTTTTTGCTCATTTTTTTATCTGGACTTGCTAAATCTGTTGGTGCTACAACAGGAATTGTATGTCTTTGTGAAAGCTCCAAACAAGAACAACTTGAATGTCTGGAACACAGCTATATGAATCCGTAGGTCAATAAGGCCTTCTAGAAAAAAAAAAGCCAGCACAAAGACCTGAGTTCAGCTGTCCGGAGCATCCTTGAAGCCAGACACAGCAGTGTGCATACTGAATCCCAGTGTACCTCCACGAGGTAGGGAGTGGAGACAGGAGAACTTTACAGAAGTTTTGGGGCTAGCTAGCATGGCACAGACAGCAACAAACAATAAAGACCCTGTCTCAAACAAAGTGGGAAAAAGGAAGCAAGGATTGACCCATAAGATTGTCCTCTAACTGCCACACACATGTACCCCCACACACACCATGCACACACATATATGCATAAAATTCTTGTAACAAGTGTTCGTGAATTGTGAATCTAGCATAATTTTCAGTATTTCAAAATTATGAAGAAACTTTTCTTCTAGGTCCACATAAACTTGGCTCTATACATATTCTGTCATTCAGATTGCAATACCAATTAGACATAACTCCAGGAGCCATACTTAATCACCGTTTTCCTTATTTGGAATTTTACTTTGACCCTGTAGGCCATGTCAGTGCTATCTACCTTGATATGCAGTATTTTGAGTGTTTGCAATGCAGTGCAGCGCCAGGTATGTAGCTTAGCTGGCCTGGTGCTCACTTATCCTGCATAAAGTCCTGAGTTCAATCCCCAGCAGCCTATAAACCAGGTGTAGTAGTATACGCCTGTAATCCCAGTACTGGCGAAGTAGGGATGGGAGGTTCAGAAGTTCAAGGTTATCCTTAGTTACATAGAGTTCAATACCAAGCTGGGCTACACAACACCCTGTTACACAAAAGAAAGAAGAAAAAAAACAGATAGCTATTGTTTTCTATGTAATTCTAGTTTCATGTGTTCAAAGAGGAACATGCTAAAGCCTGTAAGTATCAAATCTGCAAAGTAAGAAACACACACAAAGAAGTAACTGGGTGCTTCTTTTAACTCCTCCTACCTTTTAAAAATTAACATTTGACAAGGGTGGTGCACACATGCCACTAAGCACATATGGAAGTCACAGGACAACGTGCAGGAGTACATTCTCTCCACCATGTGGGTCGCAGGACTCAAACTCGGGTCTTCAGGCTTGAGAGAGAGTGCCTTTGCCTTCTGAACTATCTTACCACCCCTCATATTTTTTACAAAATTTCTACACACTTAGATTTAAAACAGAAAAACATGTATGATTTCAATTCTTCACACAAAACTAAAAGATACATGGAAACACTCTTGGACTTAAACTCATCACTTAGTTAGTTCATCATATCCTGTGGAAATCAGACTTACTAAGTTTTACGAGTGAATCTGGTATCATGGCAACAGTAGCGTTTAGTCTGGTCTACATAGCGAGCTCCAGGCCAGTCAAGACTACATAATGGGACCCTGTCTCTTAACAAAACAACAGTAGTGCAGATCCATAGATCTATACAATTTCCGTAATACTTCAAACTATTCTTGGATTAATTTGCATATATTAGCCTTAGTTTATTTTTGTACTAATGGCATTTTTCTTCAGGGTCTCTGACTACTACTATTGTCTAAACATAGACAGACACATCCAGAAATCAATATATAGTGAAGCTCCTTTCAGTTCAACAGTTTTTTAGATTAATGCCATCTCTGACCTGTCACCAGTGTGTCTCCTAACAACAATAACTGAAACTGTCCCTTGGCCTGTTTCCTTTAGCTCATCCATCCCAAACACATTGTGAACAATTTCCCTGCAGAATGCTAGCACGTAAGATTTTGCTTGGCTTTTCTTGTTAACCTTGCAATGCTGTCACTAGCTGATTGAGCTCTGTATAAGAATAGTCTAATCATCTCATAAAAAAATCTTGGTTTCTTTTCTTTTTGTTGTTATTGCTATTTTTGCTTATTTTAGAGACAGGGTTTCTCTGTGTAACAGCTCTGGCTATCCTGGAATAGGCTAGCTTCAAACTCTAAGCTTTGCCCGCCTTTGCCTCCCGATTGCTGAGATTAAAGGCATGCACCACCATGTCCAGCTTTGGTTTCTTAATTTGCACTTCCAATTACTTTAAAATTTTTATTTAAAATTTATTTTGCATGTATAAGTGTTTTGCCTGTGTGTGTGTATGAGTACTTTGTATATACCTGGTGCCTACAAAGGTAATAGACTGTCCGATCTTCTGGAACCACAGTGTAGATGCTGAGTACCAAACCCAGGTCCTCTCCAAGAGCAACAAGTGGTCTTAATCTCTGAGCCATCTCTCTAGCCCTTTGCTTTCTTTCTTTAAAACTCACAGAGTCTACTTAGTGCTACCAATATGAACCATCTCTCCAGCCCCAAGTGCTTTTTAAAAAATCTGAATCTGGAGCTGGAGAGATGACTCGGTGGTTAAGAGCACTGGTTGCTTTTCCAGAGGACCCAGGTTCAATTCCCAGTATCTACAAAGCAGCTCAGACCTGTCTGTAACTCCAGTTCCAGGGCTTCTGACACCCTCATATACATGCAGGCAAAACACCAATGATCATAAAATTAAAAATAAATTGAAATTTTTTAAATCTGAATCTGGCTGGGCAGTGGTGGCACATACCTGTAATCCCAGCACTCAGGAGACAGAGGCAGGTGAATCTCTGAGTTGGAGGTCAGCTAGGTCTACAGAGTGAGTTGTAGGACAGCCGGGACTAATTTTTAAAAATAAATAAATAAATAAATCTTAACTCATGTGGGGACACATGCTTGTAATCCTAGTATTCAGGAGTCAGGAGGATTATTAGGAGTTTAAGGTCACCTGCATCTGAGGCTGTGTAGTGATTACAATGATTACCAGCCCATCCATGGATACCCAGACCTTGTTTTAAAAAAAAAAAATCCAAATCAACATCTCTCTCTGCTCGTCCCTCTTCACTTCCCCTTTCTCTTTCTCTCTCTTCCCTGCTTCTCCTTCCCTCCTTTCTTATCTCCCTCACCAACCCTCCAGGCCTCCTACATGTTAAGCCAGCACTCTACCTACCATTAAGCTGCATGCCCAGCCCTTTATCTTTTTATTGAAGGGGACAGCAGATCTCTATGGCTTTTGAAACTGAATTTTCACTACATTTTTAGAAAGCAATACTTAGACAAAATTATAAAAAAATCCTAGGCTGATCTTTGATGCGTCAATTCAATTAAACTATTATCTTAGTTTGCTTTCTACTGCTGTGAGAAGGACCATGACCAAAAGCAACTTGGGGAGGAGAGGGTTTGTTTCAGTTTAGATCTTACAGTCCATGATGAAGGGAAACCGGAACAGGAACATGCAGGCAGGAACTGAAGCAGAGCCATGGAGGGGTGCTGCTTACTGGCTTGCTCCTCCTAGTTCGCTCAGTCTGCTTGCTTATACAACCCCAAACTACCAGCCCAGGGAGGACACTGCCCACGTCAATCATTAATCAAGAAAATGTCCCAACAGACTTGCCTTCCGGCTAATCTTTGGAGGCATTTTCTCTGTTGAGGTTCCCTCTTCCTAGATGACCCTAGCTGTGTCAAGCTGACAAAAAAGAAAACTAACCAACAGCTATCATCCAGCTTCATTGATTCATCAAAAAATAGTTTTACCTAAAACTATGAGGGCATAAACGTAAAATACCATCAAGAATCAGATTTGCCTAATTCCTAATAGGAGATACCAATAGTGAGTAAGTCGATAAATAGAATAAGAAATAATAAAAATGTTGTGTCATGATGTTTACAGAGGAACCCTCATCTCTTCAAAACAGCTAGTGAAATGTCTATGGGTGACATAGAATAATAAATATGGCTTACAAAGCTGAAGGCTAAGAGAAGTGGATAGGGTTATGGGCAGAAGAAGCCTGGCTTCTGAGTTCATAATTGGTATATCTGGACATTGAATCCACCAAGGTTCATTGCGATGTTCCTGCTTGCAGCTTTATGTTTAAGGTAACTATAATAAAGAGTTCTTTTTATAAAGAAATAACAATCAAGAGAATTAGCTAAATGATTATATTCTGTTTAAGAATACCAAAGAAATACATAATCAAAAATCTGAAGTGCTCCACAATCTGAAAAAATAAATGTACTACTAACATGACATCGCAAGGTATAAGTTTCCCATCTTATGACAGGTCACAGACAAAATGTAGATGCACTAAAATATTGCATAAAATTATTTCATGCTGTGTGTAAGGTATATGCAAAACACAAATGAGTTGCATGTTTAGATTTAGGTCTCATCCACAAGATCATCATCCGTATGCAAATATTCCAGGATCTGAAAGGGTCCAGCATCTGATACTCACAAGCATTTTTGGATAAGGGATAAGCAAACTGTAGTCTATAACAATACTCATACAGCACTGTTCCTCCTCCTCTTCCCTTTCCTCCCTCCCCTCTCCCTCTTGTGAGCCTATGGATGCTAAGCCAGTGCACTACCACTGAGCCACACCCCAGACCCCAACTTTCTATTTTTGTCAGTGAGGAAAAGTAAGAACAAGAGTAAATTAAAAGAAAACAAACACCATACATGTAGATATAGGCCAAACCAAAAACCTGATGATAAATAAGTGGGAGGTAACCATCAAACTCTCTGGAATGTTTTGATACAAAGCAACTAAAACACAGTGTACTTCTTGCCACAACCTCCTGCACCTGTTCTTACTCGAGTTTCCTGGTGTGGCAAGCACCTACGAGCCGGGCAGCTCTACTCAGGTTTCCACATATACCTGCAGGAGTTAGCTGATTTGTGCACACGAGTAGATTTATATGATACCTGCTGTTGGCTATATATATCAGGTAATGTACGTGAGAGCAATTTGGTATGCTTACACACATTTGCCCATGCGCAAGTGTCTCTTTACACTCCAGTGTCTGCACATGCAAGTGCGTTTTTGTCTCTGTATTTGATTGCATTTGCACATTGCTGAAATGTGTGTGAGAGAGTGATTCTCTCTATTCTTTTGGGAGCATGTTAGAGCTATTACACTTTTATTTATCAGTGAGAGCTTATCAGTTAATGAAGAGGGGCATATGTGTGCCAGGATGCACTGTATTGTTGAGTGTACCTATTCTAAGTGAGGGGAGGTAAGTTGGTTTCGTTGCAGTAGAGTATGCTCATATATGCGAGCAACTTTTTGCTTGCCTGCAAATACACTTGTAGGTATCTTAGGGGGATTATATCTGTGTATACATACCTGGGGAGCACATTTCAAGTGTCTGTGAACTTGATGACGTGAGTGATATTTAATCTGAATGTTAGTTTTGTAGCAGTGATTGTACACGTGATGCTATAGATATGCTGTTGTGAGATTTTTAATATGTGGGAGTATTTGAACAGTCAGATATATCAGCTCAGTGAGTATACGGGAGTCTAGGTGTAAAATGACAGTAGGTTTGCTTGTGTGTTTACTCATCGATTGTTTGACTGTGTGTGTGTGTGTGTGTGTATTAGGAGCACCTAAGGGGAGGCAGGATTGTGATATGCGTGAGACAGTGTGTCAGTGTGTCTGCATTGATGACCAATTCTCAGCCCTCACTTAATGTGCCTTTTATGTAACAAGTTTGTTACATAAAATTTGTCCTTTACTATCTGAAAATGGAGTTTTTAGATAACATAATATTTCTGCACATGTCATTTCAAAGGAAGTCCATACTGTACTTACACAATATATATATTATATTAACTATAATACAAATAAGAAGTGATTTATAATAATTTTATTTGGATATATGTGTTTAGGTGTGGCACACTTCAGGAGATTAAAGAAAATAATTGGAGACTTGTAAGTCCTTATAGTAAGAAAATGTAGTTTAGAAGACAAATCAGGTTCACATAGTACAGGAAAATGACAGGCAGAGGCTTCATATTGAAATTTTACAAACTAGTGAAGTGCACCAAAAAGCAAAATACAGTCTCCTCTTGATCACATGACAGTCATATTCCTGGATAATTCAGGAT
The DNA here is from genome assembly GCA_001685075.1 of Bramus lutescens. NCBI lineage: Eukaryota > Metazoa > Chordata > Mammalia > Rodentia > Cricetidae > Bramus > Bramus lutescens. The sequence goes on from LOEQ01001380.1 coordinate 26,182, forward strand.
ATGCTAAAACTAGGAGAAAGAAAATCTCGTTTATCTTAATAAAAGAGATGATAGGCTCAGCTAATTATAAGCTCAAAATTCTAGGAGTTACAGTAGTAATGTCAGACTACTCCACATATGGCTTAGTGATGAACTCTCTCTCTCTCTCTCCCCACACCTAAATATTAAGATATCTTGCATTAATATTAGGGCAAAAATTAGGGCATCTTTGCACTAACATGAAGCCACCTACACCCCTTCCCATCCAGCCCCTCCCCCGTTCCTGTAAATTTCCAAAATGTCCCCTAGGGGGCAGTAATGCCTTTGAAAAGGACAAAGCCCTGTACTAAGACCGGGTACCAGAACTACCTCCCTCCATCTGTGCGTGCACACCGCGATGCACGCGCGTGTAACCGTGTGTGTGTGTGTGTGTGTG
>LOEQ01001380.1:48998-59486 GCA_001685075.1 Bramus lutescens
TAGAACCTACAGCTAGAGGTATCTCGCGAAAAGCAGTAAAGATGGGGTGGTGAGTGAAAGGGCGGCGGGAGGGGAAAGAACGACCCTAAACGCCTGTGGGGAGGGACCTGGCGCACGCTTTTACCTGGGCGGCCTTTCAACTCGAGGTCCGTGGGTGGTGGAGGATCTTTTGCGTAGGGGAAAAAAAAAGCGAATGCGCGAATGCTCCTGCGTCCCCTCCAGACAGCACCCGGTGAGTACCCTTGAACCCACCACCCATGCCCACCCTCTCTGAGCCTCCCCATTCCAGCCTCTGGGGAAAAGATTCCGTGCAGGTCTGCTGCTCACGTCATTGTCTGTGTTCCAGTCTTGACTCCATATCTGCCTCCCCCCAACATTTTCTGTCTCTCTCTCTCTCTTTCTCTGAGACGTACTAAGATATACCAGACTCAGGAGGCCTAATCCTGACCAGACCACTTAAAATCAGCTATGAAACTTTGAACTATCCACTTTACTTATCTGGGCCTCAGTTTCATCATCAGTCAAATGGGGTCTGTCTCTGCCTGAGCCAATGCATATGTTTGGTCCCTAGAAATTTTTTTTCAATAAATAATGATGATCGTGATTGAAAAAAATATTAATTCTCTTAGTCTGACTTTTTTTTTTCCACCCTTGCCTGTCTCTGGCCCTCTCCCCCAGGGAATCTTTTTGAATGTTCTGTCCTCTCTCTTACAGCAAACCTATGTCTTTCCCAGCCCTAATGTGGTTAGAGGTGCACTATTTATAACAATGAGACTGGCCCAAGGATAGGGCACAATATGGAGCCTGTCCTTGGGCTGCTTCTAAGTCTCATTGGGGAAAGAGCCTTCTTTGTCCCTCAGTCTTCTCTATTAAACAGGTAGAGAGACACCAAGGACGGAAAGAAAATAAGATTACAAACCACTTTTGTAAAACTCCACCAGCTATGGTGGAGGTACATGCCTGTATTCACAGCATGCAGGATTGCCACAAGTTCGAGGCTAGCCTTGGCTAACATAGTGAATTAAAAATAAATCTGGGCTACAATGTAAAATACTGTCTCAACCCTCCTCTATCTCTCCCACCCCACACACAAAACACTTAATAGCCCTTATGTAATGTTGGTCACCACAGATAGTCCAAGGATCTTCTAATTATGTCTTCACCTAACGCTGAACGTCTTTTCTGTCCTCATCCAGGAGGTCTTCGAGATCAGACCTTTGGAAACCACTGCCAAGCACCATCAAATCCCATCCCCATTCCCATCCTAACTTTTGAATATTCTTGCCATACCTTTGTCATTCTGACACCTATTGATCAATATCCTATCTCGATAATGTATAGTTTGAAATACCTCCTTCACTATTTTAAAATGAAGAGCATAGAAAGTAAAATCTACATGGACAATCCCTCCAAAGCTAATATAACACTTCACTTGTAATATAAGAGAGAAAATTTTATGTTTGTTTGTTTGCTTCTTTGTTTGTTTGTTTATTTTTCTGAGACAGGGTTTCTCTGTGTACCCCTGGCTGTCCTAAAACTCACTTTGTAGATGAGGCTGGCCTCAAACTACAGAAATCTCCCTGCCTCTGCCTCTTGAGTGCTGGGATCAAAGGTGTGCACCACTACACCAGGCTGAAGAAAAAATTATAATTTATAAAAATATAAAACAGTATGCACTTCAGTACATAAATACTTGGATATGGCTTCACTAGAAGAAATAATGAAATAATCTTACACATTAGTACATGCATGTGACAACTACATGTGTATTGAGTGGTAACAGTGATACAGTTCCATTTCCATAAATGATGAGTAATTCTTCATAAAGTTCTAAACAAAAGAATGTGTAAACGTCTCATAGTTTTTGGTTGTCAGGTTTCTAGGAACAAGGGCCTCTAGCCTTACCTCCTAGATCTCTTCCTCCTTACCCCGTTGCACCTACAATGGTCTCCTTAGTGGCACTTGAATGTATTAGGCACACTTATGCCTAGGTGGTTTTGTGCTAGGGTTTTCCTTTCTTCAGAGTACTCTCCCCAAATACCCACAGGTCTCATGCCCTCACTTTCTTCAGGTTTCTTTTGAATTGCTATTTTCTTGTTGCAGTCTCCATGGCCATCCTGCTTAAAAATTCCTCCTGGCCCCTACACTAGCCCAGCTTTAGCCCCTCGCATCCCACCTTCTTCCATAATACAGTTCGGTGTGGCTTAACAGTGAAAATATATTCCAAGAAAAGTATCATTAGGTAGCTTTGTCATTGTGCAAAATACAAAGTGCTTACTCAAACTGAGACCTTTGTGGCATCACCAAACAATACGATTTTATGGAGTAGGTTGTTGACTAAAACATCATTATACAGTATGTGACTGTATGGTATTCTGTTGTGTTTGTAATTTATTCTCTAACTCGTCACTCAATTTTAAGCTCTAGAAAAGGGAAAGGATGTTGTCNNNATCCTGGCAGATCTGTATTACCTAAAACACTACTTGGGGCGTAATAGACTTTCTTACATAAATGTTGGTCAAATGGATAAATTATAAATGAATAAGCAGATATTTTTTAAACCTAAATAAGGCTTTGGTAGGGCAGTCTAACGTTGCATGGGACCTGGTACAATTCTTTGTTATGCGGGGCTGTCTTGTACACTGCAGAATGCTGGGCATCTCTGGTTTGCCCACTAAGTGTCACTAATGCTCTCCAGTGACAGTCAAAAATGCCTCCCAAATACTCTTTGACTTGAACAGAGACCTGGCTTTCCCCTGATCATTCTGGCCCGCCTTTGCAGCCCCCTCACACTTTACTACTAATGAGGAGTGGAAGTAGATATCCTTGATTCTAGTTGCCCTTTCCATGGATTTTCTTTCTTTCCTGGTTAACCCTCGAATTTTGCTTTCTGGTTATTTTCAGTGCTGGGGAGTGAACCCATGGTCTCTCACAAGCTGGACAAACACTCCACCACTAAGCAATTTCCAAGCCCCGTTTTCACAATATTTTAGCATTTTTTAGAATTATTCCTTTTTATGTGTATGAGTATTTTACCTTTATGTATGTACATGGACCGTGTGCATGCCTGGCGTGGAAAGAGGTCAGAAGAGAGCATCACGTCCCCAGATGGAAGTTATGGATGATTGTGAGTCACCAATTAGATTTTGGGAATTGAACCTAGGTCCTTTGAAAGAGCAACAAGTGCTCCCAACTTATAAGCCGTCTCTCCAGCCCTGTGTTTTCATATTTTTTAAAAAAGATTTATTTATTTATTTATATGTGTTTGGCCGGCATGTGCATGCAGTGCCCACAGAGACCAGAAGAGGGCATAGTATCCTCTGGAACAGGACTTAGTGGGTTGCAGGAGTAACAAGTGCTCTTAGCCACTGAGCCATTTGTCTAGTCTGTGTTTTCTGAATTTTTAAACTTTCAACTTGTTAAACATCTACTTAGTGAAATTACCTAAATGTTGAGGAGCTATGTAACTAGAGTGTACCTGTCAAAATGAATAGAGGGTATTGTCATTTAGTTGTGCTTCCTTAACTGGAATAGTTCTTCAGTCTTTCTTGTCTTTCATTACTTCAATTTTTTAATTTTTTTATTTTTTAAGACAGGTTCTCTGTACATAGCCCTGGCTGTCCTGGAGCTCACTCTGTAGACCAGGCTGCCCTTGAACTCACAAAGATCTGCCTGCCTCTGTCTGCCCCCTGAGTGCTAAGATTAAAAGTGTGCGCCACCACACTCTGCTGACTTTGATGTTTTTGAAGTATCCTAGGCAGTTATTTAATAGAATTCCGGTTTGTTTAGGTTTAGTTGTGCTTATATTAGTTTTAAGTTCTGCATTTTGCGCATGAATACCAGAAGAGATGTTATGTGTTCATTATGTTTCATCAGGAGGGACTTGATAACATTTTGCCTCAGTATTCATTTTTTTTGCTTTAACTGCTTGTTCAGTGTGATGCCTGCCAGGTTTCTTTACTATAACTACATTCATATACTGCATCACAATGTTCTGATCAATGACAAAAATATGACACTGGTTCCATAAGATTAATTATCTAGTGGCATCATAGACATTGATCTGTATAAGTAAGTACATTCTGATAAAAATAACAATGAGTTCCTTAGAACATGTCTTTGTTGTTAAGGAACTCATAACTCTACTTATATTGCATTTATTTCTCTATCCTTTTATTAATTGTTGTATGGGTACACACATGCCACAGCACATGTGAGGAGGTCAAAAGTAAATTTGTAGGAATACCTCTTTCTCTCCTTACCTCATGTGTGCCCTGGGGATCAAATTTGGGTTATCAGGCTTGGCAGCAAGCATGTTTACCTGCTGAGCTCTCTTACTGGCCCCAAACTCTGCATGCATACATGCATGTATGTGCCTGTCTGTGTGTTTGCTGCTAAGGATAGAATCCAGGAATGCTGAGCAATGCCCCAAACCTATAGTTTTTCTTCTGTATAACTAATAAGTGATTTATATTAAGATACTCTTTCAAATCTTAAATCATCCACTGCCCCTCTGTGTTAGTTGTAAATATACATAACATGCAGCTGCCCCTACCACTCTTCTCCTAGAAGAGTTTGACCACGTGAGCTCTCACTTCCCTCCCTGTCTGCCTGGTGCTCGGCATCTAATCCAGGGCCTCGCACATGATGCTCAGAGGTCTTTCTACAGCGCTAGTCACTGCTATCCACTTTTGAAAAATATCCTTCTAGTCTCACTGTAGCTGATCTTAATAGACCCAGAGATGGCCTTTGTCATATCTCATCTGGCAGCTCTGTGACCCACTCGCCTAGCACCCAGAACGACAGTTTTGTATCTTCTCTCTTCTGAAATCTCTGTGCTCTGATCTTCATCAGAAGCTTTCTGCTTACCTGAAGATTTAAAGCTGTCAGAATAAAATGTCCATCACTCATGAGACTGAAACATGAGAACCATCAGTTCCAGGCAAGATCCTGGCTCATAAAGGAGAAAGAAGTTCCATAGATTCCTTCTGCTGCTGTCTGTGAAGCACTATGATTGTACCACTATGACTGGTTCGAATAGAATTGCAAAATATTCCCTAATAAGAGGCAAGCGGATCTCTGTGAGTTTTAGAGCAGCCTGGTCTACATAGTGAGTTCCAGGCCAGCTAGGGGTACATGATGAGGCCCTATCTCAAAAAAAGGTATGCCCTAATAATCCTCTGGATTTTATTGGAATTAGTTATAATATCCCCCTTTCCACCTCTAATTTTATTAATTTTCATATTTCTTGTCTTTAGTTTGGCCAAGGGTTTGTAGGTCGTTTTTTTTTTAAAGAAAACTCTGTTTCACTGATTCTTTGTATTGTTCTTTAGTGTCCATTTCATTCATTTCTGCCCTGATCTGTGCGTGCGTGTGTGCGTGCGTGCGTGCGTGTGTGTGTGTGTGTGTGTACACCACATTTGTGCCTGTTACCAAGCAGGACAGAAAAGGGCCTTGGATTCCCTGGAACTGGAGTTTATAGTGATCATGAACCACTTTGTAGGTGCTGGAAACTAAACCCAGACCGTCTGCGGGAGCAGCAAGTGTTCTTAACTGAGGCATCTCTAAGATGCCCTCCTTAAGAAGGCTTTTAAAAGAAGTGATTGTGATTTTTTGTATTTGTTAAACCTTGCTTTATATCCTAAAAGGTGTTCTATTGTGGAGAAGGTTCCTAAGAACAACATATGTTCTGCATCTATTGAATAGACCATTTGCTTTTAGCTCCATCTGATCTATGGTTAATTTAGTTCTGAAGTTTGTTGGTTGGTTTTTTTGTTGTTGTTTTTTCGAGACAGGGTTTCTTTTGTAGCTCTAGAGGATGGAACTCACTTTGTAGACGAGGGTGGCCTCTAACTCACAGAGATCCGCCTGCCTCTGCCTCCTGAGTGCTGGGGTTAAAGGCATGTGCCGTGACCGCCCGACTTGTTGGTTGATTTTTAGTTTGGATGACTTAGCTAAAGATGAAAGTGAGTAATTATGTCACCCACCATTATTGCATCAGGACCTCTCTGACCTTTACGCCCATTAGTGTTTGTGTGATGGAATTGAGAAAGAACCCCATTATATGTTCATATATTTACCATTGTTATATCTTTGTGGTGGTTTAAATGAGAATGGCCCCCATAGGCTCATATTTTAAATGCTTGGTCCCAAGTTAGTGGGAGCATTCGGGAAAGATTAGTATGTATGGCCTTGTTGGAGGCTTTGAGGTTTCAAAAACCCTCACCAGGCCCAGTCTACCTCTGTCTGCCTGCTGCCTGTGAATCAGGATGTAAAGCGCTCAGCTACTGCATGCACCATGCTGATAATGGACTAAACCTCTGGACCTGTAAGCTAGGCAGGCCCCAATTAAATACTTTCTTTATAAGAGTTGCCTTGGTCATGGTGTCTCTTTACAGCAATAGAACAGTAAGTAATTAAGGCAATCCTCTTGTTGAATTGTTCCTTTTATTAATATGCAGTGGCCTTCTGTATTTTTCTAATTTTGATTTGAAATCCACTTTATCAAAGTTAGAGTAGTTATGGCAATTTTTTGTCAGGTTCCATTTGCTTGAACAATTGACTTTCTTGCTTTGGCTCTCAGTCTGTGAGTGTTTTTGCCAGGGACACCAGATCTTGGGGTGGTGGGGTGGGTTTGGTTTTGGTTTTTTTGTTTTATTTTTATTTTAATTCCGTCAGCTAATTTCCTACTTTCAATTGGAAAACTAAGTTTCTATTTAAGGTCATTTTCTAATTCTTATCATTTTGTTGTATTTTTTTTCTTCTGGCCACTGAGATCATCGAGAGTTCTTTTCTATTTCCCTAGTTATCATTGGTGACTTTCTGGTTGCTGTATTGGATATAGGATTCTTTTCTAGTTCTTCATCTTCATGAAATTTATTCTCTGCTGTGCTTTCATCATTGGTTGTATTTCTTCCTCCTCTGTGTTTAAGGTTTTTTTTTAACATCTTCAAGTTCTGGCATGGTGGTTATGAATCGCTTTCGTTCGTGTTTGTATTGAAATAACCTCCTTTCTATTTCAATTTTAAAAGATGACTTTGATGGATTGGTAGTTGCTTACTTTCACAGACTGAAATACATACACTATCTTGTATTCCCTTGCCTTTTAGAGTTGATAAGTGCTTTGATGTTATTCCAATGTATTTCCATTTGTGGGTGAGTTGAGTTTGAGTTTTCTCTTATAGCTTCTTTGTTTTGTATTTTTGAAAAAAAAATTTGAGAACAATGTAACCCAGGCCATCCTTGAACTCCTGAACCTACTGTATCAATTTCCCAATTACTAGGATTACAGAAGTGAGCTGCAACATTCACCTCTAATTTTCTTCAAAAAGGGCTTAGTCATATTAGATAAAACTTTAAGATTTTTTTTAATATGCCACTGGATTTGGCTATCTAGTAATATGTTGTATTTTTTATATTTGTTTACAGGATATATGTACAGTTTTCTCATAATGGCTTTATCTGGTTTTAGCTTTAGAGGGCACTTTTTTCCTTTAGAATGACTTGACAGCTATTTCCTCTTCCATTAGTTTTGCAAAAGATTTGTGAAAAATTGTGTGATGGTTAATATCAATTGCCAACTTTACAGGATCTAGAGTCCCCTAGGAGAGAAGACTGCGCATGCCTATGAGGGTTCATCTAGATTGGGTTAAGTGATGTGGGAGGACCCATCCTGAATATGGGCACTACCATCCCATGCTCTGGGGTCTAGGACTGAATGAAAAAGAGACCGTGAACTTCACACAAGCAGTCACTACTCTCTACTTCCTAATTGTGGATCTAATCTAAAGAGCTGCCTCGTGCTTCTGTCACTGCCATGCCTTTCCCCACCCTGATGAACTGTAGCCTTGACCTCTAAGCCAAAATAGACATTTCCTTCCCTAAGTTCCTTTGGTGAGGCATTTTGTTGCAGCAAGGAGGGCGGTAACTAGTACAGACGGCTGTTTGGTATGTTTCTTTTGGTTCTTCCCGTTTTCAATTTCTTTTTTGTGTTAAATGTATTCTGTCTACTATAACCTTTTAATTCCTTTGTAACTATGCTTTTATTTCAGTTTTCAGTGATTGTTGTAGGTGTTATAATTAAAATTGCAACTTGAATCAGTCTACCTTGGGTGGGAGGGAAAGAAGGGCTTTTTGCTGTGTAAGTCTGATTCCTCCCATGTCTGTCATAGTATTGTCCTAAGAACTGTCAGTAAGGGAATGGAGAGATGGCTCAGTGGTTAAGGGCACTGACTGCTTTTCCAGAGGACCTGGGTTCAATTCCCAGTAACCACATGGCAGCTCCCAACTTTCTGTAACTCAAGTTCCAGAGGATTTGTCACCCATTGCAAAACACCAATGTACATAAAATAAAAATAAAAAAGGAACTGTCAATAGTTTTAATAGTATTCCTTTATGCAGTTATTTTTAAACAGAATAAAAAATCATAAACAATACTTTGCTTCGTAAAATCTGTGTACTTATCTTCAGGTTAATACTTAATTCTTTAATTTTAACATGAATTAGTGTTTCTTTTAAATCTGGTAGCAACAAGTTTTATGTTTTGTTTATCTTAAACTTTTTTCATCTTCATAGGCCAGCAATGCTATATATAGAATTTTAAGTTGTTGGTATTTTTCTTTTACTATTTTGAAGTTGTCTGCATACCATCTTCCAGCCTCATGGTTTCTGAAGAGAGGGAATTGTTAGTCTTAAGTCATTTTCATTTTTATTTCATTTCAAAAAATCACTTCGTCCAGACTTCCAGAAAAACGTTCAGAGTAATCAGAATGAAGAAAGGGGACAGGGATGTGTTTCTTTATCTTTCTTCTTCTCTCATACAGTACATCCCAGTCACGGTGTCCCTCCCCCCACTCCCAACCTCCCCGTTCCCCCAGATCTCCTCCTCCTGGATAATGCTTCATACAGTGTATGTACTTGTATGAAAATTTTAAAAAGACAAAATGGAACTGATATAATTAATATGATAGCCATATAATATAAACAACACACTTAATAGAGTGTAAAGTGGCAGTAAACTATCAAAGAACTACATGCAAAATGAAAATAATTGGCAGCAAGCTCCTCCCATGAAACAAACACTGATTGATGTCTGTACTTTCCAGGTTTGCTCTTAACTTTCCTTCGTAAAGCCACTGATCACTGAGGCTTCTTTCAAGTATGAGGTTTTTAACATTAATCATACTTTCAGGACTAGGGACTAGGACAGGTCAGCGGGGACGTGATTCAGCACTCGCCTGGCAGTCCTGAGCTGCAGGTTCTGTTTCGAGCACTGCAAAAGGGTCCACATATAGACCTTTGAAATTACCTTCTACCTAAAAAAATAAGAAAATAAGGCCCAGCAAGATGCGTCGTGGATAAAGACAATTGCCCCAGGTGACCTGAGTTTGATTCCTAGAACCTACATAAAGGTGGAAGGAGAAAAGGACTCAACAGAGCTGTCCTCTGACCTCCACATGCAGACCGTGGTGTGCACATGAACGCGCGCGCGCGCGCACACACACACACACACACAGAGTGATAATTTAAAAATTAGCCTCTACCCCCCACTGCCTCTCTGCCAGCACATCGTTGCTAAACTGGACAGTGATGTGGGGTGCTATCTAATGGGGAAACAAAGCAAACTCTTCCATTTCTAAAATGTTAAGTCCCAGCCAATGGAAATGAAAGGATTTAAGTGACCAGATGTTACCATTTGTAGTGGAAAATGCAAAGTATGAAGATGATTTAACTAAAACTTCATTCCTTTCTCTCAAGCAACAAGTATTCCCAAGACTAGCACTAAGTGGTATTTAATTCGCTGTGCATACAGAGCTACAGAAACTTAGATTTGCTCTGAAACATACAACCTCATTAAATACTGCCTCCTATTTCCCAGTTTAATTTGTTAACAATTCCTTATGGGGAAAAGAAATATTTTCCACTTTTCAGAATTCTTTGTGAGAGCTTGGAGCTGCACCCAAGTCTTCTGCAAGAGCATTAAGCACTTAAGACCCCAAGTCGTCTCTCCTGCCCCAGGGCTGATGATTTTTCATTGATCTTCTGTCTGGCAATAGTTTTAAAAGTCTAATTTACTTAAATATGTAGAGCTAGCCCTGCTCTCATTCAGTTTCCAGTGACGTAGAGTATCATTTCCGTCATTTCACGTTTAGTCCGTATGTGTCCTTAAAGATTGAATATCTTATAAAGCAGCTCATAATTGGGTATAGTTTTGTTACTCCAGTTAGCCTTTTGATTGGGCACTTTAATCTACTTAAACTCAGGTTAATTATAAGAGGGTTTTTTTTTGTAACTCAAGGTTTTTTTTTTACTTTTTTAAAATTTATTCTTCTCTCATATATTACACCCCCACTGCATTCTCCCCTCCTTCGGCCCCTCTTCACTGCTGCCATCCACTCTTCCTCCTCTATTTCCCTTCAGAAAAGGACAGAGCTCCCATGGATGCCAGCCAGCCGCAGGACATCAAGTGAGACTAGGAACCTCTCCTCT
>LOEQ01001380.1:72796-88080 GCA_001685075.1 Bramus lutescens
TCTTTATTAACCAATGAAAGTAACACATAGACAGATGACCCTCCTACATCAGCGCAGCACTTCCAGTCCTAAAGGAAGCTGGTCACTAGGAAGGGGGCCTTCAGGTCAGATCCAGCTCAGATCACAAAGACCCTATACCCAAACAAAGCATAGGTGTCTTTAGCAATAGCAACTTAGCTTCAACCTCTGGGAGATAGCCAAGGGCAACGGCAATAGCCTACATTGTTTGTGGGCTCTCTTGGATAACTCTAATCTGTTGCTCCTTACTTTTTATGACATTAACAGTTTTGAGTACTGTAGAATGCTCCTCAATTTAGACTTTTGTAATAATTAGACTGAGCTTCTTTTTAGGAAGAATGCCACAGAATTTAAATGTTCTTCTCATCACACATATCAAAGAGTACATGGTATCTACATGGCATCCCTGGTGATGTGAGCTATAATTCCTTGGTTAAGGTAGTGTTTGCTGTGTTTCTGCATGGGAAACTTGCTGATTCTTTTCACTTTTAATATTCTGTTCTTTGGAGGAATCTATTCTACCCTCAAGGAGAATAGGAACAATTGAACTCCAGCCCCTAGAAGAGGGTATATCTTATCTCTATGTATGTGTCTCTTGGAATTCTTCAGTAATGATGTGTCTTATCTTTTATTATTCTGCCACCTATTTATATCCACATGAGATTATGCATATTTGTTTAATAATTTGAGTTATAAATCCAGTTCTTTGTTCTTTGGTTTGTTGCTCAAATTTTTTCATCTTTGCCCCCTGGCAACAACACTTTCAGATTGGCTCCTGTATCCCCTTGTCATGCTCTCCTTCTTATTGACTATACTTATAAATGTGTCTGTGAGCATATATACCACAAGTGTAGAGGTGTTCATGGAGGCCAGAATATAGGGTGCTGGATCCCCTGGAACTGGAGTCACAGGCTGTTATGACTTATATGGGTGCTGGGATTTGAATTTGAGTCCTTTGCAAAAACAGTAAGCACTCTGAACCACTAAACCATCTCTCCAGACCCTCATTCTTGGTTTTTAAGGGCTTCTTTGCTCTCTGGTACTATAAAACACTCCAGGGTCGTCTTGTTATTTTCTAAGGCGGTCCTTGATCCAGCTGTTTCTCCAAAAACGCCTAGTTCCCTTTAAGATGTCTTCTCTTGTGTTTTCTATATTGACAACCTTGTCCACTATAAATAATGAAAGGCTTTTTTTTCCTTTTAAATTTTTGTATCTTTAGTATATTTTTCTTGTTTTAATGAGATGTCCAGGACATCTAGTATAATTTTGAATAGAAAGGTTATAGGGGCCACTCCTCAATTGTGTATTTTCGAGGAAACAACATTAAGTTTTCTTTATCTAGAACAGTATTTCTCATCTGATTTCTACAGGTTTCATCAGGGTAAGCAAATTTCATCCTATTTCTCTGTATACTAAGAAGTTTTTATTGTTTTAAACCATGAAAGGGTATTGGACTTTTTTTAATCAAATGCCTTTTCTGTTTCTTAGAATGAATATATTTTGTCTCCAATAGTCTGCTAATGTAGCACAATTCAATTTATAGACTTTTCTTATGCTAGAACAATTTTGCATTTTTTAAAAATATTTATACATGGGGATTGGAGTGATGGGTCAGTGGTTAAGATCACTGTTGCTCTTCCAGAGGATTCAGGTTCAATTCCCAGCACCCACTTGGTGACTCACAACCACCTTTAACTCTAGTTTCAGACCTTCAACTCCCTTTTCTGGCCTCTCCAGGCATTAAGCATGCACATGGTGCATATATATGCAAAACACTAGTGAACATAAAAAATAAAGATTTATGCATGTATGTCTGTGCACCATGCCTGGAGAGGCCAGAAGAGGGTGTTTGTTGGATCATCTGGAACTGGAGTTACAGTTTTAGCTGTCATGCAGGTACTGGGAATGGAACCCAGGTCCTCTGCAAGAGCAGCAAATATTCTTAACAGCTAAGCCATCTCTGCAGCTCCCCCTTTCAGTGTTTTAAATGGGAAATTTGAAATGTGCTTTCCTAGCATGCTTTCATGTAACACTGTGTATTTGAAATGGGTATGCACAAATCCTAAGCAAGACTTTGTAATAATGTGTCTATCAGGTTCTTAACACTCACTCACCAACAACAGAAACTTGTAATATGAGTAGGTGATAAAATACCTAAAACCAGTTCTTAAATTGTTCAAAGATGTTTAACAGCTGAAATAATGCAAGTTTTTCTTTTGTTTCACTGACAAATATATTGTTGGAATTTCCATGATAATGTTAGTAGATTTCAAATCCATTTTACCTTTTTCATTAACTATTTCAAAATAATGATGAAGCTCTTATTTGCAGAACATCACCATTGTTAGATCCATCACCCTGCATCTATCTTGGACATCATTAAAAGGGCTCATCAGGAGTATCTGATATTCAAGAAGACAGAGTTTCAGGGTTTCTGCCTGGAGCTACACCCTCCAGAAGCCCCTGCTTGGCTTCCCAGCACCCAACCCCATCCCAACCAGTTACAACTTGGGCTGTGATTGGTGTTTCTTGGAAACTGGAACACGGACTCCTCCAACTGCGCTCCAAGCCCTTTATCCTCAGTGAGCAGAAGACCGCAGAAACTGGCTTACTGAAGAGGCTGTCCAGATGGCAGTGCGCCTCACTGGCCTTGCTTAGCGCCTTTACCACAGAACAGTCGCTGAGTGCTGAATCTGTGCCCAGCACCAGCAGCCACTACAGAGATTCATCAGGCCCCACGTCACTACGGGCCACTCTAGAGATCCTTCCAGAGAAGGCTAGAAAGAGGCGATCTTCATAGGCTCTGCACTGCCTGGAGTCCTACACCTCTAGGGCTGCAAAGATCAGTATCTCGTCACCTATCTCTAATCCACAACCCAACTGGAAAACGCTGTGGACTATTTTTGTTTTTATTTTTATCCTTTTGGCAAGAAGGGTTTAAAATATCGCTTCAGTCCCTTCAGTAGCTATAGTACTACTGATAATTTATTTTTGTCTCTTGTGGATGTAGTTTTAGATATAGTTTCTTAGGAATTGGTCCAGTTTGTCTGTGTTTCTAAATTCTCTGGCCTAAAGTTCCATTTTGAAATTCTCTGCTACATATAATCTGTAGCTATGTCGCCTTTTTCATTGCTAATACTGGTTATTTGTGCCTTCTCCCTTTTTTTCCTGATCAATCTCACCAGAGGTTTGTCTATTTTATTAGTCTTTACAAAGAACCAACTTTTGGCTTTGTTGCTCCTCTCTATTGTGTCTTTGTTCTCTATTTCTTTAATTTCTGCTCTTATCTTTTTTGACCTACTTCCTTCCACATTTTTTGGATTTATTCTACTGTTGTTTTTCTGACTTCTTAAACTGTATATTGAGCTCATTCATTTTCAGTATTTTTTTTCTTTTTCTGTTTGCTTGTTTTTGATGTTTTTCTTTGAGACAGGATCTCACTCTATAGCCTAAGCTAGCCTCAAGTTCATGATAATCTCTTCTCTAGCCTCCCCAGTGCAGGGATTACAGGCATGAGGCAATGAGCTTTCAGCCTTTCTTGTTTTCTAATTTATATATTTAAAAGCTACAAATTTCCTGCTAATGCTACTTTCTTATATAATGATATATTGTAGTAATTTCATTACTGTTCAGTTCCAGGAGCTTCAGCATATCTATTATCATTGCTTATTTGACTCATGAATTATACAGAAGTATGTTTAAGTTCCCAGATGTTTGGGGGATTTTTAAGTTTGTTCTATTATAGAAATCTATCTTAATTATGTTCAAATGATGTGGTTTATGTGATAACTGAAATTTATTGTGACTTGTTCTATTGCTTAGTACATGATTGATAATTATTAATGTTTCCTATGTGCTCTATAGGAATGTGTGTCCTCTAATTGAATATACAGATCTACATGTGTCTATTAGCAATGATCTTATTCAAGTTGTATTTATGTAAGTTGATTGTTTTTGTTATGAACTACCAGTAATTTTAAAACTCTGACAGTGGAGTTACCTGTTTTCTTCTTATAGTTTCCTTTTTTAACATAAATTAAGAATTGTTATATTTCTGGTAAATGTGTAATATCCTCTCTATTCCTGATAATAGAGGAATTCTGCTAGATTATCTTGTATTGATGTAACAGCACAAGCTTATCTTCTTGTTAGGGTTTGTGTGGCATAATTTTCTATCTTTTTACTTTTAAGAATTTTTTACACCTTTGTGTTTTAATTTATATTTCTTGAAAACAGCATATGGCTGGACATTTTTTAAAAATCTAATCCAAGGCTGGGCGTGGTGGCATACACCTTTAATCCCAGCACTTGGGAGGCTGAGGCAGGTGGATCTCTGTGCATTTGAGGCCAGCCTGGTCTACATAGTGAGTTTCAGGCCAGCCAGGGCTATACAGTGAGACCCTGTCTCGAAAAAAGCTTAACTAATGACCTCTGCCTTTAAAAGTTGGCAAGTTTAGTTTACATTTGCTGCAGGATGTTTGGACATGTTTCTAGTATCACTTTGTTATTTTGGTTTTCCACTACTTTTTGTATGTTCAATTTTCTCACCTGCTTTTTTTAGTTCCTTCTAGTTTTTTAGTTCCGTCTAGGATATGTTTTTCTATTCTTTGGTTTCCTTGAAATTCTAGCATGTGTGTTTAACTTGCAAAGCTTAAACAGTATTTTCAGTGTATCTTGGAGAGTATGAGAAGCTTAGAAATTAGCAATTTTAGTCATTCCTCTCCTGACCATTTGATTTTGTTTGCAACTATGTAAATATATTCCTTGTTTTCTTTGTAATCTCATAATTATATATTATCAGTATTATTTTCAGTGTTATTTGCTCTGATTTACATGCATACATTCTTGCATCTAAGACCCCATTAATGGCATCGTTTTCTCTCATTGTGAAAACAGTGTTTATCCTTTTAGTTTAGATTTCTTGGTATTAAAGTAGCCAGTCTTTGTTGTGTGAAAAAGCTTTATCTTTAGACGAGTTTGCTCACCTTTAAAGTACACATATCTCTTCTCTTTGGCTGTCAGATGTGTGCTTTGTTGCCTTTCAAAGGCACCATCAGTCTAACTGTGGTTAGGTTTCATTTGTTTTTTGAGCGGGGTGTGCAGGGAGTACTGTGGTTTGGTTCTAACATGTTTAGACTTGTTTCTTTTTCATTTATTCTGCTTTGAAAATGTGTTTAATGGCTTAGTAGAAGCATGTGGTTTTTATAATATCTGGAAAATTCTCAACTGTTAGATTCTTTCTGGGTTTATTATTTTCTCAGAATCCAATTACTCATATTGTGTGCCTCTTAATTCTGTTTTTCATAACTCATAATAACCTTTGATATTTTCTAGTTCCTTGTACTTCATTTGGGGAAATTTCATTGAGTATATGTTTTAGTTTATTCTCTTTTCAGTTATTTTTAATCTGCCTTCTCCTTTTTCCATTGAGTTTTTCTATTTAAAAATTTGTCTTTTCCTTTGTAAAAGGTTCATTTACTTTCTCATCTGTCTAGCTATCCCCAATTAAGTCTCTTGTTCCTTGCTCATCTTTGTGATTATGTCTATGTTTAAGTATAATTTTTTGTTGTCAGACTGCTTTTTTGCATGAGTATGACAATATAAATACTGCTCACATCTGAAGTGCACAGTGCACTGATTATATCATCTTATTGCATACCTTTTTGCTTTCCTAAAAGCCAGTGTCCTGGTAATTTGTTTTCTTTTCCTAGTGTTGTAGCATCCATTACTAATTCTTGGTAATTCTTACAAGAATTAAAAATTCTTCTTAGAAAGTATTTGTGAAATCCAAATCAGATCATGCCTCTGTTCTGCTTAGAATCCTCCCATGGCACCCAGTTCCCTCAGTACAAAAGCCAGAGTCATCTCATCTCCATGGCCCAGACGTTCCTCACAGTCTAGTTCCATCCCCTCCCCGATCTCATTGCTCTCAGTCTCACTCTTCTCTAGCTATACTGGCCTTTCTCCTATTCTTCAAGCATGCTAGGGGCCTTCCAATCAGGACCTTTGTATTTGCTGTTGTCACCACCTGGAACACCCTTCCTTCCAAATAATGTGATGACTTGATCAAGTATTTCCATTATGTTCAAATGTTACTTCCCTTCGAGAAGTATTTCCTGACCAACATATATAAAATGGCCCTATCACTCTCCACATTGTGTCTTATCCTATTTTGTGTTATAGCCTCTACAAAACACTGATCACTACTTGATATATTTTATATTTATTTGTTGTAGTTAGTGTTTGTGTCTGCCAAATAGACTGTAAGCTCCTCAAAGCAGAGATTTCTGGTGTGGTTTAGTGCTTTATCCCCAGTGTCAAGAACAGTGTATAATAATATTCAGTGAACATTAAATAAAATATTTGTGGAATAAAATGAATGGATGGCTGGATTTATTATTTAATATGAAACATATAAACAGAAATACTCAGAGAAGTGGGGTCAGCATAAAGGCCTTTCTTTATTGGCACGCTAGGGACCATAAATGCCATTAGTCACAGGCAGTGGGTAAAAAGACACATTGAGGACAACTCCTAGGTTATCTGGAGTAGCAAGTTCACAAATGGCAGGATCATACAAAGCCCTGTGTTCTTTGTGACTGACTCTATGCTATCTTCTAAAAACAGGGCTGGGTCATTGTTAACCAACTTCAAACTTATATTGTTATCCCCTGTTACTTTGTGCAAACAAAGCCCAGCTCTCCCAGCTAGGTGGCATCTTCCCTTCTCTTGCCTTGGAAGGAACTGTTTCTTGGTTCTCAGGTCAAGCAGATCACTCCCATTAGGCTTTATCGGTGGTACTTGAGAGGAAGAGGATAGTGCACAGTGTCTGGTACATAGTAAGTACCATTCTACAGGTAAGCATACAGAAGGCAGTTTGTAGACTGAAAGGACTCCCCTTCCCTATGTCAAGGTAACAGCAGGCTCTGAAGTTGTAGTCATGACTTTTCTCCTGACACCCTTGGGTACAAGGCTGGTTCCAGTGTTTCTGCATGTGCATGACTCTTTGGATACTAATCCTGTTGTCTAACAGCCACCAACCTTTATCCCCACACACTCATGCACACACTTCTGTCACCACCAACTTTATCAAAATGCGAATATACACAGCCATGTGGCTTGCCTTTAGAGACCACCCTCTCCAGGCCAATATCAGTTCAGCAGCCATCAGCACTGGGTTTAACCATCCAATTAGATGAGTAGTTGTATAAAATGTCTGACCACCTACTACATGTTAGGCCTCCTGCTCTACACTGACAGTGCTGAGATGGATAAGATATGACCCTAATTTCAGGTAGACAATATGGTAACAGTGATTACCACAGTAGAAGAAGAATTGCTACAGAATACTCAGCCCAACTCGGGAGACCACAGAAGTTTCTTGGAAGAGGTGGCATATGGACTGAACCTTAAATGAGGAATAGGAGCGTTCCAGTTGGTTGGTAAGGGGAAGAAGGGTGTAATTCAGGCAATGGTACACAGCTAGAAAACAGTCCAGTATGCCAGCCACCCCACTACACTTACCCTTAACTGGTTCTTTCTATGAGAGCATGCTGGTACACTTTGAAACATACTAAAATTCAGATACGAGAGTTGTCTCCTCTGACATGGTAATATATAGTTATTAAGAAGTTAATAACAAGTTTGCCTGATATGACTAGCCATGAGTTTGTCTGTATCAGCCTCTAATGTCTAAGACCTTGGAGCTTATGTGACAGGCATCCTGTAGACCCACCCTGGGGCTGTGACAATCCTGGAGGTTACAGTCTCTCCCAGCTCCAGGTGTGGAAGGGAATCTTTCTTGACTCCTGACACTAGTGAAGGAATAGAAATTCTTCAGAGAATGGAGTTGGCCTTTCTGTCTTGTCCTCAGATATTAGGGTTCATATCCCCTTGAGGCACAAACCCTCATATCAAGACTGACAAGGCAACCAAGTAGGAGGAAAGGGGTCCCAAGAAGGGCAAAAGAGTCAGAGACACCTCCACTCCAATTGTTAGGAGTCCCACAAGAACACCAAGCTAATAACATGCATGCAGAGGACCTTGCTCAAACTCATATAGGCTCCATGATTGTTGCTTCAGTTTCTCAGCCCTTAAGAGCCCTGCTTAGTTGATTCTGTGGGACGTGTTCCTGTGGTGTCTGTGACCCCTCTGGCTCCTACAGTCCTTCCTCCCCCTCTTCTGTGGGATTCCCTGAGCTCTGCCTAATGTTTGGCTATGGGTCTCTGCATCTGCTCCCATCAGTTGCTGGATGAAGCCTCTTTGATGACAGCTGGGCTAGGAACCAATCTATGAATATAACAGAATATCATCAGGAATTATTTCATTGACTTTAGAGAGGGAACAGTCATGTTTGGTTCTACCCTAGGTCTCTGGGCTAACCAACCTCTGGTTTCTGGCCATCAAGGCAATGTCAGGCATGGGCTCCCTCTCATGGCATGGGCCTCAAGTTGGGCCAGTTATTGGTTGGCCACCATTACCCGAGCACATCTTGTAGACAGGACAAATTGTAGATCAAAGGTTTTGTGGCTGAATTGATGCCCTAGTCCCACCACTGAAAGCCTTCCCTGTTCCCAGAAGATGGCTGGTTCAGGCTCCTTAGCCTCCATTACTACGAGTCTTCACTAGGGTCACCCTCATAGTGTCTAGAGAATTTCTACTGCACTAAGTTTCCACACCCCCCCCATGTGTCCCAGTTCCAGTTGTCTCTCCCAGAACTCTCTCCTTTCATCCCCCCTTATGCCTGGTCCCTCCTATTCCCATCCCCACCTGCCCCCAGTCTACCTGCAAATCTGTTCTATCTCCCCTTCCCAGGGAGATCCATATACACCCCCTTGAGTCCTCCTTATTACTTAGCCAGAGGACAACTTTTGCTTTCAGGACTTAGTTCTTTCCTGTGGCTTCTGGGCATTGAACTCAGGCTTGAGCCATCTTCGAAGCCCTATTATTTTTTATTTGCTGTGTGCTTCTGAGTATCAAACTGAGAAGCCCACACATGCTAGGCAAGCAAGCATTCTCTAACACTGCGCCACCTTCAGCAGGAGGAGACAGACCAACCTGCGTCAGCCCAAAGCTGGACTTCCCAGGTACACAGTGTTGAGCACGTGCAGCTGTAGTGCTGGCCTACCCCATCCAGTGCTGCAGCAGGACTGGGTGTAGACGAGGCTTTGTCCACGGTAGTCCCCTGCAGCAATCTCCTAAGGAAGAAAGCTGATCGTAGGAAAGCTACAAACAAAATCGGAGCAGCTGTTCCTCACCAACCACAGTTACCCAAAAACCAACTTCTGTCCCACACACCAGTCCTGCTGGTGACCAGCTCGTCTCAGCCATGGATGTATTTCCCCATACTCACCTTACACTCTGTATTTTCCTAGAAGTAGCTATTGTACAGTTTTAGGGAGCTGAGCTTGATGAACCAGAGACTTGTCTATCCTCAAAAGGAAACACGGGTGGTGCACGACTTTAATCCTAGCAGTCGAGAGGCAAAGGCAGGTAGATCTCTGTGAGTTCGAGGCCAGGCTCGTCTGCAGAGTGTCAAGGTCCTGTCGGTCCTGACAATGTGTCTCTTTGGGACAGAGTTTAAAAAAAAAGAAAAAAAGAAACAAAATGTTATATATGGATACACAGATTTGATAAGTAAACGTTCATTCAAAGCTCCCGGTATTAACTGCTGAGCCATCTCTCCAGCCCCACGTTTTTTTAAATAATTAAAATATTTTATCATTACAGTTGTGTTGTGTCTGCACGCATGCTCGCACGTGGATGAAGGTCAGGGGAAAACCTGCAGGAGTTGGTTCTGTCCTTCAACCATGTGAGTCCCTGGATTTGAATTCAGGTCCTCAGGTTTAATGGTAAACAACTTTCTCCTCTGAGCCATCCCAGAAAACCTCAGTTTCATTCCCACACACAGCTCAGGTGGCTCAGAACTACCTGTAACTCCAGCTCCAGGGGAGCTGAGAGCCTCTCCTGACCTCCACATACCTGCACATACATTCACAAACCCACATGAGACACACATATATACATAATTATAAAAAAATAAGTCACTGGGTGTGGTGGTGCATACCTTTAATCCCAATATTAGGGAAGCAGAGACAGGCAGATGTCTGAGTTTGAGGCCAGCCTAGTCTGCACAGCAAGTCCCCAGGCTATCCAGGGCTAAATAATGAGATCCTGTTTCAAACAAACAGGTAATAAAAGTAAAATAAAAAATAAAATCTTTTTTTAAAGTATATGAAAAACATGTAGAGAAGAAAGCAAAAATTCCCCATATTAGGAGATAAGGAAGGACTAGACGCAGGTAAAGCTATGAGTCATGTAAGAGGACCGAAAGTTAACTGTTTTCTAGTTCTAACTCGTCATGAATTTTTTGAATTTGGTGATGGATAACTGTATAAAAATATATTTGATAGTGAAAGTATAAAATCCACTATGAAGTTCCACAGCTTACCTTTCAAATGGCTACTCTGCCTGTGTAGAACTTCCCTGAGTTCTACAGTCTTTGAATCTGGTTACTGTCAGAATGTAATCGTATTATTATTATTAGCGACCTCTAAATAATAAAGTTTAAACATTTTTAAAGATGCTCTGCATGACCACATATACCATCAGTGAAATGTAAATTAAGAGAACAATTGCATGCCACTATATACCTACTGAAATAACTGAAATCCAAAATGCTTCCGCCAAGCGCTGAAGATGTGGCACAACCGGAACTTAGGTCCTCTGTCGCTGGTAGGAATATTAAAACAGCACCATCACTTTGGAAAAGTGCCCCCAAAAGAAACATCCTCTTACTGTGACTATCCAGCAATTTCATTTCTTGATAATTAACTTGTGAGTTCAAAACTTATATCCACAGGAAAATCTGCACACAGATATTTATAGCAGCCTTATTCGCAATTGTTCAAACTCAGGCCTGATGGCATATACCTTTAATCCTAGCACTCAGGAGATGGAGAAAGAATTACAATTTTGAGGCCAACCTGGGATATGTAGGAAGTGCTAAATCACCCCAGGTACTATGCAGGAGCAATGACACAGAAGTAAACACACCTCGAAGCCATGAAAGAATTCTTCACTAGGTAAGTGGATAAAGAAATTATGGCATATCCAGCTAAGAAACTATTAGTTTTTTTGATTAAAAAAGAAACAAGCTATCCAGTCATAAAGAGACATGGAGCAACTTTAAATGCATATTGCTAAGTGACATCAGTCTTAAGAGACTGCATACTAAATTCTTTTTTTAATTTTTTATTTTTACATACAAAATTCTAAATGATGTTCTGGATAAAAAAAAATATGAGGACAATAAAAAGATGAGAAGGTGAAAGGATTGGCCAAGGATTTGGTGGAAAGGAGAGAGAGATGGGTTGACTTTTAGGGCAATGGAATTATTCTGTATGATGCTATAATGATGAAAATAGTAAGTTTGTCAAAACCCATTGTATGGACTACACCAAGAGAAAATTCTTTTGGGGGTGGGGAGTGAGACAGGGTTTTTCTGTGTAGCGCTGGTTGTCCTGGAACTCTAGAGACCCTCCTGCCTCTGCCTCCCCAGTGCTGGGATTAGAGGTGTGCACCACCACTGCCTTGCAAGAGCAAACTCTTAATGCAAACTACGGACTTGGTTTATATGTCAGTGTAAGATAGCTGGATTTTAAGAATATGTACCATCGTGAGATTGAGATAGTGGGAGAGATGGTGCCTCTGTGGGAACAGGAAGTGTATGGACACTTTGTACTTTGTAAAGCTTACCTCAATTTGCTGTGAACCCAAAACTGCTTTAGTTACTTATTCATTTATTTGTTTTCAAACTTTTGCGTGAGTTTCTTGCTATGTATCTCTGACTGGCCTCAAACTTATGACTCTCATACTTTGGCCTCCTAAATTCTGGGATTACGGGTATGCTCCACCACACCTAACACAATCCTGAAAAAAAAAACGCGTTGGTTCAGTCTCTGAGCCCCTATGAGCCTGGTTAGCTGATTCTGTGATTTTCTTTTGGAGAGTCTCTGACTCTTTCGCCTATTTTGGAGACCGTTTTACTCCTACTAGGTTGCTTCATCCAACCTTAATATAAGGGGGTGGAGGTGTCTAGTCTTATTGCAACTTGATACGCCATCTTTAGTTGCTATCCCTGGGAGACCTGCCCTTTTCTGAAGGGAAATGGAAGAGAAGTGGATCTGGGGGAGAGGGGAGGGCAGGGGAGGGGCTGAAAGGAAAGAGGAAGGGAAAACTGTAGTCAGGATGTAATATATGAGAGAAGAATTTTAAAAATTAGGCATCAGCAAGATAGCTCAGTGGGTAAAGGCTGACGAAATGAGTGCAATCCCCAGGACCTGTGTGGTGGAAGGTGAAAACCAACCCCCACAAGTTGTCCTCTGACTTCCGCATGCTCATTATGACATACATACCCACACACATGCACACAAAATAAGATGTAACAATAAAAAATAAAATTTAAATTTGGCATAGTAGCTCATACCTATTGTGGTAGCATTTCATTTGTATTTTAATAAATAAAGCTTGCGGGCTGGAGAGATGACTCAATGGTTAAGAAGAGCTTTGCCTGCTCTTCCAAAGGTCCTGAGCTCAATTCCCAGCAACCACATGTGCTCACAACCAACTGTAATAACATTTGGTGCCCTCTTCTGGCCTGCAGGGATACATGCAGGCAGAACACTGAATACATAATAAATAAATCTTTAAAAATAAATAAGGAAAGAAAGGGAGGGAGGGAGGGAAGAAAGAAAGAAACAAAGAAAGAAAGAAAGAAACAAAGAAAGAAAGAAAAGCAAGCAAGCTTGCCTGAAGATCAGAAAGTAAAAACAGCCACTCTGGTCAACCTTACAGACCAAGCAATGGTCTTTAATCCCAGTAGCCACACTAGTTTGACATAGAAACACGGTGATAGTGGTACACAACTTTAATCCCAGCCCTAGAGAGGAATATAAGACAGGAGGAGACACCCCTCAGACACAGTCTCATTCTGAGGTTCCTGGAGGCAAGATCGCCATTTCGGACTGAGGTAGAGCTAAGAACCAGTGGCTGGCT
The DNA here is from genome assembly GCA_001685075.1 of Bramus lutescens. Classification (NCBI taxonomy): domain Eukaryota; kingdom Metazoa; phylum Chordata; class Mammalia; order Rodentia; family Cricetidae; genus Bramus; species Bramus lutescens. Next base: position 85,871 of record LOEQ01001380.1, read on the forward strand.
GTTTTGCTTTTCTGATCTTCAGGTTAAACCCCAATATCTGTCTCTGGGTTTTTAATATTCATGCTACAGCCTGTAATTTTGGCATAGGGCAGGCTGAAGCTCAAATGTTGCCAAGAATCTAAGGACAGTCCAAGCTAAACAATTAAGACCATCTCAACAAAGCCCAAATACTAAGGTTTTAAAAGAAATGCATTTATTTCAAGGAAAGGAGGATAGAATACAGGTAATATGAAAGGACAAGAGGGAATAATAGAACGGAGTAGGGGGCAAATGGGAGGGCAGTGTAGAGAGGGTTATAGGGAGGGATTAATAACATTAAAGACATTTCAAAAAGCCATGCAGAGACCTACTACTGTAGGAGCTTCCTAAAATATGCACATATGCATATATAAGAGGGATTCAAATGGAGTCACCTTCTGAAAGGAGGACAGTGCCTCTTCCAGCCCTCCTGTAACAGAGTTGCTGGTGATCCACTAAAGGATGGACAAAGGTTTAATTGTACTTCAACATGATGTGCCATGCTTTGTTGACACCCATGGGAGGCCTACCGCTTTCTGAACAGAAACAGGAGGAGTAGATTGAGATGGGGGTAGAGGGGAGATGAGGGGTGTAAAAATGCCTTCAGAATGTAAAATAAACAAATTTAATTAATAATAATAAAATTAAACATGCAGGAAAGAAAAGAACAAGATGAAGAGAAAGTACCAGCTTTTTTTCCCTTTGGGGCCCGAAGGCTCAGAATATACTCTGGCTTGGGTATTTCTCGGGCTCCTGGATCCTTCCTTTTCTGTTATTAGTCCTGTTTCAATGCCTGCCCCCATGCTTTCCTGACATGTCTCTTCACAGTGGCTTTCACGAACAAGAAGCTGCCATCCAGGGAGCTTCAGTTTCCATTTTCACTTTCCTTATGTCCCTGTCTTTATGTTGTCTATATCCCTCTGACTCTGCTTCAGAGATGAGTACTGAATGCTGTCAGGGGAAAGAGGACCTTTCTAGCTGCTTCATGCTGAGAGGGGGCTAGCAATCCAAGAGAGAAGGGATTCTAATGAAGTGGGCTCCTGAGACTCACCCAGGGGCCTTGGTAAGATTCCGGTGGGAAGTGCCTCTTGGGCTTTATCTCCAGGACCGTCTCTAGAAGCATAAGGGCTTATGGAGTGTAGAAGTGAGTGCTAGGGGCCATTATAGGGTGGCCCAGATTAAGCCAATGATTTCCAGAAAAATCCCACACAGCAATTGGTCCAAGGCTATCCTCAACTGATGAATACACCATGTGCTCTCAGGCTCTTTGGCAGCTGTTGGAGTGGCTAGAATCACAGTGTTCTGTCCCTTCCAGATGGCTTTTAGAGAGGTAGAGAGAAAAGAAATTTAACCATCACTTAATTTTTAGGAGAAAATAATAATGGGCTTATCTCTCTTGGCTACAGATAGGCACTGCAGTATTTAATTGAGCCAAGGTCACTCAGGAAAGGGGTCTTTGTAGGAATTTTGAGATAAATATGCTTGGCTGTAAGGTGCCAGATGACATCTCCAGAGCCTGTTTGTCAGTGAACTCGAACATCATATGGCAATTACACAAAAGGCACCTGTTCCTCTATAGTGAAAGTCTATGGTTACACTGAACGGGGACTTGCTGTTGAGTGCGGTGACAACTGGCTGAACCAGAGCACCTGTCCTCCTAACTCGGTGGCTCTCAATCTTCCAAATGCTGTGACACATTACTACAGCTCCTCCAATGCCAGTGAAGGGATGGACTTGCTAGACAGGCAAGAACTAGCAAGCAAAGAAAACTTCCTTTTTCCATGTTTTCTTTTGTCTTTGTTTTTGGGGGGGTGGTTAATACCCCCAACCATAAAATGGTTTTCATTGCTACTTCATAACTGTCATTTTTGCTACTGTTGTGAATCATAATGTAAATATCTAATGTACAGAACATCTGATATGCAACCCTTGTGAAAGGGTCATTTGACCACCAAAGGGGTTGCAACCCACGTGTTGAGAACCACTGTCCTGACTGCTGTAGATCTGTCCAAATGAATCTTATCATGAATTGGGTCATGCACAGGGAACAGAGATTAACAAAATTTCTTTTTAGGGTAACTTTGTAAGATCATGACTGAGTAGCAGTGAATACCCATGGTCAAGGAGGATGAATGCCACGGACCGGCTCTCGGGGAGCTCAACGACCGAGGGAGAACAGGGGTGAAGGCTCG
>LOEQ01001380.1:104622-116770 GCA_001685075.1 Bramus lutescens
TCTGAGCCGGCGTCTGCACACGGGCAGAGCACCTGAGGCAGGCAGACAGAGGCAAATGACCAGGCTTCCCTACCTCCCATATCTTTTCCCCTCCCCCGTGCCCCCTCAAAAACTCTTATTCTCACATAAACTACCTCGAAACAGCCAGTCTAGGCAAAAGGAATATAGGTAAACATGTCAGGCCTCACCTCCAATAATGTGTAGCAGGAGTTCTTCTTGAGGAAGGTCTTGGAGGCCTTCTCTCTCCAGGAGTGTGCTGTCAGTACCTGCAGCTCTAGCTGTCTCAGTTCCTCCAGCCCCACAGGGAGGTCCCGACCCACAGCTACCAGGCCCTCCAAGTCATCCAAGCAGGGGTAGTGGTCACCATTCTAAGCACAGGCGAGAGAGAAAGGCAAGATGAACTTGCAATTACCTACTAATTCTCCATGTCTGACCTACGCTAGGAAGATGCTCTGTTCAAGTAGAAACAACTGAAGCTGTCCTCAGGAATACCCTCTACCATGCATGACATCTGCATCTACTAACTGGCTCGGTCAAAGCAGTCAGTCAGTCTTTAGAGAGACTGGGCTAGCTATGCTTTTGTGGTCTTCCTTTCCAGGAACCTGTCCTTTTGTACTCACATGTTCTACCATCCTCACCCTGACCAGAACCCTACTTCCTTCAGGCCAGCCTCAGAAGTCCCTCTCTCATGAACAATTGCCTCCTCACAATATGTGGGGCCTCATTCCTCTCTAGACATGCAAACACAGCACAACCTTGTATGTCAACCCTTCTGGCTACACGGAAGGACTAGGTATGGATGGGAGTCCTTACTTGGATCTCATCCACATCAGCAATCCACGCCCGAGCCTTAGCAAGAGCCTCCTTGAGAGACTGGATATTGGGAAGGTGAACAGGGATGTTTTCTGCTTCATGGATTATGGCCTCAAGTGTGGCTGGTGGATGCTTCTGCCTAAAAACAACAACAAAAGAAGGGGCGGGGGAGCAGGCCAGTTTGGCACATAGCCTATGGATCGGAGTCCAGTCTGATCAGTAGCTATATACAGCTGGGCTCTTGTTATTCCCCCTTGTTACACTTCTGTGATTTTATGTTGGTAAAAATGGTTGCCAGGCTTCTGCCATAGTTCTTGCACCTATGTCTGATACTCTGTCAGCCTGCTAGAAGCTCACATACTAACCACTTGCGCATCCTGTAACTGAAGTCTATCAGACACCCCATGTGTGTGGTACCTTTTTACCTATATTCACTCATCCTTGTTTCCTGTGTTTCTGAGCATGTATACATGCTGGCCTACTGGTACTGGGCTACACACCAGCACCCACATCTGTTCTCAGCCTACCTCTGCCTCTACATATACAGACTTCAAAAGAAAAAAACGAGACAAGGAACAAAAGAGCAGAGAAACTCAATATACCTACATAGGGGTAGATGTGATGCCCAAGGCCACCCACAGCCATTCTCTTCAGATTCTCTACTAAATTTTGAAGGTAAAGAATGGTAGGGAAGGGAAGGGCTGGACTTACCTGGCCTCTAGGCAGAGGTGGGCTTTCTCTTCCCAGCGTTCAGCGATGGTCAGCAGCTCCTGAAGCTCTGCCTGGGCCTTATCCACAGCAGGGCTAGGGGCTACACTGGCGCCCGCAACCAACAGTCCCCGCATGATGGCCAGGGTACCCCTTCGGGCAGAGGGAGCCAGCGTGCGTTTTACCTCATCCAGCCACCGTGCCTGTTCCACTTGCCGCTGGAGCTGCTGGACTTCAGGTACCTCCACCCCCAGTTGCTGCCCTCTCTCCAACAGGGTCTGAAGCAGCCCTGGACTGGAGGGTTGTGAGACCAGGGCCTCACGGGCCTCAGACTGGTAGGCTTCCACCTGTTCCAGAATACCCTACCAAAATAGAGGGTGAAGAACGAATCCTTCAGTTGAGGCCACTTAAGAGGTCCCACTACATAGCCTTCCTCCAGTATCTCCCAACACAACCTTCTGAGAAAAAGAAATCTACCATGGACTGAACTCTGGTTCTCTGAACTCTAAAACAGCAGTTTCTGTTAACACTTAACTGCTCATTACGATGCCATGGGGAGGGGTGTTAAAATGGACACTCATAGGCAATTTTATACATGATTGAGCATAAATCTATACTTTTACTTTATCTTTACATGGGATGCTGTTCTCAAAGCACTAACAGATCCTCTACCCTAAGAAGTACTATGCTATATAAACCCTCTTGCTCACTCTGGGGTCCCCTGTCCTCTCCATCCTTTTATTTTTATAAACCTTATTCAATGTTTCAGGCCCAACAAACACCCTTATTACTTCCTTGAGCAAACCCTCTCTTGACTCAGCATCTTAGACTCACATCCCTGTTCCACGTCCCAAATCTAAAAACTTGCTCATACTTCCCACTATTTTCTCACACATGCACTCTGTCTTACCTAAGCCCACCTCTCCTCACCTTGACATCCCCAATCTGGTGCATGGCACAAGGCAGGTTGTTCATCTGGCCCAGAAAAGCCCGTAGCTCTGCCAGGGTCATCTGTAGACCAGCCACCCTGTCGGGGCTATGGAGTTTCATGTGTGAGATTTCAGATCCAAACCCAGGTCCCTCCTTCCATTTGTGCCAAAACCATTCCTCACCATATCTGTTCTACTTTGATCTTTGTACCTCAATGTTTCCACAATTGACCAGGTTACAGGGAGAGTTTTTATATCTAAGCATATTCACGGGATGAAGGGATAGAAGGAGAGAGGAAGGAAAACAGCTAGAGGATGAAAGCGCTTATAAATTAACCAATGATAACAGAAGCCAGAATTTACATCCTTCATGGACCCACATAGAATTAGAGATAGAAACCCAGGGCCTCATATACTAGGTAAGCATTAAGTTACATCACCAGCCCTTCCAATCCACCCTCTACTGCAACTTGCTCAGGTTTTCTTGTCTGTGTCCTATTCCAGTCCCTAAACCTCCCACACTCTTCCCTGTCCACAAAATCCCTTAACCTACCTCTCAAATCTTCTAGACACTGATAAAATAAATACTTCTAAGTTTTCTTATTGCTAAGGTGCTCCTTTATGAAAAGATGCCTGCCTTCCTTGCACTCCGCAGTACTTCCCAGGCCATCTCATACTTGGCAATTTCCTGATAATGCTCCATGGACTTAAGTCTATTTGGAACCCACCCATTGTAACATACTTTTCAGTAGCAAGCAGCAAGCTATCTGTGCTGCAACACCTCATACCAACATACCCAGCTTCCTGGCCACTGACCAGTCCCAGAGCCCGAGACACACAAGCCTCTGCCTCACTCAGGCAGTTCTTCAGTCGCTGTAGCAGCTCACTGTTAGGAAACCTTCGTTCACGGGCCTCAGATTCCAGTGCTCTCAGTTCTTCAAGGCCTGGAGGAAGAATGAGAGCAGCAAGGAGTACACAGCATATGTAAAGGCAGAAGGAAAAGGTCAGGGATACAGAAGAAAAGAGGAATAGAACTTGCCTGTAGAGTCCCTCTAACCCCACCCCCACCACCCTACCCCAGCAATCACTCACTGCGCTTCCGCCCATCTTCCACCTCCAGGGCCACTCGTACTTTGTTAGCCCACGTGTCAAAGGACTCAGCTCGAACTTTAAGTTTATGCAGCATGGCAGGGAGCTCATCCAAGGTGTATCGGTACCTGGAAAAGGACCAGAAAAAGCACATTTTAGCCCAACTTTGCACTCTCCTACTTTCTTCAGGTAGGCCCTATACTTACCGAAGGTACTGCCGGCTACTGGAGCACTTGCAGAGGTCATTGATGTGAGAAAGGCAGACTAGGCCATCTGGACAGTCATAGCAAGCCAGGGCAGATAGGAAACATGTGGTCTTGCACTTTATGCACTGACGTTCATCATCTGGAAGCAGCTCAAAAGCTTCTCGCTCAGCCTCAGTGATACCCTGGGAGTATACAACCCACACATTATTCAGAACCAGAGAGGGTGGCAGAAACCCCCATCTCAGTTATCACAGAGTAACTTAAATCTATGATGATGGTCACGAAGACCAGAAGGCCAAATTTCACATCACATCTGCCCTAGGTCAAGTACACAATCTCAAAGCAGGTTCAGAAGGATCAGAATTGATCAGATCAATGTGGATTTTAAGACAAAAAAAATGCATAAAGATATAAAAATCTGGATAAGATTCAGATTAGGAGCTAGGCAACATGACAAATGCTTGTAATTCTGCCTTCAGAAGGCTGAGACAGAAGGATTACTGTGAACTCGATGCCAGCAACATGACAAATGCTTGTAATTCAGCCTTCAGAAGGCTGAGACAGAAGGATTACTGTGAACTCGATGCCAGCAAGCTGTAGTCTCACAAAACCAAGGACAAGGGAGATGACTGAGCAGGCAAAGGCACTTGTTATACAAGTCTGGAAATCTGAATTCAATTCCCAGAACGATGTTTTTAGGTAGAAGGAGAAAATGGACTCCCAAAAAGTTGTCCTCTGACCTCCCCAGGCTCACCACTGCCTAGATTAGACTAACAAAAGGCTTGTAAGTGAGAGATAAAAAATGTGGACAACGAATTATGAAGTACTCAACAAACATTATTAGCTCTAGTTTTTAGGTAAGAATATGCATCTCATAAGCAAATCTCATTTTACTAAAGGATAACAGAGAAAAAGCCAGCAGCTTGTCAAAGTAAGGATTTGACTGCAGATAATTCTGAATCCAAAGCTAGAGGATGTTGGAAGGGTGAAGCCCCTAGATTTCTTCAGATCACAGACATATAGACATACTAAGTCATCTCTATAAAAATATTCAAAAACACACATCATATCTAAAAGATCAAGATTGGGGGGTCGGTCCAGAACCCATCTCTGAGTTAAGTGCCAAATGTACAAAATTCTGTCCAAATGGGAAGGTTGCCTCTTTTCTTTCAATCTTGATTTCGTTTCTTTTCATACTGTGGTATAGCATGGGACCATCATTTAATAATAGAGTTAAGTCCATGAAAAAGCCAAGCGATTTATTTACTAACAACAAATGAGAAGCCCCAGGCTTCCAATATTACTATAGCTGAAACTTGGCCTATATCTAAGACTCACACAAAGTTATGACTATATATCTATGTGTGTATGTTTTAAGACAAGCCTTGCTACTTAGCCTGGGCTGGCCTGAAACTTAGGGCAATCCTCTTCTCCCTGCTTGCTAAATGCTGAGATTATAGGCACGCACTACCATAGCCAGCCTGTATATAAACTTTAAACTAAAAAGTGCATTATCCCCAAAAACAGGCCTCTCAGGATCCCTTAGGACCAGCATTCTTTCGTGATCTTTTCTTTCATTTGCAATGCTGGTGATCAAACCCAGTGTGTTCCACAAGCTAGGAAGCACTCTGCCACTAAGCTATAATACTAAACCTCCTACATCATCTCAAGAGGATCTTCATTACAGCAGTCCCTAACCCAGCCACTCATCCACACACACAACTGACACATGCTTATGGAGAATCTATTGAAGTAGTATCACTTTCTTTTCGACATTATTTTAGTCAAGTTAAAGGAACATTAGAAATTGAGAAAATAGCTAAGGGTGCTGGAGAGATGGCTCAGCAGTTAAGAGCACTTGTTGCTGTTGCAGAGAACCTGGGTTCAGTCCCCAATACCCATAAGGCAGCTCACAACTGTAATTTCAGTTCCTGGGGATCTAATACCCCTCTTTTGTCCTCCATGAATATTGCATACACACAATACACTCATATATGCGTAGGCAAAATACCCATACAAATAAAAATAAATAGAACTCGTTCCCTCTTTGAGACAGGAGCTTACTATGTAGCCTTGGCTGACCTGGAACTCACTATATATAGACCAGGCTGCTCTCAAATTCATAGAGATCTGCCTGCCTCTGGCACTGGAATAAAAGGTGTGCACGCACCATTACATTCCACCATAAATTACTACAACAACAACAACAACAAATGTTTAAAAAGGAAATTCAAGAAAATAGCTAGGTATGGTGGGGCAGACCTATTAATTTCAGGACTCAGGAGATTGTGAAGAAGGATCCAAAAATACCGTTTCAGTAAGTAAATAAAATAGAATTTCCTAAAAAACATTCCATACTTCATTTTCTTCGTGCATTAATACTACTAACATTAGCAGCTACTACACTGAAAGGGTAATAATAGATTCTTTTACAAATATCAATTCACTCAAGCTTTACAACTACCATTACAAATACCAGCTTAAGCTGGAAGTGGTGGTCCAAGCCTTTTCACTTGGGAGGCAGAGACAGGGATCTCTGGGTTAGATGCCAACCTCGTCTACAGGGTGAGTTCCAGGACAGCCAGGGCTATGATGCAGAGGAAGTCTGTTGTCTTGAAAACAAACACATTGAAGCTTAGGAATTTATTACCATATTACAGAGTGGGAAAGTGAGACTATCACTTAATTTTAAGTAATTTGATGAAGTGATCAAAATGATCAGCAACAGGGGTTTCATATGCCTGCCTATTTTAGTGGGTCATTTATATAAGGGTAATAGCAACTACAACCATAGCTTACAATTACTGAACAAATATCCATAACTCACAACTTGCTCAGCTATCTAAAAAGACAAACAGAATTTCCATTTTTCAGATGAGGAAGCTTACCCTCAGTGAAGCAAACTAACCTGTGTAAGGTTGTCAGGCACTGAAACACTGAAAATAGAATGTGGCTTTCAAGTCAGGTGTACCTAGCTCTTTTCACTAAACTCCAAGAATAAAGGTTACATCTATCCTGGAAGTTACCCTTGTCATTCCCAACCTTTACCAGGCTGATCAAAAGCACCACCACTCACTTTTTCCAATAGAGCCTTCCGTAGACGCCGTTCCTCCTGCACCATAATGAACATCTCTTTATGTACAGCTGCTGCTAGGTTCAGATCCAGCTTCTCGGGGCAGGCAGCCATCTTGCAAATAAGCTCCTCATGAGAAAAGACACAATATCTTCGCAGCCGGCGGTAGTGCTCAATGCACTGGCGTCCAGCAGGCAGCTGTGAACAGGTTCAAAGCTGAACTTGGCCAAGCCTGAAGGAAGCGGTACTTTGGCTTCCCTATAACTTTCTACTTCTCCCTACCAGCCTCCACACTCCAGACTCACCCAATCAGCAGTGCAAAAGTTGACTGCCTCAGCGAAGTTGTAGCCTTGGTTGAAACCACTGTGGTAAGCACGAGGAAAAGTGATGACGAATTCTCCTGCACACTGGTTTGTTCGAACAACCTAAGGATTGAAAAATGAAAAAAAAGGCTAAGACCATTGAGATAAATCAAGGCTTTCCAGTTGTCAGCAACCTAACCTAAGAGTGGGATCCTAAAGGAGACAAAGGAAAGCTTCAAGGAACAGAGTATGACAACAAAATCCCGGGCATCCATTGAGTCACAAGAGGTAGGAAATACATGCATCAAATCACTTCAACTTTCCTGTTAATATTTTAATACAATTATAAGAAGCACTTTCCACTAAGATGACCATGATTTCACATTAATAGACATTTGTTTTATTACATGATTTTGGGAGTCAAATGCTTCTATGATATTGATTACAAAACCAGCAGGTGCTGTTATTCTATTTCCCAGGGCCAACCATGTTCATCTCTTCTGACTTTTGAATATTAACCTTAAGCACTCTATATATGGATATGAGCTGGGCAGTGATGGCGCACACCTTTAATCCCAGCACCAGTACAGTCAGGGCTACAAAGAGAAACATCTCAAAAAATAATTATAATAATAATATGGACCTGGACTATTGTTGTGCTTGCTCTGGCAGCACATATACTAAAAAATTGGAATGATACAGAGATTAGCATAGCCCCTGTGCAGGGATGACATGCAAATTTGTGAAGTGTTTCATAGGTTTTAAAAGACCATTTAGACATTAAAAAAAAAAACCATTGTCAGCCAGGCATGGTGNACATAGCACAGGCTAGCCTTCAACTCAAACTCCTACTTCAGCCACTCCAGTGCTGGGATCATGCAGATTTCTAATCTTTTTCATCTGAACCATTTATCTTCCCTAGATCTCATTTCCTAGATCATATGCTCTTCTCTTTGCTGATTTATTCCTTTGCTGTGTTTGAAAATGGTCAGAAACAGCTTATTTGGAAGAGAGGTGTTTAGTCTCTTAAACTTGATTGCATATAGAATTCCAAAATGAAAATCATTTAGAAGGGCTTGTTGTTTAAGATAGTCTTACTACCCCAGCCTGGCTGGCCAAGTATTCATTATGCAGTCCAGGGTAGCCTTGAACTTGAGGCAATTCTATTTGATTCTCACAACTACTGAGATTACATGTATTACCATGCCCAGCTCATTTGGAACTCTTTCTGAAGTCTTTTAGATGTCAGTGCTGTTAAAAGAATACTGAATTAAAACTGTTTCTTCTTCAAGATGGTTATACAATGCTCTCAGTGTTTGACAAAAATATATCTTGGTGTGGATCTGTCATATTTGTATATTAGGTAGGCTACTTTGATTCAAGAAACAATCCTTCAAAAAAATTTTCTTTAGAGCTAGAGAGATTGATTACTGATTACTTTTCAAAAGGAACCACGTTCAATAACCAACACTCACATGGTAACTAATAAATTTTTGCAACCCCACACCCTCTTTTGGCCTTCACAGGTACCCATAATGCATATAGTGCACAGATGATATACATGCAGGCAAGGTACCCATTCATATAAAATAAGAATAATCTTATTTTTCAAAATTTCAACAATTTTGGGGCTAGAGAGATGGCTCAGAGGTCTTCCAGAGGTCCTGAGTTCAATTCCCAGCAACCACATGGTAGCTCAAAACCATCTGTAATGAGATCTGGTGCCTTCTTCTGGCCTGAAGGCACAAATACAGAGAGAACACTGAATATATAATAAATAAATAAACCTTAAAAAATTCAATAATTTTATTAATAATTCTACCATTCTGTCTATTCTTTGAAATTTCTATTATTTGAATGTTAAACTTACTATATTCTATAGTTTTCTACTTTTTCTCATTTTTATCTTTCATTCTATTATTTCAACTATTTATTCTTAAAGCAGTAAATCTTGAAACATTTCTTGCTTTTACTATTGCTATAGCTTCCATCAGCAATCACCAGAAATGTTCTACTTAAAAAAAAAAAAAAGTCTAACTCTGAACATGGTATGCCTCACCCAAGGCCCTCTGGAATAAACTCCATGACTACATGGGTAAAGAAGCCATGAGTCTGGCAGGCAAATTCTTACTCTTTTATGAAGGACTATGCATTGGGCATTGAGTATTGAAGGTTCATCTTTAAAACTTTTGTGAAACTTCTTGTTTAAGGAAACAAATTAAACATATAAATACTTTTATAAACCTGGTCCAGATACCCCAGTCCTAAATGACCCAGTCTGTTGTTCTATGTCTCTCAACTTATTTTAATTGTTTACTGTTCTCTGTCTTCCACTAATGGGTACACACCCAGGGCAGGAATCACTTTATTGATCTTCAGGGTGGTGACCAGTGGCCTGGCACACAGAAAGATCAAGCATTATCTGTTGAACAATCTATTCCCAGACTTTCTAATTTCATGGATGCAAAAGCCAAGTTCCAGAGAAGCCCCCAGATAGTACACCCAGGAAAATAATGCTCCTGATTTCCTCTGAAGCTCGTTTTGCTAGTGTTACTTTACTGTTTCCTAGATGGTGGTTTAAACAAAGCACCTCTATCCGGATGTGGAGTTAACAAGCCTACAATCCCAGCATCTGGAAGGCTGAGGTAGGAGAATCATAGGTTTGAGGCCACTCTGAGCTACCTGACAAATTTAAGGATAGCCTGGGCTACTACACTATCTCAACAATAAAACAAACAAGAAGCAGTTATTCTATTCTACAGCTATTAAAAAGGAGTAACATGGTTCTTTTCTTCCACCATGTGGGCTCTGGGAATCAAATTCAGCTCTCTAGGCCGGGTGGTAAGACCCACTGAAACATCTCACAGGCCCGAAAATGAGAAATACGAATAAATAACAACAACAAAAATTTAAACTCAGAATGAAGTGAATATTATTGAGCCATAAAGAGAATGAACTCCAGATACATGGTGCAACATGGATGAACCTTGAAAACACATTGAGAGAAGCCTCCCATGAAAGACCAAGCAGTATTCTGCTTGTATGAACTAACAAGAAAGGAATATAGAACAAGAAAATAAAATGAATGGATGCCTAGTCCCTACAGGCTAGAATGGAGAGTGACTGTAAATGAGTATAAGGGCTTTTTCTGGGGTGGCAAAATGTTTTAAAATTGGATTGCAGTGATGACAGCAAATCTCTGTAGGGACATCTAGATTATATAATTAAAATGGGTGAATTTTACAGAATGTAAATCATATTGCAATAAAGCTGATTTGAAGAAAGACAATGGCAGTTATAAAACCATACTAGAACAGCACTGTCCAAGAGAAATATATATACCAGGCTCAAAGGTGCTTAGAAAAAAAATTGTTCTTCCTTTTCTGTTACTAAGTACTGACTGGATCCAGGGCCTTGCTAGACAAATGCTCTACCAAGCTGCAGGCCTTGAACTTAGGATCCTTCTGACTCAACTTGTCAAGCAGCTCAGATTATAGGGACATAATTTCAAGTGAAGCCTGGTCACTTGTAAATTTTTTAGTAACCACATTAGAAAAGAAAAAAAAGCCCAAGTAAAATAACTTTTATTTTGTTATGTGACAAACCCAGAATGTTGTCATTGCAGCATGTAAGTGTTACATAAAAGTATTCATGAAATACTTACATTTTTTGTTTAATCCTAAGTCTCAATTTCAACATTCATTTTATACTTGGTATATTTCATCTGGGACTAGACATATTTGAAATGCTCAGTGGCCACAGGTGACTAATGGCTATCAAATTGGACAGTACAGTTCTAGATCATACATACAAGAGATTATAAAATTCAGTTTATTGCTTTATCAAACTTTACATAAAAAAGGTAACATGGACATATAGCAAATGTTTAGGATGTAGGGATTAGGAAATGACCTATTTTCCATTTTTTGGAAAGGAGGTATGCTTCCTTAAAAGAAATGGCATTTCCTAAAGGGAGCGAGGGGGGGGGGATGTGTATACGCGATACACACAACATGACATGACACAAAGACTTAAACATAGCTTACTTACTAAGCTGTAGCCTGCCAAGTAGGAACATGAAGCTCACAGGTAATTTGGACTGGAACATATACTGACAATCCAAAGAGCCTAGAGATACTGAGAACTATTCAGTCTAGAAGAAGGGCAGGATGGTCAGAGACAGCAGTGAAGCAACAGCTGGTCAGAGAAGCTGATAAACCATGAACAAGAAAAATACTGTGGAGGTTGAAATAATGTACAGACGCCGGGCGGTGGTGGCACACGCCTTTAATCCCAGCACTCAGGAGGCAGAGGCAAGAGGATCTCTGTGAGTTCGAGGCCAGCATGGGCTACAAGAGCCAGTTCCAGGACAGGCACTAAAACTACAGAGAAATCCTATCTCAAAAAAACCAAAGGAAAAAAAGAAAAAATAATAATGTGCAAGTATTAATGTCTGTGATAATTTTTTAAAAAGAGGTTAAAAGGGGTCAGCTCTGACTCCTGTCCTACTCTGTATCTTAGTTGCCCTAATCCTTAAGCGAATCCTCTTTTACTCTATAGCTTTCCTTTATATTTTAGACAAAGAATATGCTATGGATGAGGAAAAAAAGTCTGAGGAAAGGTTAGACACAACAGCTACTCGTGAATCAGCAGAAATGAAGGGCCCACAATCATGTATACCATAAACCCAAACACTAAACTATATCCCCAATCCTTCTTTACCACTTAAGAGTCCCGGAATCTTTAAGTAGGGTCAGGTAAAGAAGAAAAAGGAGAGCCCCAAGTAGAAGAATAATATCTGTACTATTGTTGTAGCATGCCCTTTTTCATGTCTAGTTCCCTAGATATTCTGATTCTTGGTTAAATGTCATTAAAAGTTATAAAATATCATTCAAACATATATGAAAATAAGGTAAGGAAATTCACGTGAGAAAGCTCTTCTCTACAAATGTCCTAAGGTACCTCAAGAAGATGGTCGGGCAGTGGTGGTGCACGCCTTTAATCCCAGCACTCGGGAGGCAGAGGCAG
>LOEQ01001380.1:207725-220188 GCA_001685075.1 Bramus lutescens
ACACACACACACACACACACACACACACTCCAGCAAGGAAGGGCAAGTAAGCATCCGGGTGGTAAGTGAGTCTGAAGGCTTACTACCCACATTATCCTGAAGAAGTCACCTTGCTATCTAGAACCTCAAAGTCTTCACTCAGTAAATGGGGCAGTGACAAGAAACCCTCCCTTCATGGAGTGGCTTTGAGGCTCAAAGTGCCTGACACCTGGTGCCAATCTGTTGCCTTTTTGTCCCCTTAAAGGGATAGAAAAACCAAGGCCACAACACAACTTATTACAGTTATTCAAACTTTCCATCACACTATAGCAATAAGATGGCTTCTGGAATCCCAGCTCAGTTTATTCTCAGGTATCAAGTCAAAGGAACCAAACTTGAATGACTCCCAGCTGCCCACAGAATGGAAGCCAGACCCCTCAGCACCTCTAACACTAATCTCCTGCTCCAGGGAGGCTGGTCTACAAGCACACATTTATTCAGTTGGCTATACCATAGGTTCTAACCTGGGAAGACAACTACCTACTCAAGGAGTTCAACTTCATCATTATCATCATGAACCATCATTGAGCATCTACTATGTACCAATTTATAGTATCTCTGCTTTCAAAGCATTCCTCGGATGTGTCACTGTTCTTAAGATGGCAGTGGGGTTAGGGGAAATGTTCAAGTCCTGAGGCAGAGTGTATTAGCCAATTCTCACATTAGACTGATTCTTCTTAGTTTGGGAGAACATAGCATCATAAGATCCAAAGTGGGGGTGCATCCTACTTCACAGGTCTATCACTAAGCATTTAGTATGTTGTATATGGGGAACAATAATGCTAGTCAGTTTTTGTCAATCTGACACAAACCTAGGCATACTTGGGGAAAGAGAATCTTAACTGAGAAAATGCCTCCATAAAATTGATCTATAGGCCAATAGGCATAGCCTATTGGGGGTGCTGTCACTCCTGGGAAGGTGGTCCTGGGATGTATAGTTGAGTAAGGCAGGGGGGAGGAAGCCAGAAAGCAGTGTTTCTTCATGGCCTCTGCTTCAGTTCCTGCCCTGACTTCCTTTAGTGATGGGCCGTGATGTAGAAGGGTAAACTGAAATAAACCGTTTCCTCCCCCAAAGGTCATGATGTTCTATCACACCAACAGAAACTCTAGGACAACAATCATCAATATAGTGCTAGCTGGATGTTTTTCCTCATCTGTAAAATGATGGAGCTGTGTTATTTGCATTCTAAGCAGTCTTTAGGTTTTGACATGTTTACTTAAATCCCAGTGCTTGGGAGGCAGAGGCAGGTGGATCTCTGAGTTTGAGGCCACCAGCCTGGTCTACAGAGTGAGTTCCAGACAATCAGGGCTACACAAAGAAACCCTGTCTTAAAAAACAAGCAAACAAACAAACAAAAACACAAAAATTACTTTCTTCAGAACTCCAAGGTTTATTGCTTTTATCAACTAGAGTCAGCTGTCAACATGTGGAACCAAAGACCCAGGAATCATACTCCACTACTTTTATTAAATTCAATAGAAGGAAATGTCTGTCCATATGCCTGTCTATCTATCTATCTGTATATGTGTATGCAGGTATACACACACCCATATTATATGTTCATACCCTATTTGCATGCCCCCCTTTCTCCTTAGGCTAACTTTGGGCCTAATGAGTAGATGTAGATAATAAGACTACAACCCCTAATAGTAAGCTTAAGAAATCTGGATAGGGAATTGAGTCCCAGATACCTAGAGTATGGTCTAGAAGGGATGGGGTCCTAATGAGCATGGCTCCTTGATCCCACATACACTTGCTTGGTGGGGAGGGGATCTTTGAAGTTTAGGGCCCAGGCCTCTGTTTCTTGGTACAGTTCATGATACTGGGATTTGTAATACACAGAGCCCAAGATCCTCTCCTCCTTTGGATTCCTTAGATAGGTCCTGCTTTGGCAGTTTAGGGGGTAGGGATGCCCCAAGTGGCAAGGCCTTCAGGATGCAGCTTTCCCTGCAAACCCCGCTAAACAAACACATTGATTCCCCGGCTATCCATTGGGGCATTTCATTTGTAGCTCTTTCGGTATACTGATATTCACTTCTGAACAGCTTTTGCAAAAATTGTGCACTGAATGCATTCTTACATTAGAAAATCTAGGAACCCTTGGAAAAGGAAAGGAGAAAAATGTGTGAAATTACATCACAGAGGCAGCAACCACTCTGAACAGTTTCTATTCCTCTCATTCTCTGCAGTTCTTTATGTAGTAGAAATGATTTTGCACTGTATGATTTTCATGGCTTTTTATATTACATGTTTGCCCATGTAACTGCATATTTGTCATGACCATTACTTTGATTTGTCAAGATGCAGTTAACCATCCTCTGAATGTAGTGAACGGAAGTAGGTATATTTTCTCATTGCTAAAATTGTGCTTTGGTAGACTTTCTTTTCCACACAGCTTTAAAGCAACACATGACTTTTAGGAAACTAACCTTATATAGAAGCAATTGCATCCAGCTTAGTTCTCTTTCTAAGCTGTCACTCCGGCTAGTTATGTCTGCTTTTACAGTCATGCATTCATTCCATTAGCACACAGTCAGTCCATACTTCTATGAACCAGATCCCTAGCTAGGGCTATGGGAAGAAATGAGGCAGAGCTCCAGACCACCAGAAGATGTGTCAATCATGCTTTTCAAAAGGCAATTTCAGAACGTTGTGATTATGGCTGAGAGGGAAGGAAGAAGCGGATGTCAAGGGAAAGCAGAGAAGGGTCTCCTTAACCCATCCTATGGACATGAACATAAACTCTTTGAGGATATGGTCATGGAAGACAAATAAATATGAGTTGGTTAGAATAAGAAAGGGAATGTTCACACAATGAGTTGAATAAACTGATTTATCTGTTACTCCCCAACTCCCACTAAAACGTAAGTAAATAAATTTAAAAAAAAGACAGAAAGATAAAGTCTGCAGTGTTGACCAGAAGTAACTATTCCACTTAGAAAACCCTTTCAGGGCTCACAATTTGGAGGTGCTGTACATCTCAGAAGGTAGAGTGAGGGATAAAGCTAAAAATAGTGATTTGCAGTGCTGTCCTCAATGCTGTCCAGTCACAGGCTCTCCACCTCCAGCGCCATCCCAGCAACGGGAGGCTTTGGATTTGAGAACACCAGCTGCAGTGGCAGACGGGGTAAAACAGAGCTAAAAGCAAAGGGATCTTCCTTGGAAAATAATGGGACCCTAACTTCCTTCTACTCTCCGACTTCCGACAGCAAAATCAAGTGTGCACGGCTTCTGTGCACCAGTGTAGTGTCACGGACGCTTTTCTTACTGCAAAGACACTGAAGTTAGGACTTCTGTTTTTATGGTTTATTTAGTTGTATTTTATGTGTATGAATGTTTTCTCTGCATGTAAGTGCACTGCGTTTGTGCTTGGAGCCAGTAGAGGCTAGAAGAGGAAGTTAGATCCCCTGGAACTGTAGTTGTGGGTGGTTATAAACTGCCTCGCAGGTGCTGGAAACTGAACTTGGGGCCTCGGAAAGTGTAACAGGTGCTCTTAACTGCTGAATCATCTCTCCAGTCCCCAGTTTAGGTGTATTTTGCTTCATATTAAATAAACCTTAATAAAATTCATTATTTTCAAAGGAAACAAAGTTCTAGACAGTCAAAGCCTACACTATGATACAAAGCTATGTGGGGAGACCACCAACCTGGAAGGCAGATGGACAAAGAAACCAAAGAAGGAATTTGGAAGGAACAAAGACAATGAAGAATTCTGGGAAGTGAAAAACAGTGAGAGCCAGAATAAAAATGTCAGTGTGATTAGAAAATAAAAGGTGAAGAGAAATCCTAGGAAACAAAGTAACACAATAAAGAGGATGACGGAAGAGAAAAGATGAGAAAATTAGAGGATTAATTGAGGAATTCCTCTGTCTAACAATAGGGTTTCCAGAAATAGAAAATGGAGGAAACAGCTGGAAGGAAACGCTCAAAGACACAATATAAGAATGTTTCCCAGTACTGAAGGAATGAAACGCCAGCAAGACAAACAGCACAAAGACCCACATCAAAATATGTTGCTATAGGATTTCAGAACACTGAGGAATAAAGAAAGATGTTAAATACTTCTACAGAAAAAATACATTGTGTATAAAAGGTCTTTCTAGAGTGTTGTTGGTCATTAGTCTTTCTATAGTCCTTGTTCAACATAACTCCAGACAATCCTGGAATAAAAGGATGGTATTAGTGGTGGTGATGATGGCAAAGATCGAGTCACACTTTTGACTAAATATCTGTCTATATTTATTTTTCTGAGATAAGATTTCATCAAGTAGTCCAGTCTGGCAAGGGAATCTTAGAAGTCATTTCTGTACAAGGCTATCACGTTTTAAATGTCATGTTCCAGAACTAAAGAGGCAAAGATCACGTTGTGTTTATATCTTGAAGAAAACCAAGAGACCACAACCAAAGACTTAAAGACCAGGCAACAGTATATAAATTTTGCTTTATAATTGCTAGGAAGCACCAGGGAGGCTTCACCCAAGGTATGCCTTCTTTAAGTCCTAAACAGGTATTATATAATCATAATAAATATAATAAGCAGGTATTGCTGGTCTTTATCATAGCCAAACTTACAATAACCCAAATAATAACAATAGTACTATTTATTATGTGGTTCTAATGGTCCAGGACTCATGCTAGCTCCCTAACATCTGTGCAATGTAGCTTTCTCATCATACAGATACAGAAACTGAAGCTTGGAGGAGCAATGTGAATCACCCACAATCACCCAGCCAATAAGCGGAGGATATGAGTTGAAAATCTTTGTCTGATTGCTTGACTTTTTGAGACGGGATTTTGCTATGCAGTGCATCCTTATGGGGAACTTGTGGTCCTCCTGCTTCTGCCTCCTGAGTCAGCATGTGTCATCCTACATGCTGACAACAAATGCCTTTAACTGCTACAACTTCTGCTCCTTTCTGTCACAGCAGAGCCAAGAGACACTTCTCCCATGCAGCCTGCAGACCTGATCTACTTTCCTCACCCGTCTCCCATCTCCCCTCCCCTCCACACATGCCTAGCCCAAGGTACCTATACCAGGACCGTTTAACGAGCACTTTCATTTTTTATTTATGCTTTAATTTTAAATTTATTTTTGTTTTATGGGTAGGGTGTTTTGCCTGTATATATGTCTATGCACCATGTGCATGCCTGGTATCATCAGCAGCCAGAAGAAAGGGTTGGATCCCCTGGAACTGGAGGCACAGATGGTTGTGAGCCACCATGTGGGTGCTGGGAATTTAAGCCAGGTCCTCTGGAAGAGCAGCCAGTGCTCTTAACCCCTGAGCCATCCTTCCAGCCCCAGCAAGCACTTTTAGAAGAGACAGAAAAGGGGGCATCCAAAAAAGTGGGGGTAGGTACAGATATTACAGATGAATGGGGGGCAGGAAAAAAGAACTGCCTATATTGGCCTTACTTTCTCCCCTCTCTGCTGGAGGTTCAGCCATGATGGGAAAGTGTGGGTGGAAGGGCGAGCAACTAGACCAAGCCTTCTGTTGTATAAGCCTAAAGTTGGTCTCCATGCCCCTTCCAGTGAATTTGGGGATCATCTCTGGCTCACCTGCTTTCACTGCCTAAAGATGATGGGCACTGCCAATCCTGGAAAAGCCTGGCTTACAGCAAACCAGAAGCCTATCAAGTCACAGACAGGGCGCNCGCCAAGGAAGGTAAAGGAGAGGCTTGAAGGCTTCGTAAAGCTGCAATAGCCAGAACGGGGCCAGAGTCCAAGTTCCGCAGCTGAGGCTCCTTGATGATATAGTTCAGGCAGGGGAGGTTAAGGGAAGGGATGCGCCAGGGCTGCTAGAGGAACGCTCATGACACTGGCTGGGGCCAACAGTAACACAGGGTCAAAACGAGGTCATCCAAGCTTGGCTACTAGGAATGTGGAGTTACTGATAATTTCTAGTTCCAATCAAGCTTAGCTAGAGCCAAAGCCTATAACTCAAGAGCATAAATGTGCATCTCTCCCTGCAGTAAAACAAAAGGAAAGGAATAAGGATATTAAATATGAACTCATACTTGTATCAGGAAAGATGATGGGAGAGAATGGCATCATCAGTGAGTAAGAGATTTCAACAAATTTCTGAAAGAAAAAAAATTAACAGGGCTGGGAGAGTTGAAGGAGAGCCAACCCTTGTGGGGGGTTGTAGCTGAGGAGGGAGCCCATTGGGCCAGGAGGGCATTAACCAGACTTAGCCTTGGCATGGACCAAGAGAAGGGTAAACATTACCAGGGGGCAAAAGACAAGGGATAAACTGATACCATACAAAACCCTTTCAGCCTAGTGAGACGGCCCAGCATGTGAAGGCGCCTGCTGTGCAAGCAAGCCTAAGAACATTTGCTCTAGACGTCACGCAGTGGAAGGAGAGAACTGACTCCTGAAATTGTGCTCTGACCTCCACACACACACCATGGCATGTGAGTGCTTGGGCCCACACCCGCACGAATCTCACACACACACAGTAATAAAAAACAAAATTATCCCTGCTATCCTTGCCACCCTAAGTGCTGGACTCGGAACACAAGCTGCGTGGCATTCATGCACAGGCAAAATGTCACAGGGCTGCTGGAGAAAGGAATTAAACTATGAGGAATGGATTAGAGTATCTAATGACATTTTAGTGGCCCCAAATAAACTGCTTTTTATTTTGGCATTTGAAGGACACCCATTATAACAATCATCTCCCTGTTAGTTCACCAAATAAAACCAGCGAGCACACTAGCAATTCTGGATATACAAACATCTCAGTAAGAGTTTCTATTAACCCATTTATAGTCTGTAAAGCAAAAAATAGAGAAAATTATCACAATTTGAGATGGGGAAGCAGTTCAGTGCTAAAAATAAATAAGCTAAAAGAAATTTTAACAAATGTTTTTGTTGATCCTCTTCCTTAATCCCCTCCCCAACCCCTCGCCACACCTCAGCTAGCCCTCCTTCAGCCTTCATGGCTCATGTATTCTGTTACCTTCTTTTGTTCTTCTCCCCACCCCTCCCTCAAGACCTTTCTCACTCTTCGTAGTCCCCTTTTCATGACTTATACTCGTTCTCACATACATATGCATATATATGGCATGCATAGGAGAGAAAACGTGTGAGATCTGCCTTTCTAGATCTGGGCTATTTTGTGTCAATTCATAATTTTCAGTTCCATCCACTTTCCTGGGAATGTTATGATTCCATTTTTCTTTACAGCTAAATAAATTCCATTTGTACATGCATGTATAAAAGTCCCATAATTAAATCCATTACTCTGAGTACCATTGTTTTTAAATCAATGAAAATTAAATAGAAAAAAAGATAATGTTTTAAGTTGCTAAGTGGGGGAAATAACTGTTAAAAGCATGCTACTTAGAAACATGAAGTCACGGGGCTGGTGAGATGGCGCAGAGGTTTGGGGTGCTTGCCACCAGGACTAATGTCCTGACTCAATCCAAGGCAAAGTCGTTTCTAAAGAGCTGGCCTTTGGCCTTTAAATGCCATACTATATGCGTGTGTGTGCACACGCATGTGTACACACACACACACACACACGAAAATGTAATAATAAAAAGAGATAAGAAGTTATTACCAGAAAAGCTAAATGATAAAAGTGATCATATCCAGCAGCTGGACATGGGGACTCATGCCTATAATTCCAGTACTTAGGAAATGGATACAAGAGGATCTAAAGTTCAAAGCCAGGCTCAGCTATATAGCAAGTCCAAAGCTATCCTGGATTCATGAGATCCTATCTGAAAAAAAAAAACAACAGTCAGGCATAATGATGCATGCATGTAATACCAGAAATAGAAGACAAGGTAGGACAATCTTAGTAAATCTGGGGCCAGTTTGATATATGTAGCAAGTTCCAGGTCAACCAGGGATACTTAGTGAGACTGTCTAAAAATATGAAGCTAAACAACAAACAGTAACAACTAAACCAAGTGGCCACCTTCAGGGGCTAGGAGCAAGAGGCAAGGCTTTCTATGACAGGTTCTCCCTACGTATCCCATCCTGACTATTTTCCTCCCAGAATCCTCCTCCCTTAGCCTCCCAAGAGCAGAGATTACGGAAAGGTGCCATCGTGCCTGGCAAGACATTGGCTTTTTATTCTCCAATTCCCTCGTGTGTCACTTTAAAATGTGTGTGTGTGCTACATGAGCTAACTTAATTGCAGAAGCAAAAAAAAGTCAATCTTACGGAAATACAGAACAGTATAGTGTTTATCAAGACTGAAAAGAACAGAAGGGGATGGAAAGAAGCTGATTATTGAGCACTAGAGAGGAGTAACTTCTACTGTTCTATAGTGCAAGAGGATAACAAGAGTTGACAAAATCTAATGGAAGATTTCAAATTAGCTAGCAGAGAGGGCTTTAATGTTCCCAATACAAAGAAATGATAAATGTTGGTGTATAGCTTAATCACCCTGATCTGATGATCACGTATTGTAGACCTATATTAAAATGCTACATTGTATCTAATAAACATGTATAATTACTATGCCAATTAAAAATAAAATATAATACTGCATATACACACCGCTTAAGTTTGTGCTGATTTGGTTTTCTTTTTTTTTTATTTGAGGTGAGGTCCTGACTGTGTTGCCCAGGTTGGTCCTGAAATCCTGTGCTCAAGGGATCCTCCTGCCTCAGCCTTCCAGCTGAGGTGGTTGCCACCTTGACTGACTGGTAAAATTTTGAAAATTCTAAAATCAAGTCCCTTTTCTTTCTTGGGTTCTCTGTCTTCCACACTGTACATACCAAGCAGAGAGTGTGATGATTTTGCTAATTTGAGGTCCTAGTCTCCAGTGTTTGCTTCTGTTTAGAGCAGGAGCAAGAGAGGTCAAGTACAGGGTTAGACACTCTAAAGCAGTGGTTCTCAACATGTGGATCGTGATCCCTGTTGGGGTGGAATGACACTTTCACAGGGGTCACATGGCAGATATCCTTCCTGCCTATCAGATATTTACATTATGATTCATAACAGTAGCAAAATTGTGGTTATGAAGTGGCAACAAAAATAATGTTATGGTTGGGGGTCATCACAGCATGAAGAGCTATACTAAAGGGTTGCAGCATTAGAAAGGTTAAGAACCAATGCTCTAAACTAATACTTTGCCTCCCTACAGAAATCCATACAGTTGTCTTTCAACCAGATCAGTCTGCACCACCTTCCAGTCCTCTGCAAATGTCACCATTACCATTCCAGCCCCTCCAGCCTTCCATTTACTCAACTATTTACATCCAGTAATTATTTATACCTGTCTGAGTCATGAAGGATTTAAGGTTACTTACTCCAAGAGCACAGATAAGGACAGACCAGAAATTGAACCAAAAAATAAGAACTCAGGAAGAGAGATGAACAGAGATGCTAGTTATATTTCAAGTTAACTGGTGACTGAGGCAGATACAATGAACTATGAAAGCTCCATATTAGCAAGGAGAAAATACACCATTTTCAGGAAAAGCGAAGCTTGGTTTAGTACTGGATTCTTCAAATCACTGTCCACAGGAGATTTTAGAAAGAGAACAAAAAATGATTGTTTATTGAGTACAAACATCAGAGAGTATAATTCAAATTACCATGGTTAATCTTAAGCAGTACACATTGTTATTCCATTTTAAAGACCAGGAATTAAAAGCTTATAAAACATAAAATGGCTTCACTGAGGTCATCTAGCACGTTGAGGCAGCGTTTATATTCAAACATAAGTCTGTCTTTCTCAGAAGCACAGGCCTCCTTTATATGAAAATTGAAACGGGGGCAGGGGGTGGCCAGGCCTGGCTGTCAAGCCAGAAATTGCCTTTGAGCTGCCTCAGATACATCAAACAAGTCCTAGCAAGACAAAAAC
This sequence comes from Bramus lutescens, assembly GCA_001685075.1. Taxonomy (NCBI): domain Eukaryota; kingdom Metazoa; phylum Chordata; class Mammalia; order Rodentia; family Cricetidae; genus Bramus; species Bramus lutescens. The sequence continues at coordinate 217,593 of LOEQ01001380.1, forward strand.
CAACAGCAAGAAGTTTGGTCCTGAGCTGGGTGGTGAAAAAGAAGAAAGAGTTCCTATCCCAGCTATGAATCAGGCACCTTGGTTTCTGAGGAGCCAAATCGGAGCAGGAGGCCAGTCCACCATTCAAGCAAGAGCCCCTTTAGGAGATGAATCCTTTCTGTTGCTTCATCCCCAACAAGCCACCAAATCTCTTGGAGTCCTAGTTTCTTCTTTCTTTCATTTGGGTTTTCTATAAGTAGAACACAAAATAATCCTAAGATTTTAGAGCAGGAAGCAGCACATTCGACGAAAGCTGCTGCATTGAGCATGGGCATTAATATTAGGGCGACTCCTCCAGTCAAAACGCTCTCTTCCACACACACTTGCAGGGCCTTAAACAGTCTTGTCGCTTCTGGCCACAATCTTCTCACCTGTAAAGCAAATCGCCTTCAGCTGCATACTTCAGGCCCTTCCAGCTCAAACGGTTGACATTTACAACCCTGCTGCTCATGAAAGGCTGCTGTTCCTCTGAGCTCCTGCGGTGTGCAGCATTCCCTTCTAGGATGGCACTTGAGTTTATTGCCATCATCATTCTCTCGCCTGCACCCAAGTGCTGGCCTCTTCTTCTTCTTCTTCCTCTTCCTCCTCCTCCTTCTCCTCCTCCTCCTCCTCCTCCTTCTTCTTTTTAAATGAGATCTACTCTCTCAACAAGTTGTTTTCTTTTTAAAATTAGTTTCGTTGTCTCCTTTTCTTTCTTTTCTTTTCTTTTTGCTTACAGGGCTGTGTAGCCTGGCAGTCCTGGAACTCCCTCTGTAGATCAGACTAGCCTAGAACTCAAGAGATCTGTGCACCACCTGAGTGCTGGGATTAAAGGCTCATTATGTCATTTTCATACATGTACATTTTTATCGTTTGTTCATATTCACCCCGCTAGTGCACCCTCTTAATCTTCTCTCCTCCCTCCACTGGTCCCCTTCTCCCTACAAATAGTCCCATTTCTGCGTCATGTTATATATAATTATGTATATATCTGTTCCTCTGTGCGTGTTGTGTGTGGTCACGCCAGAGGTTGATGTTGAGTGTCTTCCAAAACAGCTGTCCACCTTATCCTTGAGACAGGTCTCTCTTAGAATCTAGAACTAGCTGACTTCTTAGACTCAGTAGCTGGGAAGGGCCATGAATCCTGTCTCTACCTCCCCAGTGCTGGGATTAAAGGAGTGCACCAACACACCCAGCTTTTTTAGTGGGTGCTGAGAATTCTATCTCAGGTCCTCATGACTGTAAACAAACATTTTACCCAGGAAGCCGTCTCCCTGACTCATATGTATATAGAAATGTAGATTTCTGCATGTGGATGAGAAAAACATATAAAATTTGTTTTTCTGAGTCTGGGTTATTATGCTTAGCATGATTTCCATTTCTATTCATTTTTCTTACAAATGGTATTATTTATTATGTTTTTCAGTGCTGGGAATAAACTGAGTTCCTCGGATTCTTCCTCAAGACCAATGTTCATTATTCTTCAGGGACTACAACAGAAAATGAACCTAGGGCCTTACACATATTAATCAGGGACGAGTCCCTAATGACAATAATTTGAACATGGTTATATAAAAGAAAACATTGGTTTGACTCAGAGAAGTGTAGTGCACTGTATCTTAGGATCCAGTAGACAATCATACGACCCGGGTACGCAGTCATATTAACCCTTTAAAAAGCATAAAATTCATACATCTTCTCACTCCAATGTTTATATGCTAACTAAAAGAAAATAAAACCTATAGTCTAAAAAATCAAATTATGCTATAGAAATGTATCTAATATGAGTGAAGGGTACCTCTTAGATGATGGTGGTGATTAATTTATATCTAAAGCATCAGAAGAACAATCCTGATCAGCCGTGTAGCTCTGGCTAGCCATCTTTGTTTTGGATATGATGGGGCTGTTTTCCTGTTGTTTGTTACACTTCGCCTCTAGGGGGCAGGGCAGTATCATTTATTCTTCTCTATGGAACACTCGCTGTTTTTCCATCCTGATCAGGACCTTGATGAATATGAAGAGCATGCAGGAAAGTTTCCACACTGAGGGGTGGAGACAGGGTGGGGGCGATGGGGGTTAGTATGAATCATACTTGTTAGAAAATACAGTTTTATCTCCATATCCTGCTGAGGGAAAAATAAAAAATAAAAAACAGGTCCTGCAAGTGAAATGATGCTCAGAGTCTCACATGAAGTCTACGTTCCAGAACATCCCACTCCCCTCAGAGTCTCCCAGGCAGTACTCAGGGTTCCCAGGTCCCAAGAAGCTTCAGTTCCTAAGTATCTGAGAAGGGTTTCCTGTGTACGTGCTTTCAAGGGTCTGAAAAACTGAACACTTGGTGAGACGGTAGAGAGTAGGAGAAAACTAGACTACTTGGAAAACTATCCTTCCCTCAACAACCCCCCTCAAAAAGGAAATAAGACATCTAGTTCTCATTCTCCTCTGTGACCGATACACATGATCCTGCCAGGGAATGAGCCAAAGAGGCCAAATCTACTCCCACTCCCAAGATGCTGTGCCTGGCCTAGCATAAAACCAAAGTAAAGACTGGATGGATACCAAAAAGAGAGAGAGAGAG
>LOEQ01001381.1:15180-25969 GCA_001685075.1 Bramus lutescens
AAAAGGAAAAAAGAAAATATTCTTTAGGCACCTAGAAATGTATAGATAGAATACTGCCATAATTTGCCAATTTGCAATTAAAAATAAGAATTAGAAGGTAGGTGTGTAGCTCAGTGGTAGTCTTTTGGTCTAGCATGCATAAGATCCTGGGTTCCATTTCTAGTACTGCAGTCAACCAATGTAAAAACATTGAAAGGACATAGGAATGCAGGTGCATGGATATAAAGAACATTACTGATTGTAATCATCACATATGTTCATTTATTTGGGTATGTGTGTGCCATAGTATGTGTATGGAGGTCAGAGGACAGCTTATGAGAGTCAGTTCTCATATGAGAGGGACCTGGGACTCAAACTCAGTCAAACTCAGGTTGTCTTATTTGGTGGCAAATACTTTCATCCACTGGGGCATTTTGCTATCCTATCTCACTGTAATTATTTTGTAACTTTTCAGTTTCAATTGGAAAACAATGTTGGGGTGAGAGTATATTAGGCAGCTGTAGCTAATGCATAGCCTTCCCACATACAGAAGATTTAAGAATGCAGTCTTATGGAGGACCTAAGTTTATTATTAGTATCCACATGATGGCACATAATACCTGTAACTCAAGTTCCAGGAGTCTGACACCCGCTTCTGGCCTCCTTGGACACCAACCAGATACATGGTGCACAAGCATACATGCAGGCAAAACTTTCATACATATACATATAAAATTAAATTTTATATAAATGAAAATTTAAAAAAATACATGTGTGATTGCATTGAACTTTTTCCTATCTGTGTTTAAAAGAAAGGTCAAAATTATGTAGCCTTTATAGCCTGTATTAAGCATACATAAGACAAAAGAAAATGATAACTTAATTGCCACAGGTAATTAAAAAGGGCTCTTTGTTCAGTAACAAATTATATACAAATAAAAGTCAGTGCTGCACTAAAACAAGATTATTGGAGCTTTGAAATCTTTGTCATTGGCAGAATGGCACCACAACAGGAGGACAGTACTCAGGAGGCAGAGGCAGGTGCAACTGAGTTCAAGGCCAGCTTGGTCTACAGAGTGAGTTACAGGACAGGTGTAGGTGTGGGTCCTGATGCTGTAAAGTGTCCCAAGTTCCTTCGTGCTCAGAAATGCTTGTTAAGGTAGCAGAGGAAACTGGAAACTCTGATGTTGGTGATCACCTTTTTGGTGGCTTGAAATTCTGATGTGTCTTTTTAATGTTGCTGGGCTCTAAGAAATGTCTCCCTCTGATTGGTCAGTTGAATGCAGATAAAACTTTTATGAAAAATGAAAAAAAAAGGCAAGTTTCTGTGTTTATTTTAAAGACAGGGTCTCACTATGACCTGTCTGGCCTGGAGCTTGATAAGACTGGCCTCAAACTTGAGATCTTCCTGCCTGCCCCTGTTCTGCTAAGATTAAAGATGTGTACCACAATGCCCAACTGATTTTAGTGCCTCCTGAGTGCTGGGATTAGAGGCATGCACCACCACACCCAGATACTGTTTTTTATTATTGACTTTTAAAAAAGCTAGCCACGTTGGTCATATTATATATTTTTCTATATATACATGGAAGTAAAACTGTGCTGAAAAACAAGAAATTAAGAAGGGCAAGATCTTTTGGACTCTAGTCCCTCCAGGGCAGTCACTGTTTCTCATAGAGTAATCACATTAATTATTAACAACAGCCACTGCTTACTTGTACCAGAGGCTGCAAAGCACTCCTTCCTTTCCTCACAATCATCTTCCTAAGTGGGGAGTATTTACACCTTCTAGATGGGGAACTGAGGGACTACTAGCCTAAGGCTACCTGACCAACCATCCTGTGTGAAAAGCTGCTCTGGTCTGCTTTTGCCTTTCCAGAATGAATGCTCTACACAAAGTGATCTCCCCTAGATGAAGAAGAGTCAGTTTGGTGGCTGGCAGTTGGAGCATAGTTCTGCTCAGCTCTGCCCTTAGACTCCAAGTGTTCTTGGTTCAATGAGAGTCTTTGGTCAGTCAGGAAAAGCCATGAAGTTAGTTATATCTTTTTCACACTGGGGGCTTTGGTGGTGGTGGTTGCAGTGAGGAAACAGGAGTCTTGTGTGTGTCATTAGGCTTACTTTGAACTGGAGATCCTCCTGCCTCAGCCTCCCAAGTGCTGGAAGCAAAGGAACAGGCTACCTGACCTCTCATTTGATCTATGTCTTCTCTTTTATGGGCCAAAATATTTTTAAAGAGCTAAGTAATTTAAATAAATAACACAGAAAGCCCATAGGGAGGTGGAAGCAGAAGGATCTTGAGTTCAGAGTCATCCTCAGGGAGTTCAGGCTAGCCTGAGCTACAGATCCTGACAAACAAAAAAGATTTATGTAGTTTTACTTTATCTAATCTGTTTAATCAAATCTATTAAAATAATTTACATGGTTATGAGCTGCCAAGCAGAAAAGAGCAGGCTAGTTCTCTGTAGCTCCTCTGTAGGAGAATAGAAGTTTTATTTATTCTTTTCCCTCACTGTTCAGCCACTGTTTGGATGATGATGAGAAGTTGAGAGTGCCAGTTAAACAAACCCAGCGTCCTTCTCCCCAGTATGTGGGCCACTTAGGAAACAAATGCTGCTATTCCCTTACAGGTAGCACAGGGAGCATACTGTTTCTGTACCAGAAAGTACAGATTTTAGAAGGCCAGTGCCTGCTTCTTTCTTCCTGATCTTATCTTAAAGAATTAAGTGTGACTAAACATTTCAACGCAAGAATGCATTGACTGGGTCTAAGATTTCATCTGATGAAAAACTTTTTTAGAAAACCGGTTTGGATTCATGGTTCTCTTGAATAAGGAATGATTTGGTCCAGTGTGTAGCTGAGTGGTAGAACACTAATCTATACCCAAATCCAACTTCCAACCCCAGGACCACAGGGAAGAAAGAATAATTTGGAAATTATGTTTAACCCATTGTGTTTTGTTGTATTTATTCAACAGAACACCTATATGCATGGCAATGCATTTTTATTGGCCACTTATTTTTGCTCATGAGGGCTAGTTCTAGAAGATTAGCTGCAGTGTGAAGGTGTGTATAACCATGAAATTTCAAGTTTTGGGCTGGGCGTGGAAGAATACTTATAATGCCAGCACTCAGGAGGCTGAGAATCTTGACTTGAGGCTAGCCTGAACTACATAGCTAGTTTCTATTTTAAATTTAAAAAAAAATCAAAGCTGGGTGTAGTGTTACATATCTTTGCTCCCAGTACTGGTGGATGCAGTCAGACTTCTAGGAAATGAAACCCTGTTTCAAAAAACAAAATAAAAACAAAAAATAAGTAAACAAAATAAGCAAGCAGAACAAATAAGAAAAGGCTTTGGGCAGCTCTGGGATTTTTTTTGGTTGTTGTTCCTACTATTTTGGTCCCAAGACCAGAAAAACCCAGGGCTCAAGACTCATACTTTTAGCCTCATTACGTTATTTACTTGTAGAGTAGCACTTGGCAGATAATCTGAGTATAGTGTTTGCTAAATAAAAACCATGAGTGCTGGGCATGACAATGTTCACCTATAATCCAACACATGGCAGAGGATTACAATTTAAAACCAGTGTTTGCTGCATGAGATCATGTCTCCAGAAAAGGTGGGGAAGCAGTCTGAAGATTTAGCTCTTGGTAAAGCATTGGCCTGATGTACAAAAAACCCTCAGTTCCACTGCCTGAAAATCAAGCATTTGAGTTTGCGGCTAGCCTGGGCTACAAGAGACCATGTCATTATTGTGCCATCCATTTTCCCAAAATGTAAAGTTTTTGTTTGTTTTTGTTTTTAAGACAGGGTTTTAATGTGTAGCTTTGGAACCCGTCCTGGAATTCACTCCGTAGACCAGGCTGGTCTCCAATTCAAAGAGATCTGCCTGTCTCTGCCTCCCAAGTGCTGGTATTAAAGGTATGCACCATCACTGCCCAACAAAAGGTAAGCTTTTTAGGAGAAATCTAGAGAGGATGCAGTCTTGAGTGCCTTGGTCCTTAGAGTATTGGGATTCTTTAAACTGTTTCAGGGAGAAACCTTTCTCTTCTGCTGTCTTCATTTGCTTTTTTACCAACCTTGCGATGTGGCACTGGTTATTTTTATTATGAGTTGTCTATAAAATGGCCTTAGTACTAACTCTGCCTGCCTAGTCTTTTATCATCGGTGACTAGATGTAGAGTAATGAGAACTCCAGTTGAGAAACTCTCGAGCTTGTGGAGAGGATAGGCAGCATAGGAATGGTCAGGTAAGCATTGGGTTGCACCCAGGCTGGATTTGCCGGTCTAAGTGGAGCAGACCTGCTGCTGCACTTATCTCTTGGTCTGCGTAACAGCTGTCTCAGCAGCCCAACTGATAGTCTCTTGCCCCCAGGTCACAGTGGCCCAGGATCTTATCAGCAAGTATCTCCTATTTGTAGACATTAACTCCAGGTCACAGGCCAAATATCAGTTGTTAATGTTTGTCAGACCTTTGGAGGCCAGGCCCCAGCCACTTTCTCTCAGCAGAGTCCCTGTCCTTTTCCTCTCACCTAAGGCTAACCCCTTCCTCAGGCAAGACAAACTGTGGCTCCTCAAGTATCTCCTGCTTAGAACAGAGCAGGCTGCTTCAGTGTCTATAAACAGGGTCAGAGTGCAAATTCAAGTTCTAATGGTGCACTTGGGAAGCTTGGAAGAATGACTACATGGGTCATAGTCCTTGTTCAGTGAATGCCTTTGTTAGTGCTGTGATACCTGGAGTTGCTGCTTAAGAACCAACTGAGAGAGAGTGGTGGTGAGAAAGTTTATCAAACACAAGTTCTTTAATTTTGCCAGGGAAGAGGCTTAGGAAGAGAAGAGCATGAAATTTCTCTGCTTAGTTTTATTAAAAACTAGGCTCCAGGGACAGAATAGAAATAGTTTTTCACAAGAAAGTTGGTGGATTTGCATGGACATATGAAGGTGTGTTTTTAAGTCTCACTTTACATAGATGGGAAACTTTGCCACACACAAGCAACAATAATATATGGCTAGGTACTTAGCCAACTTAGAGTCATGACAGTGTCTCCTTATTAATATCAGCAACGAACAGGGCGTTTATGGGAGGTCTAGGTAGGAAATGAGCAGTATTTTTGAATAGTAAGTGTTCACTCAGTAGGGATTTTTATTCCCAGAGAGTGTCATGTGTAAAGCACACTGTGTTTGTTTGCAGAAGTCCAAGGCATCCTGTGTCTTTTCTTCTTTTAGTCCCTACTACAAGCCATTGGGATCATAGGGAAACTCCTTGATAGTTGATTTCCCATGATTAAAATCCCTCAGTGCTTGGGCCTGCTGCTTTTGCTAGGCCCCAGATGGCTTAAGTTCCACAAGTTTTGTTGCCCTCTTCTGGCCTCTGCAGGCACTGCATGCACATGGTACATATAACAACAAAAATAAGTTTAAACAAAAAAGAAGAAGAAGAAGAATCCTTAGGGCTTTTGTGTGATCTGCAGAACCCTTAGCAGTTTGGCCTATCCTTCCCTGCCCTGCCCTACTCTGCCCTCAGCCACCTTGTAATCTCCAAACTAGATACCTGCCCTCAGCCAAGGGAAACTACTGGGGCTCAAGAACAGTGTGCTTATTCTGCTAGTTTTTGGTGAACTGGCTCTTGACTCTAAAGTGCCCCCTTCAGTCCTTTTGCTTGGTGAGTTCCCTATTCATCCTTCAACATCTCAGGAGTCTGTGCTTTGAGACCTCGAATGTCTGGATTTTTTTTCTACCTGTTCATGAACTTTAGTGGTGGTTCAGCATGTCACTTGTTTTAGTATAGTGACATGTTCATAGAGTTCCATGTCAGTAGACATAAAGTACCTTGTCCTGTTCTCTTGCCCTTGTCCCTAGCTGCCCTGTTGCCCTCCTTGGAGACATCCATGCTTACCAGAGGTGTGGATGTGTAACCCTGTCCTTTTATATGAATAGTACCATGCTGTGGTTTGTATCTGTATCTTTTTTGTTTAATATCTTGGGAGATTATTTCATATTAACACAGAGGGGTTTTTGTTTGTTTTGCTTACAGCTTTGTTGCATTCTATTAGACGAGTGCATTGCTAGTGTACTCCCAGTTAGTACTTGCTCTAAAGAGAACTTTTATGGCTCATTTGCCATCCAGTAGGAGAACTCTGAGGAGTAGAATAATCTCTTCTTGTTTGTTTCTTTTGAGACAGGAGCTCACGTGGCCTAGACTGGTATTGAACTATTGAACTATTGCTGTATAGCCAAGGATAATCTTGAATTTCTGATACTCTTGCCTCTACCTCCACCTTGCATACTGAGAGTATAATTGTGGAACACTATATATTCTACACTGTGCTGAGGTTTAAATCCGGGGCTTCTTGCATGCTAGACAAGCAATCAACTGAACTGTGTTCCCAGTTTCTTTTATGTTCTGTGGACAGTCTTATTCTACAGTGCAGTCTTGCCTGAAACTCAAGGTAATCCTGCTCTGTCCTCCCGAGTACTGAGATTACTGCTGTAAACTACATGCCTTCTCCTTTGTTTCTTTCCTTTTCTATTTTTCTTTCTTTCTCCTTTTTTTTCCTGTTTTTGAGACAGGGTCTCTATATAGCCCTGGCTATCATAGAACTTACTATGTAGACTAGGCTGGCCACAAGCTCACAGAGATCCACCTGCCTCTGCCTTCTGAGTACTGGAATTAAAGGTGTGTAGATCACACCCAGCCCAGCTCTCCCTTCTGAATGTAGGTTTGTTCATTCCTCTTGTCAGTGTTGTTTAGTAAAGTGCCTGGCATATGAGTTCTTAATTGGGACTGGCTCCTTTTGTTGTTATTTCCTCATCAGTATTGGGGATTGAACCCAGCACCTTTGTACTAGGCTGTCCCCTGAGGCCTGTACAAAATATCAAGTATTGTAGCTGGTGACGCAAGATAGATAACTGAAAGAAACTGACACTAGTGCTACCTGGGTGTAAAGACCTGCAGGGAACATCCAGCTTGCAGCACTTCTGCAGCTGCTGTCACTGCTGCTGGCTTAGAGCTGGTAGGACATGGTTGGAAGGTGTCTGTTGGGGTGGAGGAGACTTCCAAAACCCACCTCCTAATACAGCAGTCAGCACAACATCCTTCTCCCCTAGGATCTCACCCCTAGGGAAAGAAGCCCTTTGAGGTTTCAGCCAGGGAAACTAGATCTTCCAAGTTATGTATGTATGACTGTAATAATAACAGCCAGCACCAGGTCCTTTCTGCCAGGCACCATGCATGTAACACATACCCTTGTGAACTTGATACTGTGTTTCTCCCATTTCTCAGATGAGGAAGCTGGGGCAGTATGGCTAGTTGACATAGCTGAAGGGGTCAGAGGAAGGTAATTTGTTTTATTAGTTCAGGGTTAAATGTTTGATTTCCACATCAATCTTGACTCTCCACTGAAGACACTTGGATAAACAGTACATTTTTTTGGTGTGTTCCCTTGATCTATCACTTAGCTACTTGTTAAAGATTTCCAGAATAACTGTCAGTTAGTTTTAATTCTATTTCTCCCCCCCCTTGTTTTTGTTGTGGGGCCTAATTGGACTTAAAATGTAGTTTCATTTGTGTGTGGATGTATATGTACATTTAACCAGCATTTTATATAAGCCAGGCTGTCCTCAAACTTACTCTGGGGCCAAGGCCACATTTGAATTCCTGATCTTCTTTCCTTCACCTGTCAAGTGTTAGGCTTACAAGCATGGATACCTATGTCTGGCTGTAGTTGTGTTATTAGACTTTTGGTTTTGATTTGTTTTTTTTTTTTTACTTTAATCTCAGCTTAATTTAGCAAAGTTCAATTAGAGTCTGTGGCTTATTCATTTTTCTAATGCCTTCTTGAAATGTTTGCTTCTTGGGTTTGGGAGAGAGCTCTAGTATATTGCGTGATGCTGCTACAATGCTAGTGGCTTGTGTTACTCTGGAATATATGCTGTCATGCCTGTTTCATTACACACACACCTTCTAATGCCTGTATTTTCAAGTTGGAATTAGCACCTGGATTTGTTTTATATACCAGGGAATTGAGCCCAGGACCTTGCATAAACTAGGCAATTGCAGTGCCACTAGACTATATCCTCATCCCATTGATTTGTTTGGTTGTTTTTTGTTTAGGGTGTCTGAAGTTTTCCAGTATGACCTTGAATTTACTGTCTAGCTCAAGCAGTCCTTCAATTTGTAGTCTTCCTGCCTCAGCTTCCTAAGTGTCTAGTATCATAGGCCTGTGCTGATAACTTGGGCTTGTTGTGACTCAAGATCTCTAGTAGTGTGCTCTGCATTAACACTTGTCAGTTTTTGCAGTGTAGCTACTGGAAAAAGAAGCCAATGTTTTAGTTTTATTTCATTTTGATTAACTTAACTATCAAAATGACCAAAGAACTAGAGAATGTGGCTCATTATCTGGATAATAATGTACCACAAAGGGCAGTCCTCACCTATACTTTGTTGCTTCCTCCTCCTCTGTCCCTTTCTTTCTTCCTCCCCTCTTTTCCCCCAACCCTTCTCTGGAGAAGTACTTTCTTATATGTTTGGTTTTGAGATAAAATTTCTTTGGGGAGCTCACGTTGGCCTTGAAATCTGAATCATTCTTCTGCCTCAACCTCTGAGTGCTGGGACTTATAGATGTGTGCTATCGTACCCTGCCCTAACAGCTCTTTTAAAAATTAAGGACAGTTTGACCATTTGCATCAGCGTTGAAATGATTTCTGCACAGTGGAGATTTTATTTCCTTCTTATGGTGCTGGGTATGGAACCCAGGGACTCACACATGTTGTTAGGCACGCAATCTGAGCCACACCGCAGGGTTTATCCTTGGTCCCAGGAAGTGGGCATTCCCCAAAGCTGTCGTTTTGGGAGGTTGGGAAGATGGAGGCTGAGTGAGTATGTATAGCAGAAGTATGATGAATGCTGGTAAAGTCTCTCTGTACAGCGATTATTATGATGCAGTGGATCACAGTCCTTTAACAATCAGAGGCCTCCCTGAAAACCTGGGAACTACATGAGTCATCTTTCCCAGCCTTCTAGAATCACAGGTGGATTTGAGGCATTTTGTTCTGAAGGCTCTTTGAGGGCTTCTCTACCTAGTACTTGTGTTGGAGTTTTTAAGAGAGATGAGAAATTTTCTGACTTAGCCTTTTTGGGCAGAACTGAAGAAATAGGAACAGGTCTTTTTTTCTTCCATAGGAGAAGCAGCATGTTAGGTCAAGTTCATTTTGTAGGGGTGTGCGTGTATGTATATATAATGTGAAGACCTCTGTAAAGGTGAGTTCTTGTTCTGTTCTGTTTCTGAGAACCCCCCTAGTTCTTACTCCAGGTCATCTGTTTTTGTCACTTATGTTGTGTACTGAAATGTGTTTACTGTCCAGTAGGCTGTTGAAGTTGGGGGAGTAGGGAGGCCTAGAGAGTGATAGTAAAGAAACAGCAGTGTTAACAAGTAAAGAGAGGAGTTTTAGGGAGTGTGAAATGGGATATAGGATCTTGTCATTCTGGAGGAGAAAATGGAGTTAATGGATAATTGATGAAACAGGAAAGAAATCTTTTTCTTTTTTGTGATACTGGGTATAGAGCCCAGGACTTTGATCAAAAGTGACAGGTGCTCTGTCACTAAACCCCACCTCCATAGCCTATAGCTTAATTTTTGTCCTAAAGTTAATTTATTATTTATGTATGTATGAATCCGTGTATGTGTTTGTTTGTTTTGAGACAGGGTCTCATTCTGTAGCCCAGATTGATCTGGAACTCAAGGTTTCCTGCCTCCACCTTCCAAGTACTAGGACTTAAAGGTGTGTATCACCATGGCAGGCTTAATTTTTCTTTTGGCCATTATACTATGTATTGATTGAGTCCTGTATGTGCATGTATATATGTATACATGTGACATGGTACACTTGTGTGGAGGGTCAGAGGACAATTTTCAGGATCTCGTTTTCTTCCTTTACTATCCAGATCCTGGAGATTGAACTAAGATTGTCAGGCTTTGTAGGAATCCCTTTACAACCTGAGTCATCTCAATGGAGTGGACAGGGAGAGCTGGACAAGGGACATTCAGTAATACTGTAATATCTGCAGCTTTTCTGAGTATACCTCAGGCTGATCTCAAATGCACAGCAATCATCCTGCCTTTGTTTTTTGAGTGTTTTACATGAATAAACCACTGGACTTGGATTTTCTACATGTTCTCTAAAATTATTTCAAACTATACTTAAAAGCCATGACTAGCAAGAGCACCCAGGGAAACATTATGTAGATGAAACTTGTTTATATTAGCCTCCCCACCCCTCAAGCCCAACCTGTTTATATCTCCCTTTAAACTCAGTGTTCCTTAGTTTTAACACCGTATCTCCCCCAATATTCTTATTCCAGGACTTTTCGTATGTCCCCTCCCCCTGTCTAATTGTGTAGCCAAATATGACTTTGAACTCCCCCTCCCCCCTTTTTTGTTTTTCTCTGTGTAGCCTTGACTGTCCTGGAACTCACTCTATAGACCAGGCTGTCTTCACATTCAAGAGATCAACCTGCCTTTGCCTTCTGAGTACCGGGATTAAAAGCATGTGTCACCTCTCACTACCTGATGACTTTGAACTCTTAATAATCTTTTTGTTTTTAATTTTTATTGTTTTTTTTCATGTTTAAGGGGGCGGGGCACATGTACTAAGACACATTCATGGAGGTCAGAGGACAGCTTGCAGGAATTTTCTCCTTCTACCATGTGGGTCCCAGGGATTGAATTTTGGTTAACAGGCTCAACAAGTGCCTTTACTCACAGTGCACTCTTCCCACCCACCCTCATTATTTTCTTCTTTCTTTTCTTTCTTT
>LOEQ01001381.1:27406-40994 GCA_001685075.1 Bramus lutescens
CCTCATTACAGATGGTTGTGAGCCACCATGTGGTTGCTGGGAATTAAACTCAATACCTTTGGAAGAGCAGGCAATGCTCTTAACCTCTGAGCCACCTCTCCAGCCCCCTACGACTCCTCCAGTTTACAAGTTTCATTCTAGGTGGCCTCTGGTTGGACATGACCAAAAATACAGATTTAGAGTAAAGGTGATTAACATGGGGCTCTATGATGTTCTTGGTCTGTATCTCTGGTGCGGCAATCTTATGATGTTCTTGGGCTGATCCTGAATTTGGTTTTTTTTTCTGTAGAGAGTAAATCTGTAGCTTTCATCAAATTCTCAAAGGAATTCGTGACCCAGAAAAGCTTAGAACCATTGATTTAAAGTAATGCTGAGCCCCATGGCCTCATTTTATCTCTTACTGTACAGTTGAAGTGGAGTGCTATTTTGGTTTTTTTCCTGACATTCATTGGAGAGGTCCTTGGTATAAGAGAACTTACAAGCTGGGAGCTTGTAAGACAAGAAATGTGTAAGTTGTTCTTTTTGAGTGTTTGTTAATTTGATTCTGAAACCTTTGTTTCTTCTCTGATTGTTTACTAATTATGTCTTCATGTTTGAAATAATTTTGCTTTTCAGACTTAGGTATTCATTCATTCTTATGTCTTTATGCTGGGTACTATGCTGGGCATCAGTGACCTGAAGTGTGAGTGCAGTCTCCTGGACACTTTTGGTAATGGCATTATTATAAGTGCACAGAAATGGTAGCTGTTAGTCTCATAGGGTGTCATGGGTAAGTCATGAGGAATCTATCTGTGGGACTCATGGAAAGGTGGCCAGTCTGACTTGACGTTTTATGGGACTTTCACTCATTAAGGTTCTGCTATGTTGCAAATCTTCTTGTGAGGATGTAATAGCTTAGGTGCTTGGAGAAATGCTGAACTGGAGAGGTTCAGTTGGAAACAGGACAGTGATTTTAAAACCCTAGTTATGACATGAGTATTCACAAAGAACTTCATTGCTGTGAGTATGGGGTGCCCTGTAGTACTGGCTGTCCTTGAGCTTGTAGTCCTGCTTTTGCCTCCGCCTCCAAGTGCTAGAATTTCAACTATGCACCACCACTCTTGGCTCTTTGTTTTTCTTGAGGCAGTGTCCCTGGCTGGTTTAGAACTTGTATAGAACAGACTGGCCTCAAATTCATTGAAAGCCACCTATCTGTCTTTTCCTCCCAAGTGCAAAAAATTAAAGGCATGTACCACCACTCCTGGCCCTCCTACCCTTGCCCCCCCCCTTTTTTTGCTCAGGTCCCTACCCTTGGTTTTTAAGTTTTAAAGACAATTTTTAGACTCTAGATCCTATTTTCTCTTTCTGTGGACAAGTCTAAGGTTCTCCTTGTTCTGTTCTGTTTTGTTTTTAAGAGGATTTCTCTGTAGATAGACCTGGCTGGCCTAGAACTCAGCCTCCCAGGTGCTGGGATTAAAGACATGCAGCACACAGTAGGTATTTATTTGATAGTGCTGGCTGAGAAGAGGATGGAGATGATTGGGTTGTGGCACTCCAGGCAGTGTCTTTTATCTGTCCCAGTTATCAGCATGCTGTCAGGTTGTGTTTGGTGGGCTTTGGGATCTAAATCCAGGAGCTCCAAATCCAGCTCATTAGCCTTGGCCAGGCTTCTGTTTTCACTTGTGTGAAATGACAGTATAACTATTACTGGCCTTTCAGGGCTTGGCAGGATATGGGATCCTCTGTGTCACCTATTTTGCTGCAGAGGCTCAGTCAGTAGAGTGCTTGCTATGCATGAACTCCTGAGTTCTATCCCTTGCACTCCCTTAAGCCAGTCATGGTAGGAAAGCAGAGACTGGAGGATCCTGGGGCCTTACTGACTAGCCAGTCTAAGTAAATTGGTGGGCTCCAGGTTCAGTGAAAAACCCTGTTTCAAGATATAAGGTGGAGAACAGTTGAGATGGACATTTGTTGTTGACCTTTGGCCTTCACACACTCATACGAACATGAACACGTGTACTCAAAAAATTACTTGAGCCACTCAGAAGAAAGAATAATGTACTTAAGAGAATGGGGAAGTAGATATTGTGGTTAGAAACAGTGGCTTAAGTATTTTATATTTGGGCCTTTTTCTTACATAATGTGGTTAGGATGAAGGTTCTTCCTTTTTTATTATTATTTTTTTTTTTTCCGAGACAAGGTTTCTCTGTGTAGCCTTTGCTGTCCTAGAAGGAAGATTCCTAATCCAGTGTTCCTAAAATTTTTTGTGTGAGTGCAAATTTGGATCAGATTGTCTAAACTGGTATCAGGTTGTCTGAGATCCTTGTCTACTGTAAGATTAAGAATTGGTTAATTTTCAGGGCTGGAGGGCTGGCTCAGCAGTTAAGAGCAACTGTTCTTGCAGAGGACCTCGGTTTGATTCTCAGAAGCTGTCCGTAACTCTTTAAGAATTAGCTCATTTGGCTTGTTGGGTGGTGTGGAACTGTAGTTTACCTTTCACCCTACAGTTGCATATTTTAATACAGTGTCACTGAAGAGAGCTTTTCCCAATTAAAAAAGAAAAACATAATAAAGCCATAGAAATTTAGAAAAATTTCATATGCTCTTGTTGGATGTGTGGAAATTGGAGGTGGGAGGAGTGGAAAGGAGGAAGTGAGGAACTATCTGAAGATTTCCCTCACCAGCTCCTCCAGTTGGCTATTCCCTCCTTACTTTCCAGCTACACTGAACCACTTGTGTTCTCATTATGTTTCCAGGCTGTGTCAGCTCATGAGATGTGTCTGCTTAGAACATCTCCTTTCCTATCGTAGAGTTGGCACTAATACAGGGTTCTGGAAGTTTATTAAGTGAAAAAGAATGTTGCATATGAAGGAACAGAGCACCTGCTTAAGGAATCAAAGTGAATAAAAATGCAAAATGTTAGGTGGTGCTCTTTTGAAATCAGGAGAGAGCTTGGAAAGCCTCTCAAAGCTGAAGTATAGTCCTTAGGCAATAAAAAAGGCCCTGACCAGAGAATGTCACTTCAAGAATCTGGGCATAGGTGCTACTGCTGGGCTGCCCCTGTATCACACTGTACTGTGGACATAAGCCTGCATAAGAACCAAGCCAGGATGCATGGCTTCTGTTCAGTAGAGACCTTGGATCAAGTCGTGCTTTCCAGCCCTGAAATTCTACGGTTAGGATTTGGTGATCCTCTGCTTTGGATCATTTTAAGGAGCACATAAGGAAACACTTAAAGATAAAAAGTGTGCTTCCCTGATAATTATGAGTGCTTTTCTTTTTGTCTTTGTCCATAATTTAAACAGATGAAGATTATTCGGAGTTGGATAGAAGCTGTTAATACCAATAGAGCATGAACTGAAGGTGTCAGGGTTTAGGCAGAGTTGAGGACTAAATCCTAACTAATAAGTGAATTCCTTGACTGATTTTGTGTAGAATTGTAACACCATATTCACCATGCAAAACCTGTTTGAGGGGAGTACATTTACTTATGAAAATTTTGAAGGGCTTTCACGCTAGATTGTTTCACCCTTTCCATGACTTTCTCCTTTTAAGATAATGGATTGTCTCTATCTTTGTTACTAAATACAGTTTGGGTCAGCTAAGACTATTTCTTAGGGAAAGCCAGACTTATTATGCTGGAGCTTTGCTTTCTTGACCATAAATCCAGGTTATTTTCTAAGCAGTTCCATTTTTTAGACTGAACTTTTTAAAATTAGCTGGAAAAAAAAAGATTGAATTTTGTTGATGCCCAGGATAGACTCCAAGGTCTTGAGCTTGCATGGTAGGTGAGCCATGAGTGACACTTCTAGCCAAGGATGAGTAATTTTTAAGCTCAAGTCTCTCTGGTGTTAGGATTGTCCTTGACACCCTGAAAACAAAGAATAAATGATGCAATTAGGATCAATTTGTTGCCTGTGTACTTTAAGGAAAACTTTACATGCAACATAAAAGCTTGAAGGTGAAATGACCTCCCTTTTTTCCTTTTCCTGACTTTAGACTCTCTAAGTAGCTAAGGATGACCTTGATCCTCCCCCCCTCTACCTCTCAAATGTTGGAATTGCTGCCACATACCACTGTGTCCAGTTTATGTGGTGCTGGAGTGGGCGTGTGTTAGGCAAACATTCTGCCAAATAAGTTATATCCCTAACCCCATGACTTCCTATAAAGAGAATTCCTAAGAAGGCTTTTGCACATGGAACACTACTGTAAGATGTGTTGAGTAGCTCTGATTTATGAATTGTTTTATATACTCAGTGTTTTTTTACTTTTCCCTTTGAAACTTTAAATGAGACGGTCTTTGCTTACACTCAGTCTGGTCCTGTTCTTGTTTCCTCTCATAGGCCCTTGCTCCAGCTGTCCCATGTGTAGTGTCTAGTGTCTCATTTTGCTTTTTTATGAGTAGCTGTTTGTCAAGACCTCCAGCTCCTTGTTCTTTTTTTTCCTTCAGATTTATTTATTTATTATGTATCCAGTATTCTGATTGCATACATGCTGCCACACTAGAAGTGGGTATCAGATCTCATTACAAATGGTTGAGAGCCACCATGTGGTCGCTGGGAATTGAACTCAGGTCCTCTGGAAGAGCAGCCAGTGCTCTTAACCTCTGAGCCATCTCTCTAGTCTTCCTTGTTTATTCTTACCATGGCACTTTAGTTTTTTTCTTTTTATTTTTATGTGCGTTAGTGTTTTGCCTGCATGTATGTTTGTGTGAGGGTGTTAGATCTTGGAGTTAAAGACAGTTGTGAACTGCCACGTGGGTGCTGGGATTTAAACCCAGGTCCTCTGGAAGAGCAGTCAGTACTCTTAACCACTGAATGATCTCTCCAGTCCCCACCATGGTACTTTTCATTCCTTTAAATTCATCGCAGGATCTCTTCTCCTAATAATAAATTGTATCATTCTCCTCATGAAGGGCTGAATTCCTCAGTGTTCACTGTAACACTGGAAAGAGGTACTTTTTCTGCAGTCTTCGGCGTTACCTCTAAAACAGAATCATTACATAATTCTTTATTTTTCTTCTTTAATTTTTTTTTATTTTAAGAGGTATTCCTTTTGTTTGCGTGAAACTGATTTTTTGTTTCAGTAGGAAGAGAAAAATTAAGGGTAAATTAAGGGCAGAACTTTCATGATATTACCCTTTTTCTGGTTTGGAAAGTGAAAAAAGATGCACAGTGGGGCTTATTTACACCCTTGACCTTCAGACAACTGAAATGATACTAACTCTAAAATGTTTTTTTATTCATCTATTTTGTTGTGCTTGTTGGATGCAGGGGATGGGAATGGAGCTGTGCTTCATAACACACACTTGGAGGTTAGAGAACGATTTGGCAAAGTTTGTTCTCTTGTTCTACCATATGGGCTTTGAGGACCAAACTCAGATTGTCAATCTTGGCAGCATAACTTTACCCACTAAGCCATCTTCCCAGCCCTATATTATTGTTGTTGTTGTTGTTGTTGGGTTTTCGAGACAGGGTTTCTCTGTAGCTTTGGGGCTTGTCCTGGAACTAGCCCTTGTAGACCAGGCTAGCCTGGAACTCACCGAGATCCACCCACCCCTGCCTCTCGAAAGCTGGGATTAAAGGTGTGTGCCACCACTGCCTGACTGCCGACCCTGTATTCTTGCTGAAGTTGAAAATCCATCCCCCCCTTTAGTTTCACTTTGGACATGGTATCTGTCACTAACTGTGGAAGAAATTCAGGGTTTACATTCATAATCCCAGTACTCAAGGAAGCAGCTGAGGCAGGAGGAGTGCCAAGAATTAGAGGCAGCTTTGATTATATAATGAATTCCAGGACAGCATAGGTTTTTAATGAGATTGTGCCACACAAAAAAAAAAAGGAACAAAAGGGAAAAGAAATTGTGTTCCTTCTGTGAGACTAGGATTGAGTGACCTCTTCTAGGCCCCAGTGTTGTCGTCACATATAGAATGAAGAGATTCCTGCCCTTCTTTCCCAGAGCATTTAGTAATATTTTGAGCAGCATACAGTACTTTTTGTTGTGGGGAGAGGGTTATTAAAGTTGTGGGTCTAGGCAGATAAGAGCCTGTCGCCATGCCAAACGACCAAGGGCAATATGACACTGGAACCTTTTGTGATCCCAGAAAGCCACACTGCATAGTTGTTCTCATCTTTTCATCTGTGCAACAGGAAAAGAGTAAGCCACACATATTTGTTTTAGAGGTCTGCAGCTGTCCCCTGTTATACTCAGTAATCAAGAATGAGTTACTTGATGTCTTTAAGTCACTTTTGTTCTCTGTAGAATAAGGATTATGGTACTGCCTGCCTTGTTGGGTTATTGTGGAGAATTCTATTCAATCACTGGTACCTGGGCTGTATCATATCATGACTCTTATTGCTTGGTGCCTCACCTGACTTATGAGGAAACATTTGGACAGAGATTATGTTGAAATCAGTTCTGAGACATCTTGTGTTCTTTCTTTTGCCCAATTCTGGGTAGTGAAAAGACCTTACGTTGGCACAGGACTCCTGCTCTAACTGTCCCCAGGAGCCCCTCAACAAATTTCAAATAATTGGTGACCCTGGGGCCCATGTTATGAAGCTGTGGCTTAATTACTGACATTTAATTTAATGAGAAATGTTTTCTGTGAGGCATTGTTAGCAGTGTTGTCACAATGAAACATCCAGTAACTTCCCTTTTACCAGAAGTTACATTCTCTGAAAGGAATTTATTATATCCAGTTCTTGAGAAAAGCTGGTACCTGACTGTAGTAGTGTTTCCTGTGGTTCTGTATTAGAGGTGATGATAGAGCTGCTGTAGTGTTTATCTGTTGGACATTTTGTCAGAGAAAGTGTGAGTATGAAACTGGACATAGTGGTCCATGCCTGTGTCTTCTAGTCTGTACAGACAGACACTTGATTCATCTGCAGAGACAATAAAAGAATGACTAAAGCAGGTGTGATGATGCACTCTTATACCTTCAGTGTCTGGGTAGTTGAGATAGAAAGATTGATATGAGTTTGAAGCCAGTCTGGGCTACAGAGCAACTACCAGGCCAGCTGGGGCTACAGAGGAAGGTTCTGACAAAATAAGAACAAAGGAACTGTGTCAAAACCCAGTACTGATGGCCCACTTAACTTCAGATAGCCTGGAAAGCAGCAAGAGGCAAGCCTCAGTGTGCTCCAAGATGTCTGTCTCATGAAGCATATCTTATGAAAAAACGGGGCGAGCAGGTAACTGATGAATGGCTTTTAGTATAAGGTTAGTAGTTGTGAAATTAGTAGTTAGGTTTTGTTGTTATTGTTGTTCTGGTTTTTTGTTTTGAATTTTATTTCATGTATACAGGTATACCAGGGCAGGTAGACTAAGAGTTTACAGGGAGTCCCTAACTGAAAATAACAAAAGGAACAGCTAACTACATAGTTAATCTAGCTTTTTTTTTCATATTTCTTTTTTTGTGGGGTTTGGTGTGGTGCCACAGCATACATAGAGGTCAGAGAACAACTTGGAGTTAGTGCTCTGGTCCCAGGGATGGAACTCAGGTCATAATTTTTTTTGAGAAGCACCTTTACCTGCTCTGAGCCTTCTTGCCAGTCCCAACCTCGCATCTTAACTGTTTCAGTTCAGGCTTGTAATGGAATATCCCTAGAGAGAAATTTTCTGCAGTTTTGATTTCTGGAATACCAAAAATAATAATTGTTGAAAGCTATATTTGCTATTTTATGTTTAATTTTACAATTTAATATTGTTTTTATTTCTATTATTAGTAGTAATGGTTTGTTTATTTTTTGAGACTGGGCTTCTTTGTATTGCCTGGCTTTTCTTGAACTCACTTTGTAGACCAGGTTGGCCTTGGTCTCAGATCTGTCTGCTTCTGCCTTCTGAATTCTGGGATTAAAGGCGTGCACCTTAGTCTCATCTCTCATTCTCACTCACTATTGTCCAAGCAGGAAAGTAGAAACCATTATAGATAATATGAACATGAAAGTACTAAACACTAAGACTTTGCTACAGAGTACTGGAAAGGGTTGTTAACCAAAGCAAGTAAACTGTGTACTGGAGTGCAAGAGCCTGCTTGTCATGGTTAAGTTAGCTCTGCTGCTGCTGCTGCTGCAGCCTTGTGTTGAGCACTTGCCTGCATTCCTACACAGTGGCTCACTGCCTCTGCTGCTGGAGAAAGACCAGCTACATCGTCATCCTCTTCCTGCCATCCAGTTTCCATCCGGCCATTGGCAGAACCTAATTGAAGCCAAGTGGCAGAGGAATATGGGAAATGTAATTTGTAGGCTTATAGTTCCATTCTCTACTGTACAAGCAAATGAATTACTGAATGTTGTAGGTCAGTGGTTCTCAACCTGTGGGTTGTGACTGCTTTGGCAAACTTCTATCTCCAAATTTATTTACATTATGATTCATAACAGTAGCAAAATTGCAATTATGAAGTAGCAACAAAAATAATTTTATGGTTGAGGGTCACCACAACATGAGGCACTGTATCAAAGGGTTGAAGCATTAGGAAGGTTGAGAACCACTGCTGCAGGTGTTTGGGGTGATGAGTATTGTGTGCTGGGGATGGGCAAGGAAGGCATTCTTTTATGCTGAGGACATTGCAACTGTGGAATAGAGGTGCAGTGACTGTCCAGATAAGGGGTCAATGGTTATGGAAGTGGGAACTTCATAGCAGCACAGGAAGTCTGTCAAGGGTTAGGGAGGAAAGCTCAGGACAGGCTAGTAGGTTGGTTGTTACAGACATCTATGCTCTGACTAGGGCAAACCAGCAGGGATCCTCTCAGCAGGATGAACTTTGAAGTAAAGGGCAGTACTAGGGCTTGGTAGTGGAGTGGAAGAAAGTTGCCAACTGCAAGCTTTTAATGGGTAAACTTCTTATGGGATGAGGCATGTGATTAGCATAAATAATAAATAATAAAATCTGATTTCCTGCTTTCCTATGCAAGCGAAAAGAAATTTTTCTTTAAAAAAAGGCGAAAACCAAAGCTGGGTCTTTATTCCCAGCACCCAGGAGGCAGAGGCAGGAGGATCTTGGTGAGTTTGAGGCCCCAAGACAGCCAGGACTGCGTGGAGAGACCATGTCTCAAAAAAAAGCAAAAACGAACTCATGAAGGTCTTTTGTAGCCCTGGCTGCTTTTGAATAATTTTTGATCTTCCTACTTCCCCAAGTACTGGAGATACTGTTTTTGGGTTTTTTTGGCTGGGGTTGAACCCATGACTTTACACATGCTAGGCAAGTACTCTACTGAGCCTTGTTCCTGCTCATTTTGATTATTTAGATACAAACTCACTCTGTTTAGCAGGTATTTGTTGAGTCAGGTACTGGGTGCTATGCTGAGGTTAAATGTGAGCTAGGTAGACTCCTTCTGGAGTTAGTGAGAAATAATTTTTGACGCTGTGACCTCTGGCAATCCTACATTATTACCGTCTCTCTTTGTCCACTTGGTGACTTCATTCTCAGCCTTCGCATTGAGACCTTTTCCAAATTTTATGACATTTGTGTGTGCATATGCATCTATATACTTGTGGATGTCAAAGAATATTTTGCAGAAATTTGTTCGCTCCATGATGTGGACCCTAGGGAAGAACTCTGTGATCAATGAGCCCTTTTGCTGGCCCTTGACCATCTTTTCTAACATTGTACTGTTTTTCCCACTTGCTGAAGCTCTAATCCTATTTGGTGTTTATCTCCTGAATTGTGTCTGTTTTGTTACTGTTCATTTCTTCTTGCCAAACTGAGCTTCCTAGGGGCAGACATTCTAGTATTTTAAGCTTGTTATAGCTGGTGTTGTATCAGTGCCTAATACAATGTTGACACTATTGGGTGTGCTTTCTGATAATTTTTTGTTGAGTGGTTTGGTAGATAAATGAAAATAAATAAATGAGTAAATCCTGTTAACCAATGGAAAGCCACAGTAACTGAAGTCTGGTAAGGAAAAGATGGTTATGAGACTATATAGGGCTGTGTTGAGAATTTGGATTTGGGTTTTAGCATTAGAGCAGAGGGAAGCTGTGAACAAGGTATTGACAAAATGAAATCTGTTCTTTAAAAAGTAACCTATTGCTTTAGGGAGGAGTTTGATTTACAGAGAGCTGAAGAACAGAGTAGGCATGGAAAGGAACATGTGAGGCTGCAGGATTCAGGTCAGCTTACCTTGCAGCAGATGTATCATCTTTCTTAGCTGTTGTCTCTGAAGTGTCCATCCCTGGGTAGGGACCGATTGTTATCAGGCTGATTATAATGGTATGCACTTAGGTTTTTATTAGGTTAGCCCAAGATCTCTACCTGCCTCCTTGAAGAATATCACTGTCCACAGATCTTGCTGACCGGAGAGTTGTCAAGATAGCTTGGCTGTTAAATGTCATTTAACTAGTTTTTATCTGTGTATGCTTTCCCTCCCCAGTGCAGGACTTGCTGACCCAACTAACAAGAGTCCAGGCTTTGTTGGCTACTCGCCAAGTACTCTCCCATGAAAATGTTAATATTACCTTGCTCAAAAGTCTTCTCTGTTGCTCACTCACACTGAAGGACTTTTTAAAGTTGATTTTTGCCTTGTTTATTTGAGACAGGGTCTGGCTATGCAGACAGGCTGGCCTCAGATTCAGAGATCCACGTTCTGCCTTTTGAGTGCTGAGATTAAAGGTGTGTACAACCATATCAGCATGATTCTGCTATTTTTTTTTCTTTTGAGATTTTGGGCTATTTTTTGCTGGAAGAATTTGAGCCTCTGATTTTGAGAGGCCTTTTCTATTGTTTTTGCCTTTTTAAGTTTAGTAGCCTGTAATAGGAATGTTTTGCCTCCTGCTAGTTAGCAAAGTAGTAGAGGTAAGTCCTTCATGAAGGTCACTCTGAAAGAAAATTAGTTGGGCATCGCATTCTCAACATTCTTACAGAGGAGTGCAGGTTTATGTCTGTTTTATAAAGTTCTAAAAATCAAATGACCTTTAATTAGAAGCAAGCAGATACAAAGCTTGACTTCAGACAGCAGTGAGGTATACACCTGTAGAAAGACTGAGGGCCCTATATAGGGGACTACTTATACACAGTAGACCCTACTAGTTTGAATAGGGATTTAAAACTTTTGATCTTAGTTGACTTTTGTGTGGCCTGACTTGGCTTTGGCTCTCATGATTCAACTGAGTTGAGTTCTTTGTTAAATATTAAGGAAAATAGAGTTATGTTGCTCAAGTGTTTTGAACTCATAGTTTTGGTTGGGGTGTGTTTTGTCTTTCTATTTGAAGTGATCCACTTTGTGTGTGTGTGTGTGTGTGTGTGTGTGTGTCTGTGTCTGTGTCTATGTCTGTGTTTGAAGGACAGAGGAAATCAGATGCTCTCTTTTTTGTTTTCTGCTTTATTCCCCATCATGCCCCACTAACACACACCCCCTACCAGTACACACTGGAGGTAAAGGTGTGCAAAATCACACCTGGCTTTAAGTGGGTACTGTGTGGGGATCTGAATCAGGTCCTAAGTGTTTTTATCCACTGAGCCATCTCCCCAGACTGAAGTGGTTTGCTTTTTGTTTTAAATGCAGTTGAGGAGTTTTATAAACCTATGTGTAGACATATTTTTTTACAGAACCCTTCCTCTCACAAAGTAGATAGATACAGTGAGGAGCCATGTCTTGTTGTTTATTGTATGTGACTCTTCCCTGGACAGAAAAATGTCATCTGTTTAGCTGACTGTGACCTACGATGTCCTCCATAAAGGGTTGCTGTATCTGATGCGACATCTTGACCTACATAAGTTTTTGTATATTTGTATTCCACATAATGCTTCTGAGAGTTACCAGCAGCAAGGACTTGTCAGGTTATAGGTGGCAGTTCAAATCCTGGACAGGCTGTTGTGTGGTAGGCTTTCTGGGGAGGCAGTAGAAATAGATTCAGACAAGGACAAAGTTGAGGTCTGAGAAGGAGGAAACAAAGTGGTAAGGAGGTGCTAGGCCCCAAATCCTCCCTGAATGATAAAGACTGCAGAAAATCACATTAGCCATGCTCCCCATTTTCACTTAAGTTTAACATCATAGGTGCCGTGACTGGCTCTGCTCTTCAGGGTTGTGTGTCACAGGGCAAGGCATAAGGTCAGAGGGGAAGCTCTGGATTTGTTGGTAATGTGTAGTGGCTTGCGTACAGCTGAGAAAAGGTGTGCATGTTCTTGGTGATTTGGCCTGGGAGAGGAGGTATTCTGAAGGGCGGCCAGAATGCATGAGGTCAAGGAGATTTCTTCCTGCAGGTTAGGTAGGTCAGCTGTTGCTGTTTTGGAAGAGTGGGCTGGGCCTGTTTTCCTTCTCAGTCTGAGGGCAACAATGATAAGACATGACTCACTGATCTTTAAAAAATTACAGGCCAAGTGCTTTCTAAGGAATGGTGGCTGATAAGAAGCAACTAGTTACTATTCTGGTCTGTTATCTGAAGGGAAATCGTGAAGCTAGCATTATACAGAAAAGTCTGTTTACCAGATTCCTCATAGGAGCACAACTGTTTTCTTATGTTTGACTTTACAACAAGACATATTTTACAGTTTGAAGTTGCTCTTGAAGTGTTGAAGGGTGAACAGGTGCTGTAGGAAACAGACAGGCTCATAAAATCTGCCTGTGGTAGAGGCAGAGCTTGTTGGTGTAAATCGATGCTACTGGCTGACCTCAAACTCATGATCCTGCTATCTGTCTGCCTTAGCCTCCCTCCTTAACACCTGCAGCAGGTGTACCCTACCATGCCTGCCCTGAACAATGATTTTTCCACTTCCCTTCCCAGTCATATTGCTTCTAGGATTTTGGTTAGCCTCTCTCATGCTGGCTGGGGACAGGGTGGCCCCAGGTCTGAAGTGACTTCTAGAATTGTCTCTTCTCCACCAGCCCTGTCTGCCTTGTTGTGCCTTTCAGTGAGAGGCTGCAGATTGTGTTCTTCCAGTAGTCCTCCTTAGTTCATCTTGAGAAGAATCTTAGGAATCTTTTCAGATCAACCCATTTTCTTCAGATTTTGCTTCTTATTTTTCTGCTCTTTACCCTTGGCCCACTCCCTTGACAGAGAGCCACAGGGTCATTGATTTAAGTATGGGAAGGAAATTACGGCCTTGAGCACAAGCAGAAAGAATCTGGCTCCCAGCACTTCCTGTGAGCCACCACTAAATTACACAGCCCAGGCCTGACAAGGCTTTTCAAAGGAGTGTCCCACACTACCACTGTGTCAGTGATTCCATCGAAGGCAGTTATTTGTGCACAGAACTTGTAAAAAGCAGGTTGAACTTGACTTTGCATGGGAAGTGGGTTCCCATGAGGGTGAAAGAGCAGGGTAGAGATATAGGGAGGGAGCACAAAGATGGCCTTCTTCACTCCTCCAGACCTTCCTACTGTGTTTGTGCAAGCACACTCAAGCCATGGCTCCTCTGAGAGTGAAGGCTGACACCCTAGTGTACCAGGGCCCTGGCTAAACAGATATTTCCTTCCTCTGTCCCAGTGCCACTTCTCTGGATATAGGCTTCCCATTATTCCCATAATTGTTGGGAATCAGACCACCAAATACTGTGCTTTCAGTGTTTTGTTTTAAATAACAAAATCACCCAGTACTCAGGGACAGAGGCAGGTGGATCTCTGTGAGTTCAAGGCCATCCTGGTCTACAGAGCAAGTTCCAGGACAGGC